>CM055355.1:27785765-27814929 GCA_029228515.1 Populus alba x Populus x berolinensis | reverse complement strand
GCATACATCAACCTTCTTTCCGCAAACGGCGAAACGCTTTGACTCGGTGAGTTTCGCGGCATTCCGACTTCGATGCCCCGGTTACGAAATTCAGTTGCCTTTGAATTTCGGGTGATGCCTCTTTGAGCATGTATGCTTCTGCTACTTGTTCTACATCAAACTTTCTTCCGCAAACGGCGAAACGCTTTGACTCGGTGAGTTTCGCGGCATTCCGACTTCGATGTCCGGTTGCCGAAATTCAGTTGCCTTTGAATTTCGGGTGATCCCTCTTGAGCATGTATGCTTCTGCTACTTGTTCTACATCACACTTCTTCCGCAACAAGACGAAACGCTTTGACTCGGTGAGTTTCGCGGCATTCCGACTTCGATGCCCCGGTTGCCGAAATTCAGTTGCCTTTGAATTTTAGGGTGATCCCTCTTGAGCATGTATGCTTCTGCTACTTGTACAAATCAGACTTTTTCCGCAAACGGCGAAACGCTTTGACTCGGTGAGTTTCGCGGCATTCCGACTTCGATGCCTCCGGTTTGCCGAAATTCAGTTGCCTTTGAATTTCGGGTGATCCCTCTTGAGCATGTATGCTTCTGCTACTTGTTCTACATCACACTTCTTCCGCAAACGGCGAAACGCTTTGACTCGGTGAGTTTCGCGGCATTCCGACTTCGATGCCCCGGTTGCCGAAATTCAGTTGCCTTTGAATTTCGGGTGATCCCTCTTGAGCATGTATGCTTCTGCTACTTGTTCTACATCACACTTTCTTCCGCAATCGGCGAAACGCTTTGACTCGGTGAGTTTCGCGGCATTCCGACTTCGATGCCCGGTTGCCGAAATTCAGTTGCCTTTGAATTTTTGGTGATCCCTCTTGAGCATGTATGCTTCTGCTACTTGTTCTACATCATACTTCCTTCCGCAAACGGCGAAACGCTTTGACTCGGTGAGTTTCGCGGCATTCCGCCTTCGATGCCCCGGTTGCCGAAATTCAGTTGCCTTTGAATTTCGGGTGATCCTCTTGAGCATGTATGCTTCTGCTACTTGTTCTACATCACTTCCTTCCGCAAACGGCGAAACGCTTTGACTCGGTGAGTTTCGCGGCATTCCGACTTCGATGCCCCGGTTGCCGAAATTCAGTTGCCTTTGAATTTCGGGTGATCCCTTGAGCATGTATGCTTCTGCTACTTGTTCTACATCACACTTCTTCCAAAACGGCGAAACGCTTTGACTCGGTGAGTTTCGCGGCATTCCGACTTCGATGCCCCGGTTGCCGAAATTCAGTTGCCTTTGAATTTCGGGTGATCCCTCTTGAGCATGTATGCTTCTGCTACTTGTTCTACATCACACTTCCTTCCGCAAACGGCGAAACGCTTTGACTCGTGAGTTTCGCGGCATTCCGACTTCGATGCCCCGGTTGCCGAAATTCAGTTGCCTTTGAATTTCGGGTGATTCCCTCTTGAGCATGTATGCTTCTGCTACTTGTTCTACATCACACTTCCTTCCGCAAACAGCGAAACGCTTTGACTCGGTGAGTTTCGCGGCATTCCGACTTCGATGCCCCGTGGTTGCTGAAATTCAGTTGCCTTTGAATTTCGGGTGATCCCTCTTGGAGCATGTATGCTTCTGCTACTTGTTCTACATCACACTGCCTTCGCAAACGGCGAAACGCTTTGACTCGGTGATTTTCGCGGCATTCCGACTCCGATGCCCCGGTTGCCGAAATTCAGTTGCCTTTGAATTTCGGGTGATCCCTCTTTGAGCATGTATGCTTCTGCTACTTGTTTTACATCACACTTCCTTCCGCAAATGGCGAAACGCTTTGACTCGGTGAGTTTCGCGGCATTCCGACTTCGATGCCCCGGTTGCCGAAATTCTGTTGCCTTTGAATTTCGGGTGATCCCTCTTGAGCATGTATGCTTCTGCTACTTGTTCTACATCACACTTCTTTCGTCAAAGGGCGAAACGCTTTGACTCGGTGAGTTTCGCGTATTCCAACTTCGATGCCCCGGTTGCCGAAATTCAGTTGCCTTTGAATTTCGGGTGATCCCTCTTGAGCATGTATGCTTCTGCACTTGTTCTAACATCAGACTTCCTTCCGCAAACAGCGAAACGCTTTGGACTCGGTGAGTTTCGCGGCATTCCGTCTTCGATGCCCGGTTGCCGAAATTCAGTTGCCTTTGAATTTCGGGTGATCCCTCTTGAGCATGTATGCTTCTGCTAACTTTGTTCTACATCAGACTTCTTCCGCAACGAAGCGAAAACGCTTTTGACTCAGTGAGTTTCGCGGCATTCCGACTTCGATGCCCCGGTTGCTGAAATTCAGTTGCCTTTGAATTTCGGGTGATCCCTCTTGAGCATGTATGCTTCTGCTACTCTCTTCCACATCAGCTTCCTTCCGCAAATGGCGAAACGCTTTGACTCGGTGAGTTTCGCGGCATTCCGACTTCGATGCCCCGGTTGCCGAAATTCAGTTGCCTTTGAATTTCGGGTGATCCCTCTTGAGCATGTATGCTTCTTGCTACTTGTTCTACGGCACACTTCCTTTCGGAAATGGCGAAACGCTTTGACTCGGTGAGTTTCGCGGCATTCGGACTTCCATGCCCCGGTTGCCGAATTTCAGTTGCTTTTGAATTTCGGATGATCCCTCTTGAGCATGTATGCTTCTGCTACTTGTTCTACATCACACTTCCTTCCACAAACGGCAAAACGCTTTGACTCGGTGAGTTTCGCGGCATTCCGACTTCGATGCCCTGGTTGCCGAAATTCAGATGCCTTTGAATTTCAGGTTATCCCTTTTGAGCATGTATGCTTCTGCTACTTGTTTCTACATCAGACTTCTTCCGCAAACGGCGAAACGCTTTGACTCGGTGAGTTACGCGGCATTCCGACTTCGATTCCCTGGTTTGCCGAAATTCAGTTGCCTTTGAATTTCGGGTGATCCCTCTTGAGCATGTATGCTTCAGCTACTTGTTCTACATCAGACTTCTTCCCAAACGGCGAAACGCTTTGACTCGGTGAGTTTCGCGGCACTTCCGACTTAGATGCCCCTGTTGCCGAAATTCAGTTGCCTTTGAATTTCGGGTGATCCATCTTGAGCATGTATGCTTCTGCTACTTGTTCTACATCACACTTCTTCCGCAAACGGCGAAACGCTTTGACTCGGTGAGTTTCGCGGCATTCCGACATCGATGCCCCGGTTGCCGAAATTCAGTTGCGTTTGATTTTCAGGTGATCCCTCTTGAGCATGTATGCTTCTGCTACTTGTTCTACATCAAACTTCTTCCGCAAACGGTGAAACGCTTTGACTCGGTGAGTTTCGCGGCATTCCGAATTCGATGCCCCGATTGCCGAAATTTCGTTGCCTTTGAATTTCGGGTGATCCGTCTTGCGCATGTAAGCTTTTGCAACTTGTTCTACATCAGACTTTCTTCCGCAAACAGCGAAATTCTTTGACTCGTGGAGTTTCGCGGCATTCCGACTTTCGATGCCCCGGTTGTCGAAATTCAGTTGCCTTTGAATTTCGGGTGATCCCTCTTGAGCATGTATGCTTCTGGCTACTTGTTCTACATCAGACTTCCTTCCGCAAACAGCGAAACGCTTTGACTCGGTGAGTTTCGCTGCATTCCGACTTCGATGCCCCGGTTGCCGAAATTCATTTGCCTTTGAATTTCGGGTGATCCCTCTTGAGCATGTATGCTTCTGCTACTTGTTCTACATCAGACTTCTTCCACATATGGCAAAACGCTTTGACTCGGTGAGTTTCACGGGCATTCCGACCTTAGATGCCCCGGTTGACCGGAAAATTCCAGTTGCCTTTGAATATTCGGAGTGATACCCTCTTGCGCATGTATGCTTTCTGCTACTTTGTTCTTCTTCAACACTTCCTTCCGCAAACAGCTGATCGCTTTGACTCGGTGAGTTTCGCGGCATTTCCGGACTTCGATGCCCGCGGTCTGCCGAAATTCAGTATTTGCCTTTGAATTTCGGGTGATCCCTCTTGAGCATGTCATGCTTCTATGCTACTTGATTCTACATCACACTTCCTTCGCAAACGGCGAATTCGCTTTGACTCGGTGAGTTTCTTGGCATTCCGACTTCGAGCCCCGGTTGCCGATATTTCAGTTTGCCTTTGAATTTCGGGTGATCACTATTGAGCTTGTATGCTTCTGCTACTTGTTCTACATCACACTTCCTTCGCAAACAGGCGAAAACGCTTTGACTCGGTGAGTTTCGCGGCATTCCTCGGTACGTCGGATGCCTGACGGTACATTGTCATCTCTCAAAACATTCTGTGTGCCTTTTCGAATTTCGGCGTGATTCCTCTTGAGCATGTATGCTTATGTCTACTTGTTATACTTATTCACATTCCTTCCGCACAACGGCAATCGCCTTTGACTCGGTGAGTTTCGACGGCATTCCGACTTACGATTTGCCCCGGTTTGCCGAAATTCAGGTTGTACCTTTGAATTTTCGCTGTGTTGAATGGTGATCCCTCTTGAGCATGTACGCTTCTGCTACTTGTTCATTATATCACACTGTCCCCTTCCGCAAACGGCGAATACGCTTTGACTCGGTGAGTTGTTCGCCGTCATTCTAACTTCGTATGCCCTTGTCCCCCCGCCCGGGTTGCCGAAAATATTTATGTTTCCTTTGAATTTTCGGGTGATCGCCTCTTGATGCATGTATGCTTTCTGCTACGTGTTCTACATCAGACTTGTCTTTACGCAATTGGCCAAACAGCTTTGACGCGGTGAGTTTTTCGTCGGCATTTTCGACTTAGATTGCAGCCGGTTCTTGCCCGATAATTCAGTTTGCTTTGAGAATTATCGTTGTGATCCCTAGTTGAGCATGTTCAATAAGCTTGTTAGTGTACATGTTCATACATCACAACTTCATTCGCAAACAGCGAAACGCTTTGTACTCGGTGAGTGTTCGCGGTATTCCAACTTCACGATGCCCTGGATGCAGAAATTCAGTTTGCCTTTGAATATTCGGTAGATCCCTCTATGTGAGTGCATGTATGCTTCTGCTACTTGTTTCTACATCACACTTCCTTCCGAAAAAAAAAAAAAAGTAAAAAAAAAATGTAAAAAAACAAAAAAAAATACAAATAAAAACAAAAACAAACAGCGAAACGCTTTGATCTTCGCGCGCAGTTTCGCGGCGCATTCCGAGCTTCTGCGTTGCCTTCGGTCTGCCTTAAATTCTTTGTGTTGCCTTTGAATTTCGGGTGATCCCCTGCGTTGAGCACTGTATGCTTATGATACCTTGTTCTACATCCACACTTTCCTTTCTCAAACGGCGAAGACGCTTTGACTCGGTGAGTTTCGCGGCATTCCGACTTCGATGCCCCGGTTGCCGAAATTCAGTTGCCTTTGAATTTCGGGTGATCCCTCTTGAGCATGTATGCTTCTGCTACTTGTTCTACATCAGACTTTCTTCCGCAAACGGCGAAACGCTTTGACTCGGTGAGTTTCGCGGCATTCCGACTTCGATGCCCCGGTTGCCGAAATTCAGTTGCCTTTGAATTTCGGGTGATCCCTCTTGAGCATGTATGCTTCTGCTACTTGTTCTACATCAGACTTCTTCCGCAAACGGCGAAACGCTTTGACTCGGTGAGTTTCGCGGCATTCCGACTTCGATGCCCCGGTTGCCGAAATTCAGTTGCCTTTGAATTTCGGGTGATCCCTCTTGAGCATGTATGCTTCTGCTACTTGTTCTACATCAGACTTCTTCCGCAAACGGCGAAACGCTTTGACTCGGTGAGTTTCGCGGCATTCCGACTTCGATGCCCGGTTTGAAATTCAGTTGCCTTTGAATTTCGGGTGATCCCTCTTGAGCATGTATGCTTCTGCTACTTGTTCTACATCAGACTTCTTCCGCAAACGGCGAAACGCTTTGACTCGGTGAGTTTCGCGGCATTCCGACTTCGATGCCCGGTTGCCGAAATTCAGTTGCCTTTGAATTTCGGGTGATCCCTCTTGAGCATGTATGCTTCTGCTACTTGTTCTACATCAGACTTTTTCCGCAAACGGCGAAACGCTTTGACTCGGTGAGTTTCGCGGCATTCCGACTTCGATGCCCCGGTTGCCGAAATTCAGTTGCCTTTGATTTCGGGTGATCCCTCTTGAGCATGTATGCTTCTGCTACTTGTTCTACATCAGACTTCTTCCGCAAACGGCGAAACGCTTTGACTCGGTGAGTTTCGCGGCATTCCGACTTCGATGCCCCGTTGCCGAAATTCAGTTGCCTTTGAATTTCGGGTGATCCCTCTTGAGCATGTATGCTTCTGCTACTTGTTCTACATCAGACTTCTTCCGCAAACGGCGAAACGCTTTGACTCGGTGAGTTTCGCGGCATTCCGACTTCGATGCCCCGGTTGCCGAAATTCAGTTGCCTTTGAATTTCTGGACTCTTGCGATCAATTACTTGTACATGTATTCTTCAGTTGCCTTGAGTTTCGCGGATTTTTCGACTTCGATGCCCGGTTGCTGAAATTCAGTTGCCTTTGAATTTCGGGTGATCCCTGTTGAGCATGTATGCTTCTGCTACTTGTTCTACATCAGACTTCTTCCGCAAACGACGAAACGCTTTGCCTCGGTGAGTTTCGCGGCATTCGGACATCGGTGCCCCGGTTGCCGAAATTCAGTTGCCTTTGAATTTCGGGTGATCCCTCTTGAGCATGTATGCTTCTGCTACTTGTTCTACATCAGACTTCTTCCGCAAACGGCGAAACGCTTTGACTCGGTGAGTTTCGCGGCATTCCGACTACGATGCCCCGATAACCGAAATTCATTTGCTTTTGAATTTCGGTTGATCCCTCTTGAGCATGTATGCTTCTGCTACTTGGTCTACATCAGCTTCTTCCGCAAACGGCGAAACGCTTTGACTCGGTGAGTTTCGCGGCATTCCGACTTCGATGCCCCGGTTGCCGAAATTCAGTTGCCTTTGAATTTCGGGTGATCCCTCTTGAGCATGTATGCTTCTGCTACTTGTTCTACATCAGACTTCTTCCGCAAACGGCGAAACGCTTTGACTCGGTGAGTTTCGCGGCATTCCGACTTCGATGCCCGGTTGCCGAAATTCAGTTGCCTTTGAATTTCGGGTGATCCCTCTTGAGCATGTATGCTTCTGCTACTTGTTCTACATCAGACTTCTTCCGCAAACGGCGAAACGCTTTGACTCGGTGAGTTTCGCGGCATTCCGACTTCGATGCCCGGTTGCCGAAATTCAGTTGCCTTTGAATTTCGGGTGATCCCTCTTGAGCATGTATGCTTCTGCTACTTGTTCTACATCACACTTCTTCCGCAAACGGCGAAACGCTTTGACTCGGTGAGTTTCGCGGCATTCCGACTTCGATGCCCCGGTTGCCGAAATTCAGTTGCCTTTGAATTTCGGGTGATCCCTCTTGAGCATGTATGCTTCTGCTACTTGTTCTACATCAGACTTCTTCCGCAAACGGCGAAACGCTTTGACTCGGTGAGTTTCGCGGCATTCCGACTTCGATGCCCCGGTTGCCGAAATTCAGTTGCCTTTGAATTTCGGGTGATCCCTCTTGAGCATGTATGCTTCTGCTACTTGTTCTACATCAGACTTCTTCCGCAAACGGCGAAACGCTTTGACTCGGTGAGTTTCGCGGCATTCCGACTTCGATGCCCCGGTTGCCGAAATTCAGTTGCCTTTGAATTTCGGGTGATCCCTCTTGAGCATGTATGCTTCTGCTACTTGTTCTACATCAGACTTCTTCCGCAAACGGCGAAACGCTTTGACTCGGTGAGTTTCGCGGCATTCCGACTTCGATGCCCCGGTTGCCGAAATTCAGTTGCCTTTGAATTTCGGGTGATCCCTCTTGAGCATGTATGCTTCTGCTACTTGTTCTACATCAGACTTCTTCCGCAAACGGCGAAACGCTTTGACTCGGTGAGTTTCGCGGCATTCCGACTTCGATGCCCCGGTTGCCGAAATTCAGTTGCCTTTGAATTTCGGGTGATCCCTCTTGAGCATGTATGCTTCTGCTACTTGTTCTACATCAGACTTCTTCCGCAAACGGCGAAACGCTTTGACTCGGTGAGTTTCGCGGCATTCCGACTTCGATGCCCCGGTTGCCGAAATTCAGTTGCCTTTGAATTTCGGGTGATCCCTCTTGAGCATGTATGCTTCTGCTACTTGTTCTACATCAGACTTCTTCCGCAACGGCGAAACGCTTTGACTCGGTGAGTTTCGCGGCATTCCGACTTCGATGCCCCGGTTGCCGAAATTCAGTTGCCTTTGAATTTCGGGTGATCCCTCTTGAGCATGTATGCTTCTGCTACTTGTTCTACATCAGACTTCTTCCGCAAACGGCGAAACGCTTTGACTCGGTGAGTTTCGCGGCATTCCGACTTCGATGCCCCGGTTGCCGAAATTCAGTTGCCTTTGAATTTCGGGTGATCCCTCTTGAGCATGTATGCTTCTGCTACTTGTTCTACATCAGACTTCTTCCGCAAACGGCGAAACGCTTTGACTCGGTGAGTTTCGCGGCATTCCGACTTCGATGCCCCGGTTGCCGAAATTCAGTTGCCTTTGAATTTCGGGTGATCCCTCTTGAGCATGTATGCTTCTGCTACTTGTTCTACATCAGACTTCTTCCGCAAACGGCGAAACGCTTTGACTCGGTGAGTTTCGCGGCATTCCGACTTCGATGCCCGGTTGCCGAAATTCAGTTGCCTTTGAATTTCGGGTGATCCCTCTTGAGCATGTATGCTTCTGCTACTTGTTCTACATCAGACTTCTTCCGCAAACGGCGAAACGCTTTGACTCGGTGAGTTTCGCGGCATTCCGACTTCGATGCCCGGTTGCCGAAATTCAGTTGCCTTTGAATTTCGGGTGATCCCTCTTGAGCATGTATGCTTCTGCTACTTGTTCTACATCAGACTTCCTTCCGCAAACGGCGAAACGCTTTGACTCGGTGAGTTTCGCGGCATTCCGACTTCGATGCCCGGTTGCCGAAATTCAGTTGCCTTTGAATTTCGGGTGATCCCTCTTGAGCATGTATGCTTCTGCTACTTGTTCTACATCAGACTTCTTCCGCAAACGGCGAAACGCTTTGACTCGGTGAGTTTCGCGGCATTCCGACTTCGATGCCCCGGTTGCCGAAATTCAGTTGCCTTTGAATTTCGGGTGATCCCTCTTGAGCATGTATGCTTCTGCTACTTGTTCTACATCAGACTTCTTCCGCAAACGGCGAAACGCTTTGACTCGGTGAGTTTCGCGGCATTCCGACTTCGATGCCCCGGTTGCCGAAATTCAGTTGCCTTTGAATTTCGGGTGATCCCTCTTGAGCATGTATGCTTCTGCTACTTGTTCTACATCAGACTTCTTCCGCAAACGGCGAAACGCTTTGACTCGGTGAGTTTCGCGGCATTCCGACTTCGATGCCCGGTTGCCGAAATTCAGTTGCCTTTGAATTTCGGGTGATCCCTCTTGAGCATGTATGCTTCTGCTACTTGTTCTACATCAGACTTCTTCCGCAAACGGCGAAACGCTTTGACTCGGTGAGTTTCGCGGCATTCCGACTTCGATGCCCGGTTGCCGAAATTCAGTTGCCTTTGAATTTCGGGTGATCCCTCTTGAGCATGTATGCTTCTGCTACTTGTTCTACATCAGACTTCTTCCGCAAACGGCGAAACGCTTTGACTCGGTGAGTTTCGCGGCATTCCGACTTCGATGCCCCGGTTGCCGAAATTCAGTTGCCTTTGAATTTCGGGTGATCCCTCTTGAGCATGTATGCTTCTGCTACTTGTTCTACATCAGACTTCTTCCGCAAACGGCGAAACGCTTTGACTCGGTGAGTTTCGCGGCATTCCGACTTCGATGCCCCGGTTGCCGAAATTCAGTTGCCTTTGAATTTCGGGTGATCCCTCTTGAGCATGTATGCTTCTGCTACTTGTTCTACATCAGACTTCTTCCGCAAACGGCGAAACGCTTTGACTCGGTGAGTTTCGCGGCATTCCGACTTCGATGCCCCGGTTGCCGAAATTCAGTTGCCTTTGAATTTCGGGTGATCCCTCTTGAGCATGTATGCTTCTGCTACTTGTTCTACATCAGACTTCTTCCGCAAACGGCGAAACGCTTTGACTCGGTGAGTTTCGCGGCATTCCGACTTCGATGCCCCGGTTGCCGAAATTCAGTTGCCTTTGAATTTCGGGTGATCCCTCTTGAGCATGTATGCTTCTGCTACTTGTTCTACATCAGACTTCTTCCGCAAACGGCGAAACGCTTTGACTCGGTGAGTTTCGCGGCATTCCGACTTCGATGCCCCGGTTGCCGAAATTCAGTTGCCTTTGAATTTCGGGTGATCCCTCTTGAGCATGTATGCTTCTGCTACTTGTTCTACATCAGACTTCTTCCGCAAACGGCGAAACGCTTTGACTCGGTGAGTTTCGCGGCATTCCGACTTCGATGCCCGGTTGCCGAAATTCAGTTGCCTTTGAATTTCGGGTGATCCCTCTTGAGCATGTATGCTTCTGCTACTTGTTCTACATCAGACTTCTTCCGCAAACGGCGAAACGCTTTGACTCGGTGAGTTTCGCGGCATTCCGACTTCGATGCCCCGGTTGCCGAAATTCAGTTGCCTTTGAATTTCGGGTGATCCCTCTTGAGCATGTATGCTTCTGCTACTTGTTCTACATCAGACTTCTTCCGCAAACGGCGAAACGCTTTGACTCGGTGAGTTTCGCGGCATTCCGACTTCGATGCCCCGGTTGCCGAAATTCAGTTGCCTTTGAATTTCGGGTGATCCCTCTTGAGCATGTATGCTTCTGCTACTTGTTCTACATCAGACTTCTTCCGCAAACGGCGAAACGCTTTGACTCGGTGAGTTTCGCGGCATTCCGACTTCGATGCCCCGGTTGCCGAAATTCAGTTGCCTTTGAATTTCGGGTGATCCCTCTTGAGCATGTATGCTTCTGCTACTTGTTCTACATCAGACTTTCTTCCGCAAACGGCGAAACGCTTTGACTCGGTGAGTTTCGCGGCATTCCGACTTCGATGCCCCGGTTGCCGAAATTCAGTTGCCTTTGAATTTCGGGTGATCCCTCTTGAGCATGTATGCTTCTGCTACTTGTTCTACATCAGACTTCTTCCGCAAACGGCGAAACGCTTTGACTCGGTGAGTTTCGCGGCATTCCGACTTCGATGCCCCGGTTGCCGAAATTCAGTTGCCTTTGAATTTCGGGTGATCCCTCTTGAGCATGTATGCTTCTGCTACTTGTTCTACATCAGACTTCTTCCGCAAACGGCGAAACGCTTTGACTCGGTGAGTTTCGCGGCATTCCGACTTCGATGCCCGGTTGCCGAAATTCAGTTGCCTTTGAATTTCGGGTGATCCCTCTTGAGCATGTATGCTTCTGCTACTTGTTCTACATCAGACTTCTTCCGCAAACGGCGAAACGCTTTGACTCGGTGAGTTTCGCGGCATTCCGACTTCGATGCCCGGTTGCCGAAATTCAGTTGCCTTTGAATTTCGGGTGATCCCTCTTGAGCATGTATGCTTCTGCTACTTGTTCTACATCAGACTTCTTCCGCAAACGGCGAAACGCTTTGACTCGGTGAGTTTCGCGGCATTCCGACTTCGATGCCCCGGTTGCCGAAATTCAGTTGCCTTTGAATTTCGGGTGATCCCTCTTGAGCATGTATGCTTCTGCTACTTGTTCTACATCAGACTTCTTCCGCAAACGGCGAAACGCTTTGACTCGGTGAGTTTCGCGGCATTCCGACTTCGATGCCCCGGTTGCCGAAATTCAGTTGCCTTTGAATTTCGGGTGATCCCTCTTGAGCATGTATGCTTCTGCTACTTGTTCTACATCAGACTTCTTCCGCAAACGGCGAAACGCTTTGACTCGGTGAGTTTCGCGGCATTCCGACTTCGATGCCCCGGTTGCCGAAATTCAGTTGCCTTTGAATTTCGGGTGATCCCTCTTGAGCATGTATGCTTCTGCTACTTGTTCTACATCAGACTTCTTCCGCAAACGGCGAAACGCTTTGACTCGGTGAGTTTCGCGGCATTCCGACTTCGATGCCCCGGTTGCCGAAATTCAGTTGCCTTTGAATTTCGGGTGATCCCTCTTGAGCATGTATGCTTCTGCTACTTGTTCTACATCAGACTTCTTCCGCAAACGGCGAAACGCTTTGACTCGGTGAGTTTCGCGGCATTCCGACTTCGATGCCCCGGTTGCCGAAATTCAGTTGCCTTTGAATTTCGGGTGATCCCTCTTGAGCATGTATGCTTCTGCTACTTGTTCTACATCAGACTTCTTCCGCAAACGGCGAAACGCTTTGACTCGGTGAGTTTCGCGGCATTCCGACTTCGATGCCCCGGTTGCCGAAATTCAGTTGCCTTTGAATTTCGGGTGATCCCTCTTGAGCATGTATGCTTCTGCTACTTGTTCTACATCAGACTTCTTCCGCAAACGGCGAAACGCTTTGACTCGGTGAGTTTCGCGGCATTCCGACTTCGATGCCCCGGTTGCCGAAATTCAGTTGCCTTTGAATTTCGGGTGATCCCTCTTGAGCATGTATGCTTCTGCTACTTGTTCTACATCAGACTTCTTCCGCAAACGGCGAAACGCTTTGACTCGGTGAGTTTCGCGGCATTCCGACTTCGATGCCCCGGTTGCCGAAATTCAGTTGCCTTTGAATTTCGGGTGATCCCTCTTGAGCATGTATGCTTCTGCTACTTGTTCTACATCAGACTTCTTCCGCAAACGGCGAAACGCTTTGACTCGGTGAGTTTCGCGGCATTCCGACTTCGATGCCCCGGTTGCCGAAATTCAGTTGCCTTTGAATTTCGGGTGATCCCTCTTGAGCATGTATGCTTCTGCTACTTGTTCTACATCAGACTTTCTTCCGCAAACGGCGAAACGCTTTGACTCGGTGAGTTTCGCGGCATTCCGACTTCGATGCCCGGTTGCCGAAATTCAGTTGCCTTTGAATTTCGGGTGATCCCTCTTGAGCATGTATGCTTCTGCTACTTGTTCTACATCAGACTTCTTCCGCAAACGGCGAAACGCTTTGACTCGGTGAGTTTCGCGGCATTCCGACTTCGATGCCCCGGTTGCCGAAATTCAGTTGCCTTTGAATTTCGGGTGATCCCTCTTGAGCATGTATGCTTCTGCTACTTGTTCTACATCAGACTTCTTCCGCAAACGGCGAAACGCTTTGACTCGGTGAGTTTCGCGGCATTCCGACTTCGATGCCCCGGTTGCCGAAATTCAGTTGCCTTTGAATTTCGGGTGATCCCTCTTGAGCATGTATGCTTCTGCTACTTGTTCTACATCAGACTTCTTCCGCAAACGGCGAAACGCTTTGACTCGGTGAGTTTCGCGGCATTCCGACTTCGATGCCCCGGTTGCCGAAATTCAGTTGCCTTTGAATTTCGGGTGATCCCTCTTGAGCATGTATGCTTCTGCTACTTGTTCTACATCAGACTTCTTCGCAAACGGCGAAACGCTTTGACTCGGTGAGTTTCGCGGCATTCCGACTTCGATGCCCCGGTTGCCGAAATTCAGTTGCCTTTGAATTTCGGGTGATCCCTCTTGAGCATGTATGCTTCTGCTACTTGTTCTACATCAGACTTCTTCCGCAAACGGCGAAACGCTTTGACTCGGTGAGTTTCGCGGCATTCCGACTTCGATGCCCCGGTTGCCGAAATTCAGTTGCCTTTGAATTTCGGGTGATCCCTCTTGAGCATGTATGCTTCTGCTACTTGTTCTACATCAGACTTCTTCCGCAAACGGCGAAACGCTTTGACTCGGTGAGTTTCGCGGCATTCCGACTTCGATGCCCCGGTTGCCGAAATTCAGTTGCCTTTGAATTTCGGGTGATCCCTCTTGAGCATGTATGCTTCTGCTACTTGTTCTACATCAGACTTCTTCCGCAAACGGCGAAACGCTTTGACTCGGTGAGTTTCGCGGCATTCCGACTTCGATGCCCCGGTTGCCGAAATTCAGTTGCCTTTGAATTTCGGGTGATCCCTCTTGAGCATGTATGCTTCTGCTACTTGTTCTACATCAGACTTCTTCCGCAAACGGCGAAACGCTTTGACTCGGTGAGTTTCGCGGCATTCCGACTTCGATGCCCCGGTTGCCGAAATTCAGTTGCCTTTGAATTTCGGGTGATCCCTCTTGAGCATGTATGCTTCTGCTACTTGTTCTACATCAGACTTCTTCCGCAAACGGCGAAACGCTTTGACTCGGTGAGTTTCGCGGCATTCCGACTTCGATGCCCCGGTTGCCGAAATTCAGTTGCCTTTGAATTTCGGGTGATCCCTCTTGAGCATGTATGCTTCTGCTACTTGTTCTACATCAGACTTTCTTCCGCAAACGGCGAAACGCTTTGACTCGGTGAGTTTCGCGGCATTCCGACTTCGATGCCCGGTTGCCGAAATTCAGTTGCCTTTGAATTTCGGGTGATCCCTCTTGAGCATGTATGCTTCTGCTACTTGTTCTACATCAGACTTCTTCCGCAAACGGCGAAACGCTTTGACTCGGTGAGTTTCGCGGCATTCCGACTTCGATGCCCGGTTGCCGAAATTCAGTTGCCTTTGAATTTCGGGTGATCCCTCTTGAGCATGTATGCTTCTGCTACTTGTTCTACATCAGACTTCTTCCGCAAACGGCGAAACGCTTTGACTCGGTGAGTTTCGCGGCATTCCGACTTCGATGCCCCGGTTGCCGAAATTCAGTTGCCTTTGAATTTCGGGTGATCCCTCTTGAGCATGTATGCTTCTGCTACTTGTTCTACATCAGACTTTCTTCCGCAAACGGCGAAACGCTTTGACTCGGTGAGTTTCGCGGCATTCCGACTTCGATGCCCCGGTTGCCGAAATTCAGTTGCCTTTGAATTTCGGGTGATCCCTCTTGAGCATGTATGCTTCTGCTACTTGTTCTACATCAGACTTCTTCCGCAAACGGCGAAACGCTTTGACTCGGTGAGTTTCGCGGCATTCCGACTTCGATGCCCCGGTTGCCGAAATTCAGTTGCCTTTGAATTTCGGGTGATCCCTCTTGAGCATGTATGCTTCTGCTACTTGTTCTACATCAGACTTCTTCCGCAAACGGCGAAACGCTTTGACTCGGTGAGTTTCGCGGCATTCCGACTTCGATGCCCCGGTTGCCGAAATTCAGTTGCCTTTGAATTTCGGGTGATCCCTCTTGAGCATGTATGCTTCTGCTACTTGTTCTACATCAGACTTCTTCCGCAAACGGCGAAACGCTTTGACTCGGTGAGTTTCGCGGCATTCCGACTTCGATGCCCCGGTTGCCGAAATCAGTTGCCTTTGAATTTCGGGTGATCCCTCTTGAGCATGTATGCTTCTGCTACTTGTTCTACATCAGACTTCTTCCGCAAACGGCGAAACGCTTTGACTCGGTGAGTTTCGCGGCATTCCGACTTCGATGCCCGGTTGCCGAAATTCAGTTGCCTTTGAATTTCGGGTGATCCCTCTTGAGCATGTATGCTTCTGCTACTTGTTCTACATCAGACTTCTTCCGCAAACGGCGAAACGCTTTGACTCGGTGAGTTTCGCGGCATTCCGACTTCGATGCCCGGTTGCCGAAATTCAGTTGCCTTTGAATTTCGGGTGATCCCTCTTGAGCATGTATGCTTCTGCTACTTGTTCTACATCAGACTTTCTTGCAAACGGCGAAACGCTTTGACTCGGTGAGTTTCGCGGCATTCCGACTTCGATGCCCGGTTGCCGAAATTCAGTTGCCTTTGAATTTCGGGTGATCCCTCTTGAGCATGTATGCTTCTGCTACTTGTTCTACATCAGACTTTCTTCCGCAAACGGCGAAACGCTTTGACTCGGTGAGTTTCGCGGCATTCCGACTTCGATGCCCCGGTTGCCGAAATTCAGTTGCCTTTGAATTTCGGGTGATCCCTCTTGAGCATGTATGCTTCTGCTACTTGTTCTACATCACTTTCTTCCGCAAACGGCGAAACGCTTTGACTCGGTGAGTTTCGCGGCATTCCGACTTCGATGCCCGGTTGCCGAAATTCAGTTGCCTTTGAATTTCGGGTGATCCCTCTTGAGCATGTATGCTTCTGCTACTTGTTCTACATCAGACCTTCCGCAAACGGCGAAACGCTTTGACTCGGTGAGTTTCGCGGCATTCCGACTTCGATGCCCCGGTTGCCGAAATTCAGTTGCCTTTGAATTTCGGGTGATCCCTCTTGAGCATGTATGCTTCTGCTACTTGTTCTACATCAGACTTCTTCCGCAAACGGCGAAACGCTTTGACTCGGTGAGTTTCGCGGCATTCCGACTTCGATGCCCGGTTGCCGAAATTCAGTTGCCTTTGAATTTCGGGTGATCCCTCTTGAGCATGTATGCTTCTGCTACTTGTTCTACATCAGACTTTCTTCCGCAAACGGCGAAACGCTTTGACTCGGTGAGTTTCGCGGCATTCCGACTTCGATGCCGGTTGCCGAAATTCAGTTGCCTTTGAATTTCGGGTGATCCCTCTTGAGCATGTATGCTTCTGCTACTTGTTCTACATCAGACTTCTTCCGCAAACGGCGAAACGCTTTGACTCGGTGAGTTTCGCGGCATTCCGACTTCGATGCCCCGGTTGCCGAAATTCAGTTGCCTTTGAATTTCGGGTGATCCCTCTTGAGCATGTATGCTTCTGCTACTTGTTCTACATCAGACTTCTTCCGCAAACGGCGAAACGCTTTGACTCGGTGAGTTTCGCGGCATTCCGACTTCGATGCCCGGTTGCCGAAATTCAGTTGCCTTTGAATTTCGGGTGATCCCTCTTGAGCATGTATGCTTCTGCTACTTGTTCTACATCAGACTTCTTCCGCAAACGGCGAAACGCTTTGACTCGGTGAGTTTCGCGGCATTCCGACTTCGATGCCCCGGTTGCCGAAATTCAGTTGCCTTTGAATTTCGGGTGATCCCTCTTGAGCATGTATGCTTCTGCTACTTGTTCTACATCAGACTTCTTCCGCAAACGGCGAAACGCTTTGACTCGGTGAGTTTCGCGGCATTCCGACTTCGATGCCCGGTTGCCGAAATTCAGTTGCCTTTGAATTTCGGGTGATCCCTCTTGAGCATGTATGCTTCTGCTACTTGTTCTACATCAGACTTCTTCCGCAAACGGCGAAACGCTTTGACTCGGTGAGTTTCGCGGCATTCCGACTTCGATGCCCCGGTTGCCGAAATTCAGTTGCCTTTGAATTTCGGGTGATCCCTCTTGAGCATGTATGCTTCTGCTACTTGTTCTACATCAGACTTCTTCCGCAAACGGCGAAACGCTTTGACTCGGTGAGTTTCGCGGCATTCCGACTTCGATGCCCGGTTGCCGAAATTCAGTTGCCTTTGAATTTCGGGTGATCCCTCTTGAGCATGTATGCTTCTGCTACTTGTTCTACATCAGACTTCTTCCGCAAACGGCGAAACGCTTTGACTCGGTGAGTTTCGCGGCATTCCGACTTCGATGCCCCGGTTGCCGAAATTCAGTTGCCTTTGAATTTCGGGTGATCCCTCTTGAGCATGTATGCTTCTGCTACTTGTTCTACATCAGACTTCTTCCTTCCGCAAACGGCGAAACGCTTTGACTCGGTGAGTTTCGCGGCATTCCGACTTCGATGCCCCGGTTGCCGAAATTCAGTTGCCTTTGAATTTCGGGTGATCCCTCTTGAGCATGTATGCTTCTGCTACTTGTTCTACATCAGACTTCTTCCGCAAACGGCGAAACGCTTTGACTCGGTGAGTTTCGCGGCATTCCGACTTCGATGCCCGGTTGCCGAAATTCAGTTGCCTTTGAATTTCGGGTGATCCCTCTTGAGCATGTATGCTTCTGCTACTTGTTCTACATCAGACTTCTTCTCGCCCAAACGGCGAAACGCTTTGACTCGGTGAGTTTCGCGGCATTCCGACTTCGATGCCCGGTTGCCGAAATTCAGTTGCCTTTGAATTTCGGGTGATCCCTCTTGAGCATGTATGCTTCTGCTACTTGTTCTACATCAGACTTCTTCCGCAAACGGCGAAACGCTTTGACTCGGTGAGTTTCGCGGCATTCCGACTTCGATGCCCCGGTTGCCGAAATTCAGTTGCCTTTGAATTTCGGGTGATCCCTCTTGAGCATGTATGCTTCTGCTACTTGTTCTACATCAGACTTCTTCCGCAAACGGCGAAACGCTTTGACTCGGTGAGTTTCGCGGCATTCCGACTTCGATGCCCCGGTTGCCGAAATTCAGTTGCCTTTGAATTTCGGGTGATCCCTCTTGAGCATGTATGCTTCTGCTACTTGTTCTACATCAGACTTCTTCCGCAAACGGCGAAACGCTTTGACTCGGTGAGTTTCGCGGCATTCCGACTTCGATGCCCCGGTTGCCGAAATTCAGTTGCCTTTGAATTTCGGGTGATCCCTCTTGAGCATGTATGCTTCTGCTACTTGTTCTACATCAGACTTCTTCCGCAAACGGCGAAACGCTTTGACTCGGTGAGTTTCGCGGCATTCCGACTTCGATGCCCCGGTTGCCGAAATTCAGTTGCCTTTGAATTTCGGGTGATCCCTCTTGAGCATGTATGCTTCTGCTACTTGTTCTACATCAGACTTCTTCCGCAAACGGCGAAACGCTTTGACTCGGTGAGTTTCGCGGCATTCCGACTTCGATGCCCCGGTTGCCGAAATTCAGTTGCCTTTGAATTTCGGGTGATCCCTCTTGAGCATGTATGCTTCTGCTACTTGTTCTACATCAGACTTCTTCCGCAAACGGCGAAACGCTTTGACTCGGTGAGTTTCGCGGCATTCCGACTTCGATGCCCCGGTTGCCGAAATTCAGTTGCCTTTGAATTTCGGGTGATCCCTCTTGAGCATGTATGCTTCTGCTACTTGTTCTACATCAGACTTCTTCCGCAAACGGCGAAACGCTTTGACTCGGTGAGTTTCGCGGCATTCCGACTTCGATGCCCCGGTTGCCGAAATTCAGTTGCCTTTGAATTTCGGGTGATCCCTCTTGAGCATGTATGCTTCTGCTACTTGTTCTACATCAGACTTCTTCCGCAAACGGCGAAACGCTTTGACTCGGTGAGTTTCGCGGCATTCCGACTTCGATGATGCCCGGTTGCCGAAATTCAGTTGCCTTTGAATTTCGGGTGATCCCTCTTGAGCATGTATGCTTCTGCTACTTGTTCTACATCAGACTTCTTCCGCAAACGGCGAAACGCTTTGACTCGGTGAGTTTCGCGGCATTCCGACTTCGATGCCCCGGTTGCCGAAATTCAGTTGCCTTTGAATTTCGGGTGATCCCTCTTGAGCATGTATGCTTCTGCTACTTGTTCTACATCAGACTTTCTTCCGCAAACGGCGAAACGCTTTGACTCGGTGAGTTTCGCGGCATTCCGACTTCGATGCCCCGGTTGCCGAAATTCAGTTGCCTTTGAATTTCGGGTGATCCCTCTTGAGCATGTATGCTTCTGCTACTTGTTCTACATCAGACTTCTTCCGCAAACGGCGAAACGCTTTGACTCGGTGAGTTTCGCGGCATTCCGACTTCGATGCCCCGGTTGCCGAAATTCAGTTGCCTTTGAATTTCGGGTGATCCCTCTTGAGCATGTATGCTTCTGCTACTTGTTCTACATCAGACTTCTTCCGCAAACGGCGAAACGCTTTGACTCGGTGAGTTTCGCGGCATTCCGACTTCGATGCCCCGGTTGCCGAAATTCAGTTGCCTTTGAATTTCGGGTGATCCCTCTTGAGCATGTATGCTTCTGCTACTTGTTCTACATCAGACTTCTTCCGCAAACGGCGAAACGCTTTGACTCGGTGAGTTTCGCGGCATTCCGACTTCGATGCCCCGGTTGCCGAAATTCAGTTGCCTTTGAATTTCGGGTGATCCCTCTTGAGCATGTATGCTTCTGCTACTTGTTCTACATCAGACTTCTTCCGCAAACGGCGAAACGCTTTGACTCGGTGAGTTTCGCGGCATTCCGACTTCGATGCCCCGGTTGCCGAAATTCAGTTGCCTTTGAATTTCGGGTGATCCCTCTTGAGCATGTATGCTTCTGCTACTTGTTCTACATCAGACTTCTTCCGCAAACGGCGAAACGCTTTGACTCGGTGAGTTTCGCGGCATTCCGACTTCGATGCCCCGTTGCCGAAATTCAGTTGCCTTTGAATTTCGGTGATCCCTCTTGAGCATGTATGCTTCTGCTACTTGTTCTACATCAGACTTCTTCCGCAAACGGCGAAACGCTTTGACTCGGTGAGTTTCGCGGCATTCCGACTTCGATGCCCGGTTGCCGAAATTCAGTTGCCTTTGAATTTCGGGTGATCCCTCTTGAGCATGTATGCTTCTGCTACTTGTTCTACATCAGACTTCTTCCGCAAACGGCGAAACGCTTTGACTCGGTGAGTTTCGCGGCATTCCGACTTCGATGCCCCGGTTGCCGAAATTCAGTTGCCTTTGAATTTCGGGTGATCCCTCTTGAGCATGTATGCTTCTGCTACTTGTTCTACATCAGACTTCTTCCGCAAACGGCGAAACGCTTTGACTCGGTGAGTTTCGCGGCATTCCGACTTCGATGCCCCGGTTGCCGAAATTCAGTTGCCTTTGAATTTCGGGTGATCCCTCTTGAGCATGTATGCTTCTGCTACTTGTTCTACATCAGACTTCTTCCGCAAACGGCGAAACGCTTTGACTCGGTGAGTTTCGCGGCATTCCGACTTCGATGCCCCGGTTGCCGAAATTCAGTTGCCTTTGAATTTCGGGTGATCCCTCTTGAGCATGTATGCTTCTGCTACTTGTTCTACATCACACTCCTTCCGCAAACGGCGAAACGCTTTGACTCGGTGAGTTTCGCGGCATTCCGACTTCGATGCCCCGGTTGCCGAAATTCAGTTGCCTTTGAATTTCGGGTGATCCCTCTTGAGCATGTATGCTTCTGCTACTTGTTCTACATCAGACTTCCTTCCGCAAACGCGAAACGCTTTGACTCGGTGACTTATCCGCGGCATTCCGACTTCGATGCCCAGTTTGCCGAAATTCAGTTGCCGTTGAATTTCGGGTGATCCCTCTTGAGCATAGTATGCTTCCCGACTTGTTCTACATCAGACAATTCCGCAAATGGCGACACAAATCGACTCTGTTAGTTTTCGCACTGGCATTCCGACTTCGATGCGCACGGTTGCTGAAATTCAGTTGCCTTTTTGAATTTCGGGGTGATCCCTCGTTGATCAAGTATTTGCTTCCGCACTTGTTTTCCTCAAACGGAGAAACGCTTAACTCGGAGACATTTCGCATGTAAAAAAAAAAAAAAAAAAAAAAAACTATTCCCGACTTCGATGCCCCGGTTGCAGAAATTCAGTTGCCTTTGAATTTCGGGTGATCCCTCTTGAGCATGTATGCTTCCCCGCTACTTGTTCTAACATCATCTTCTTCCCTCAAAACGGCGAAACGCTTTTGACTCGGTGAGTTTCGCGGCATTCCTACTTCCGATGCCCCCGGTTGCCGAAATTCAGTTGCCTTTGAATTTCGGGTGATCCCTCTTGAGCATGTATGCTTCCCCTACTTGTCCTCCATCAGACCTCATCCGCAAACAGGCCAAGACGCTTTCCACTCGTAGAGTTTCGAGGCATTCCGACTTCGATGCCCCGGTTTGCCGCAATTCAGTATGCTCTTTGAATTTTCGGTGATCCTTCTTGAGCATGTATGCTGGGCTACTTTGTCCTACATCAGACTTCTTCCGCAAACGGCAAAACGCTTTGATTCGGTGAGTTTCCGCGTGGAATTCTGACTTGGATGCCCCGGTTGCCGAAATTCAGTTTCCTTTGGAATTTCGGGTGATCCCTCTTGAGCATAGTATGCTTCCCCTACTTTGTCCCTCCCATCAGACATTCCTCCGCAAACGTCCAAACGCTTTGACTCGGTGAGTTTTGCGGCATTCCGCCTTCGATGCCACGGTTGCCGAAATTCCATTGCCTTTGCATTCCGGGTGATCCCTCTTGAGCATGTATGCTTCCGCTACTTGTTCTACATCATACTTCTTCCTCAAACGGCGAAACGCTTTGACTCTGTGACTTTCGCGGCATTCCAACTTCGATGCCCGGGTTGCTGAAATTCAATTGCCTTTGAATTTCGGGTGATCCCTCTTAAGCATGTGTGCTTCGGCTACTTGTCCTCCATCAGACTTCTTCCGCAAACGGCGAAACGCTTTGACTCGGTGAGTTTTGCGGCATTCAAACTTCGATGCCCGGGTTGCCGAAATTCATTTGCCTTTGAATTTCGGGTGATCCGTCTTGAGCATGTATGCTTGCGCTACTTGTCCTACATTAGTCTTCTTCCGCAAACGGCCAAACGCTTTGACTAGGTGAGTTTCGCGGCATTCTCGATTTGATGACCCGGTTGCCGAGATTCAGTTGCCTTTGAAATTCGGGTGATCCCTCTTGAGCATGTATGCTTGCGCTACTTGTCCTACATCAGACTTCTTCCGCAAACGTCCAAACGCTTTGACTCGGTGAGTTTCGCGGCATTCTAACTTTGATGCCCCGGTTGGCGAAATTCAGTTGCCTTTGAATTTTGGGTCATCCCATCATGAGTTTGTATGCTCCTGCTATTATCTTGAGTTCTACTTCATACTTACTTCTCTCAAACGGTCAAACCGCTTTGACTCGGTGAGTTCCGCGGCATTCAAACTTCGATGCCCGGGTTAGCGTGACAATTCCAGTTTCCTTTGAATTTCGGGGTGATCCCTCTTGAGCATGTGTGCTATTTCGCTACTTTGTCCTCCATCAAGACTTTCTTCCGCAAATGCCGAAACGCTTTGACTCTGGTTAATTTCGCGGCATTCCCGACTTCATCTCTACGATGCCCCCGGTTGCCGAAATTCAGTTGCCTTGGAATTGTCGGGTGATCCCCTCTTGAGCATGTATGCTTCCCCGACTTGTTCTACATCCAGAACAACTACCGCAAATGGCGAAAGCCTTCGACTCGTTGAGTTTTAGGCGGCATTCCGAACTTCGCTGCCCAGGTTGCTGAAATTCAGTTGCATTTGAATTTCGGGTGATCCCTCTTGAGCAATTAACGTCTGCTACTTCTTCTACATCATACTTCTTCCGCAAACGGCGAAAGGCTGTGACTCGGTGAGTTTCGCGGCATTCCGACTTCGATGCCCCCGGATGCCGAAATTCAGTTGCCTCTGAAATTTCGGGTGATCCCTCTTGAGCATGTTATGCTCCCCTACCTGTGTTCTAACATCAGACAAAGAAAAAACTAAAACTTCCAGCAAATGGCGAAATGCTTCGACTCGGTTAGTTTAGCGGCATTCCGACTTCGATGCCCCGGTTGCTGAAATTAGTAGCCTTTGAATTTGGGGTGATCCCTCTAGAGCATGTATGCTTCCGCAACTTGTTCTACATCATACTTCTTCCTCAAACGGCAAAACGCTTTGACTCGGTGAGTTTCGCGGCATTCCGACTTCGATGCCCCGGTTGCCGAGTTTCAGTTGCCTTTGAATTTCGGGTGATCCCTCTTGAGCATGTATGCTTGCGCTACTTGTCCTACATCAGACTTCTTCCGCAAATGGCCAAACGCTTTGACTCGTTGAGTTTCGCGGCATTCCAACTTCGATGCCCTGGTTGCTGAAATTCAGTTGCCTTTGAATTTCGGGTGATCCCTCTTAAGCATGTGTGCTTCCGCTACTTGTCCTCCATCAGACTTCTTCCGCAAATGGCCAAACGCTTTGACTCGGTGAGTTTCGCGGCATTCCGACTTCGATGCCCCGGTTGCCGAGATTCCGTTGCCTTTTAATTTCCGGGTGATACCTCTTGAGCATGTATGCTTGCGCTACTTGTCCTACAACAGACATCTTCCGCAAACGCCCCAAACGCTTTGACTCGGTGAGTTTCGCGGCATTCCAAATTTGATGCCCCGGTTGCTGAAATTACAGTTTGCCTTTGGAGAATTTCGGGTGATCCCTCTTGAGCATGGTAAGCCTTCCGCTACTAGCCTCTACTTCATACTTCTTCCTCAAACTGTCGAAACACTATGACATCGGTTGAGTTTCGCGGCATTCCAACTTTCGATGCCCCCCGGTTACTGACATTCATTAGCCTTTGAATTTGGGGTGATCCCTCTAAGCATGTATGCTTTCCGCAACTAGCTCTACATCATAACTTCTTCTCAAACGGCAAAACGACTTTGACTCGGTGATTTTCGCGGTCATTCCGACTTCGATGTCGCCGAGTTGCCGAGATTTCAGTTGCATTTGAATTTTTCCGGGTGATCCCTCTTGAGCATGTATGGCTTCCGCTACTTGTTCTAAATCCATACTTCCTTCTCACCGGAGTAAACGCTTTGACTCGGTGATTTTCGCGCAAGTCCGACTTCCGATGCCCCTATGCCGAGATACAGTTGCCTATGAATTTCGGTGTGATCCCCTCCCTGAGCCTGAGTCCCTCTCCGCTTTCCCTCACACCCGAAACCCTTTTTTGTCCCACCACTCGTTGAGCATGTATGTCTCATGCAGCTAACTGTCCTACATGCAGACATCTTCCGCAAACTGCCAAACGCTTTGACTCGGAGAGTTTTTCCAGTCACTTCCAACTTCGAAGCCCCGGTTGCCGAAATTCATATTGCCTTTGCATTTGGAGTCGATCCCTCTTTGAGCATGTATGCTTCTGCTACTTGTTCTACATCAGACTTCTTCCGCAATCGGCGACACGCTTTGACTCGGTGAGTTTCGCGGCGATTTCCGACTTCTATGCCCCGGATTGCCGAAATTCAGTTGCCTTTGAATTTGGGGTGATCCCTCTTGAGCATGTATGCTTCTGCTACTTGTTCTACATCATACTTCTTCCTCAAACGGCGAAACGCTTTGACTCGGTGAGTTTCGCGGCATTCCGACTTCGATGCCACGGTTGCCGAAATTCAGTTGCCTTTGAATTTCGGGTGATCCCTCTTGAGCATGTATGCTTCGCTACTTGTTCTACATCAGACTTCTTCCGCAAACGGCGAAACGCTTTGACTCGGTGAGTTTCGCGGCATATCGGACTTCGATGCCCGGTTGCCGAAATTCAGTTGCCTTTGAATTTCGGGTGATCCCTCTTGAGCATGTATGCTTCCGCTACTTGTTCAAACATCATACTTCTTCCGCAAACGAGAAACGCTTTGGCTCGGTGAGTTTCGCGGCATTCCGACTTCGATGCCCCGGTTGCCGAAATTCAGTTGCCTTTGAATTTCGGGTGATCCCTCTTGAGCATGTATGCTTCCGCTACTTGTTCTACATCAGACTTCTTCCGCAAACGGAGAAACGCTTTGACTCGGTGAGTTTCGCGGCATTCCGACTTCGATGCCCCGGTTGTCGAAATTCAGTTGCCTTTGAATTTCGGGTGATCCCTCTTGAGCATGTATGCTTCTGCTAACTTGTTCTACATCAGACTTCTTCCGCAAACGGCGAAACGCTTTGACTCGGTGAGTTTCGCGGCATTCCGACTTCGATGCCCCGGTTGCCGAAATTCAGTTGCCTTTGAATTTCGGGTGATCCCTCTTGAGCATGTATGCTTCTGCTACTTGTTCTACATCAGACATCTTCCGCAAACGGCGAAACGCTTTGACTCGGTGAGTTTCGCGGCATTCCGACTTCGATGCCCGGTTGCGAAATTCAGTTGCCTTTGAATTTCGGGTGATCCCTCTTGAGCATGTATGCTTCTGCTACTTGTTCTACATCAGACATCTTCCGCAAACAGCGAAACGCTTTGACTCAGTGAGTTTCGCGGCATTCCGAATTCGATGCCCCGGTTGCCGAAATTCAGTTGCCTTTGAATTTCAGGTGATCCCTCTTGACCATGTATGCTTCTGCTACTTTTTCTACATCAGACATCTTCCGCAAACGGCGAAACGCTTTGACTCGGTGAGTTTCGCGGCATTCCGACTTCGATGCCCGGTTGCCGAAAATTCAGTTGCCTTTGAATTTCGGGTGATCCCTCTTGAGCATGTATGCTTCTGCTACTTTGTTCTACATCAGACTTCTTCCGCAAACTGCGAAACGCTTTGACTCGGTGAGTTTCGCGGCATTCCGACTTCGATGCCCCGGTTGCCGAAATTCATGTTGCCTTTGAATTTCGGGTGATCCCTCTTGAGCATGTATGCTTCTGCTACTTGTTCTACATCAGACTTCTCTTCCGCAAAAAGCGAACGCTTTGACTCGGTGAGTTTCACGGCATTCCGACTTCGATGCCCCGGTTGCCGAAATTCAGTTGCCCTTTGAATTTCGGGTGATCCCTCTTGAGCATGTATGCTTCTGCTACTTGTTCTACATCACGCTTCTTCCGCAAACGGCGAAACGCTTTGACCGGTGAGTTTCGCGGCATTCCGACTTCGATGCCCCGGTTGCCGAAATTCAGTTGCCTTTGAATTTCGGGTGATCCTCTTGAGCATGTATGCTTCTGCTACTTGTTCTACATCAGACTTCTTCCGCAAAGCGGCGAAACGCTTTGACTCGGTGAGTTTCGCGGCATTCCGACTTCGATGCCCCGGTTGCCGAAATTCAGTTGCCTTTGAATTTCGGGTGATCCCTCTTGAGCATGTATGCTTCTGCTACTTGTTCTACATCAGACTTCTTCCGCAAACGGCGAAACGCTTTGACTCGGTGAGTTTTCGCGGCATTCCGACTTCGATGCCCCGGTTGCCGAAATTCAGTTGCCTTTGAATTTGGGTGATCCCTCTTGAGCATGTATGCTTCTGCTACTTGTTCTACATCAGACTTCCTTCCGTGCAAACGGCGAAACGCTTTGACACGGTGAGTTTCGCGGCATTCCGACTTCGATGCCCCGGTTGCCGAAATTCAGTTGCCTTTGAATTTCGGGTGATCCCTCTTGAGCATGTATGCTTCTGCTACTTGTTCTACATCAGACTTCTTCCGCAAACGGCGAAAAACGCATTGACTCGGTGAGTTTCGCGGCATTCCGACTTCGATGCCCCGGTTGCCGAAATTAAGTTGCCTTTGAATTTCGGGTGATCCCTCTTGAGCATGTATGCTTCTGCTACTTGTTCTACATCAGACTTCTTCCGCAAACGGCGAAACGCTTTGACTCGGTGAGTTTCGCGGCATTCCGACTTCGATGCCCCGGTTGCCGAAATTTGTTGCCTTTGAATTTCGGGTGATCCCTCTTGAGCATGTATGCTTCTGCTACTTGTTCTACATCAGACTTCTTCCGCAAACGGCGAAACGCTTTGACTCGGTGAGTTTCGCGGCATTCCGACTTCGATGCCCCGGTTGCCGAAATTCAGTTGCCTTTGAATTTCGGGTGATCCCTCTTGAGCATGTATGCTTCTGCTACTTGTTCTACATCAGACTTCTTCCGCAAACGGCGAAACGCTTTGACTCGGTGAGTTTCGCGGCATTCCGACTTCGATGCCCGCGTTTGCCGAAATTCAGTTGCCTTTGAATTTCGGGTGATCCCTCTTGAGCATGTATGCGCTTCCGCTACTTGTTCTACATCAGATTTCTTCCGCAAACAGCGAAACGCTTTGACTCGGTGAGTTTCGCGGCATTCCGACTTCGATGCCCCGGTTGCCGAAATTCAGTTGCCTTTGAATTTCGGGTGATCCCTCTTGAGCATGTATGCTTCTGCTACTTGTTCTACATCACAACTTCTTCCGCAAACGGCGAAACGCTTTGACTCGGTGAGTTTCGCGGCATTCCGACTTCGATGCCCCGTTGCCGAAATTCAGTTGCCTTTGAATTTCGGGTGATCCCTCTTGAGCATGTATGCTTCTGCTACTTGTTCTACATCAGACTTCATTCCGCAAACGGCGAAACGCTTTGACTCGGTGAGTTTCGCGGCATTCCGACTTCGATGCCCCGGTTGCCGAAATTCAGTTGCCTTTGAATTTCGGGTGATCCCTCTTGAGCATGTATGCTTCTGCTACTTGTTCTACATCAGACTTCTTCCGCAAAGGGCGAAACGCTTTGACTCGGTGAGTTTCGGGGCATTCCGACTTCGATGCCCGGTTGCCGAAATTGAGTTGCCTTTGAATTTCGGGTGATCCCTCTTGAGCATGTATGCTTCCGCTACTTGTTCTAATCAGACTTCTTCCGCAAACTGCGAAACGCTTTGACTCGGTGAGTTTCGCGGCATTCCGACTTCGATGCCCCGGTTGCCGAAATTCAGTTGCTTTGAATTTCGGGTGATCCCTCTTGAGCATGTATGCTTCTTCGCTACTTGTTCTACATCAGACTTCATACGCAACGGCGAAACGCTTTGACTCGGTGAGTTTCGCGGCATTCCGTCTTCGATTGCCTGGTTGCCGAAATTCAGTTGCCTTTGAATTTCGGGTGATCCCTCATGAGCATGTATGCTTCTGCTACTTGTTCTACATCACACTTCCTTCCGCAAACGGAGAAACGCTTTGACTCGGTGAGTTTCGCGGTCATTCCGACTCGGATGCCCCGGTTGCCGAAATTCACTTGCCTTTGAATTTCGGGTGATCCCTCTTGAGCATGTATGCTTCTTCTACTTGTTCTACATCACAACTCTCCGCAAAAGACGAAACGCTTTAATGACTCGGTGAGTTTACGCGGCATTCCGACTTCGATGCCCCGGTTGCCGAAAATTCAATTGGCTTTGAATTTCGGGTGATCCTCTTGAGCATGTATGCTTCTGCTACTTGTTCTACATCAGACTTTCTTCCGCAATGGCGAAAACGCTTTGACTCGGTGAGTTTCGCTGACATTCCGACTTTCGATGTGCCGGTTGCCGAAATTCAGTTGCCTTTGAATTTCAGAGTGATCTCCTCTTGAGCATGTATGCTTCTGCTTCTTGTTCTACATCACACTTCTTCTTCGCAAATGAGAATACTAGACGCTTTTGACTCGGATGAGTTTCCGACAAGCGGCATTCCGCTGTCAGACCTGCCTCCGCGGTATGCCAGAAAATTCAGTTGCTATTGAATTTCGGGTGATCCCTCTTTTGAGCATGTAATGCTTACTGCTACTTCTGTTCTACCATCAGACTTTCTCTTCGCGCAAAGGGCGTAAGTGCTTTGACAGGATGACATCTTCGCTTGCGTTTCCGACATTCCGATGCCCACCAGTTGCCTGAAATTCAGTTGTCCTTTGAATTACGGGGTGATCTCCCTCTTGAGTCATGTATGCTTCTGCTTCTTGTTCTACATCATACTTCTTCC
>CM055355.1:27726836-27783035 GCA_029228515.1 Populus alba x Populus x berolinensis | reverse complement strand
AACGCTTTGACTCGGTGAGTTTCGCGGCATTCCGACTTCGATGCCCCGGTTGCCGAAATTCAGTTGCCTTTGAATTTCGGGTGATCCCCTTGAGCATGTATGCTTCTGCTACTTGTTCTACATCACACTTCTTCCGCAAACAGCGAAACGCTTTGACTCGGTGAGTTTCGCGGCATTCCGACTTCGATGCCCCGGTTGCCGAAATTCAGTTGCCTTTGAATTTCGGGTGATCCCTCTTGAGCATGTATGCTTCTGCTACTTGTTCTACATCACACTTCTTCCGCAAACGGCGAAACGCTTTGACTCGGTGAGTTTCGCGGCATTCCGACTTCGATGCCCCGGTTGCCGAAATTCAGTTGCCTTTGAATTTCGGGTGATCCCTCTTGAGCATGTATGCTTCTGCTACTTGTTCTACATCACACTTCCTTCCGCAAACGGCGAAACGCTTTGACTCGGTGAGTTTCGCGGCATTCCGACTTCGATGCCCGGTTGCCGAAATTCAGTTGCCTTTGAATTTCGGGTGATCCCTCTTGAGCATGTATGCTTCTGCTACTTGTTCTACATCACACTTCCTTCCGCAAACGGCGAAACGCTTTGACTCGGTGAGTTTCGCGGCATTCCGACTTCGATGCCCGGTTGCCGAAATTCAGTTGCCTTTGAATTTCGGGTGATCCCTCTTGAGCATGTATGCTTCTGCTACTTGTTCTACATCACACTTCTTCCGCAAACGGCGAAACGCTTTGACTCGGTGAGTTTCGCGGCATTCCGACTTCGATGCCCCGGTTGCCGAAATTCAGTTGCCTTTGAATTTCGGGTGATCCCAGCAGAATGAGCATGTATGCTTCTGCTACTTAGCGTTCTACATAACATTTCCTTCATGCGAATGGCGAAACGCTTTTGAATCGTGTGAGTTCTTTCGCAGGCTATTACTGACTAGTACGATGCCCCGGTTTGCCGAAATTCAGTTGCCTTTGAATTTCGGGGTGATCCTCTTGAGCATGTTTTTTTTTTTTTTCTTTTTTTTAATTTTGCTTTTTAGTGCTACTTGTTCTACATCGCACTTCTGTCCGCAAACGGTTATGAAACATTTGTAGGACTCGGTGAGTTTCATCGGCTCATTCCGACTTCCGGATGCTCCGGGGTTGCCTCGAGAATTCAGTTCTTGCCCTTTGAATTTCCGGGGCGATCCCTCTCTGAGCATGTATGCACTGGCTACTTTGTAATCTACATCACACTTCATTCCGCAGATACGGCGAAACGCTTTTGGCTACTACTGAGACTGAGTTTACAGGCATTCCGACTTGGATTCCCCGGTTGCTGAAATTCATGTATCCCTTTGAATTTCGGGTGATCCCTCTTGAGCATGTATGGCTTTATCTGCTACTTGTTCTACATGATAGACACTCTCTTCCGCAAACAGAGAGAAAGAGATCTATTTGACCTCGGTTGAGTTTCGCGGCATTCCGACTTCGATTCGCCGGTTGCTGGACATTCAGTTGCCTTTGAATTGCGGGTGCTCCCTCTATTGAGTGCTAATAGTATGCTTCTGATTACTTGTTCTCCTTCGACACTTCCTTCCGACAAGGGCTTAAGGCTTTGACTCGTCTCCTTGATTCCTTTTTTTCCCTTGCTTTATTCTATGTGTTTCGCGGCATTGTGGAACTTCGATGGCCCCGGTTGCCGTTGAAAATCAGTTGGCCTTTGAATTTCGGGTGATACCCTCTATGAGCCATGTCTGCTTCTGCTACTTGTTCTACATCACACTCTCTTTCCGCAAACTCGTAGAAAGGCTTTGACTCTGTTGAGTTGTTCGCGGCACATTCCGATCTTCGAATTCCTGCGTTGCCGAAATTCAGTTGCCTTTGAATTTTCGGTTGATCCCTCTTGAGCTCAAGTATGTCGATCTGGCTACTTGATTCTACATCACAAGTACTTGCTTCCTGATGTTATGGCCAAAGTAGTATTGACTTTGGTGAGTTTCGCGGCATTCCGACTTCGAATGCCACGGTTGCCGAAGATTCAGTTGCCTTTGAAATTTGGGTGATCCCTCTTGAGCATGAGTAGGGACTTCTGCTCACTTGTTTCTACAGATTGCACTTACCTACTCAAACAACGAAAGACAATTTGACTCGAGTGACTTTCTACGAATTCCGAATTCGATGCAGGTTTGCCGAAATTCGAGTATTGCCTTTGAGAATTTCTGGAGATCCCTTGTTGAGCATAGTATGCTTCTGCTACTTGTTCTACATCAGTCATCTTACTCAAATGGTCCGAAACGCTTTGAGTCCGGTGAGAGGTATCGCGGCTTTACAGCTTCTGATGCCCCGGTTGCCGAAATTCGATTGCCTTTGAATTTCGTTGAGTGTTCCCTCTGGGAGCAGTTTTTGCTTCTGCTACTTGTTCTACATCACACTATTCTTCCGCAACGGGAGGGAAAAACTCTTTGACTCGGTTGAGTGTCCACGTATTCCGACTTCGTTGCACACCGGTTGCTGAAATTCAGTTGATTGTTTGAATTTCGGTCGTGATCCGTCTGAAGCATGTATGCTTCTGCATCTTTTTACTACATCACACGCGCCCTTACGCAAACGGCGAAACGCTTTGACATCGGTGAGTTTCACGGCATTCCGACTTGGATTGTGTGTGTGTGTGTGGAAATTCAGATCCACTTTGAATAGATTCGGGTAGATCCCTCTTGAGCATGTATGCTTGTTGCGACTTCTATTACAAGTCACACTTCCTTCCGCAAAATAGCGAAACGCTTTGACTCGGTCGAGTTTCGCGACATTCCGATTTTCGATGCCCCGATGGCCGGAATAGTCCGTTGCCTTTGAAATTTGGGTGATCCCTACTTGAGCAAGAGGATGCTCTCTTACGTAGACTTGTTCTACATCTACACGTTCTTCCGTGAAACAAGCGAAAATGTTGTTCGGTGTGTTTCGCGGCTGCATGTCTGTCTTCAGATGCGTGGTTGATATGAAATTCAGTAGCCTTTGAATTTTAGGGTAGATCCCTCTTGTGCTTGTATGTCTTCTGGCCTACTTGTTCTACATCACACTCTCTTCCGCAACCTGACAAGGCTTTTACTCGGGGAGTTTCGCGGCCATTCCGACTTCGATTCCCGAAATGCGGATGTTGCCGCAAAATTCAGTTCGCCTTTGAATTTTGGGTTGACTCCCTCTTGAGCATGTTAGCTTCTGCTACGTTGTTCTACATCACACTTCCTTCCGCAAAGGGCGTAATGCTTTGACTCGTTGAGTTTCGCGCGTGGCATTCCGACAATCGATGGCCCCGGTTGCCGAAATTCAGTTGCCTTTGAATTTCGGGTGAATTCTCTTGAGCATGTATGGTTCTTGTCTACTTGTTGTCTACATCTCACTTCTCTTGTCTGCAGTACAGCGAAAGGCTTTGACTCGGTGACGTTTCGTGGCATTCCGACTTCGATGTCGCGGTTGCTGAACATTCAGTTGCCTTTGAAAGTTATCGGGTGATTCCTCTTGAGCATGTATGCTTCGCTGCTACTTGTTATAGATCAATCAAATTTTCCTTCAGAAAACGGCCAGAAAGCTCTTGGACTTGGTGAGTTGCGCGGCATTCCGACCTTACTAGATGACCCGGTTGCCGATAATTTGTTGATTCTCGCCTGTTTGATTTTCGGGTCGGGGATCCCTCTTGAGATTGTTATGGTTTCTAGCTACTTGTTCTACATCAGACACTTTGTTCCTCAAACAGCGAAACAGCTTTGGTCTCAGGTAGACTTCTGCGGAATTCCGCCGTCGATGCATAGGTTGCCTCGTAATTCAGTTGCCTTTGGAATTTTGGAGATCCCTCTTGAGCATGTATGGCTTCTGCTACTTGTTCTACATCAGTCTTACTTCCTCAGATGGCCAAACGCTTTGACTTGGTGAGTTTCGCGCCATTCCGACTTCGATAGCCGGTTGCCGAAAATTCAGAGTGTTCCTTTAGAATTTCGGGTCTGATCGTTCTTGAAGCATGTATTGCGTTCCTGCTACTTGTTCTACTACTCACACTTCCTTCCGCAATACGGCGGAAACGCTTTTGACTTGGGTGTGAGTTTCACGGCCTTCCGACTTCGATTCCTATCCGTGTTGTCGAAATGAGTCAGTTCCCTTTGAATTTCGATGATCCCTCTTGAGCTTGTATTGCTATGCTACTTCTTCTACATCAAACTTCCTTCCGCAAATTGGCGAAACGCTTTGACTCGGTGAGTTTCGCTCGGCATTCACGATGTTTCGGATGCCCGTTTGCCTGAAAGTCAGTTGCCTTTGAATTGATGGAGGTTGATCCCTCCTTTGAGGATGGATGCTTCTCCTACTTGTTCTACATCACTAGATCTTGTCCAATCCGCAAGATCAGCGAAATGCTTCTTTGGACTCGGTGAGTATTCGCGGCATTCTGACTACGATGCCCGGGTTTGCCGCGAAATTCAGTATGCCTTTTGAATTTCGGTTGAGATCCCTCTTGAGATTCCACACCCCCCTAGCATGTATGCTGTCTAGCTAGACTTGTTCTTACGTCACACTTCCTTCTGCAAATCGGCGCAACGCTTCGACCTTGGTTGAGTTTCTCACTGGCATTTCGTACTGCGGATTCCCGAGTTTGCCGAAATGTACAGTTGCCTTTTAGAATTTCGGAAGTGATCCCTCTTGAGCTCATGTATGCTTCTGACTACTATCTTATTACAATCACATCTTCCCTTCCAGCAAATGGCGAATACGCTTTGATTAGTCGGAGAGTTGGCGCTGCATTCCGATTTCGATGCCCCGGTTTTGCCGAGTCCGTTGCCTTTGAATTTTGGGTGATCCCTCTTAGAGAGCATGGATGCTTCTCCCAACATGTTCTACATCACACTTCCTTGACCTCGCTCAAATGGCGAAATGCTTTGACTCGGTGAGTTTCGCGGCATTCTGCCTTTCGATGCCTGGTTGCTGAAATTCAGTAGCCTTTGAATTTCGGGTGATCGCCTATCTTGAGCATGAGATGCTTCTGCTTACTTGCTTCTACATCACACTTGTTGCCTCAAACAGCGAAAGTCTAGTGACTCTCGGATGACGTTCTGCGGCATTCCGACTTCGATGCTAGGATTGCGAAAATTCAGTTGCCTTTTGAAGTTCTGGAGATCCCTCTTGAGTCATAGTATGCTTCTGCTATTTGAGATTCTACATCAGTCTTCTAGCTGCTCAAATGGCTCCGTAAACGCTTTGACTGGGTGAGTTTTCGCGGCATTCCGATCTTCCGGTTGCCCCGGTGTAGCACGTAAGAATTCAGGTTTCCGTTTTGAAATTTCGGCGTGATACGTCTTGAGCATGTATGCTTCTGCTAGATTGTTCTATCATCACTCTATCTTCAGCAAGAACGCATAAATTTAAAGAAAAATAACACAAATAAAGACGAAATTTTTAAAATCTAAGGCAGAAACGCTTTGACTGTTGGTGAGTTTGCACGGCATTCCTGTACTTGGATTCCCCGGTTGCCGAAGTGAGAAAGTTGCCTGTGAATTTAGAGTGATCCCTTCTTGGGCATGTATGCTTCTGCTACTTGTTCTACATCAATATTCGCCTTTACGCTCAAATTGGCGGGAAACGCTTTGACTCGGTGAGTTTCGCGGCGCATTCCGACTTCGATGCCCCGTTTGCCGAAGTCCAGTTGCTTTTGAATTTGTTGGGGTGATCCCTCTTGAGCATGTGAGAAGTGCTTATCCTACTTGTTCTACATCACACTTCCTTCCGCAAACAGTCGAACATCGCTTTCGATCATCGGGGAGTTTTGACGCAGGCATTCTGACTTCGAAGAGCCTGGTTGCCGATAATCAGTTGACTATTGAATTTCGGCCGATGGTGATCCCTCTTGAGCATGTTAGCTTCTGCTACTTGTTTAACATCAAACTTCTTCCTCAAAATGGCCACACGCTTTGATCTTGGAGAGGTTTTCGCAGGACATTCCGAATCTGCGAGAGTGCCCCGGTTGCCGAAATTCAGTTGCCTTTGAATTTCGGGTTGATCCCTCATTGAGCATGTGATGCTTCTGACTACTTGCGCTCTCCATCACATCTCCTTCCGCAGAAAGGCATAGTGGCTTTTGACTCGTTGCAGTTGATGACGTGCATTCCGACTTCGATGCCCCGGGTCTGCCGAAATTCAGCGCTGCCTTTGAATTTCGGGTGATCATGCTCTTGAGATATGTATGCTGCTGCTACTTGTTCTACATCACTCTGTGACTTCAGCCAAACAGTGAAAGGCTTTGACTCGGTGAGTTTCGCGGCATGTGTCCGACTGATCGATTCCGCGGGTTGCCGAAATTCAGTAGAGCCTTTGAAATTTCGGGTGATCCCTCTTGAGCATGTATGCTTCTTCTACTAATGTTCTACAATGTCAAGCTTCCTTCCTCTATGGCCAAAAGCTATTGACTTGTGTGGAGTTTCGCGGCATTCCGACTTCGATGCCCCGGTTGCCGAAATTCAGTTGCGATTTGAATTTCGGGTGATCCCTTCTTGAGCTATGTATGCTTCTGGTACTTGTTCTAAAATCACACGTGCCTTCCACAGAAACAGCGGAAACGACTTTGAGTATCGGTGACTTCTGCGGAATTTCCTGACTCCCTCTGACTATCGATGCCTAGGTTGCGGAAATTCAGTTGCCTTTGAATTTCTGGAGATCCCTCTTGAGCATGTAAGGCTTCTGCTACTTGTTTCTACATCAATCTTCCTTCTCAAATTGACCATACGCTTTGACCTTGGTGAGTTTCGCTGGTCATTCCGACTTCGATGCCCCGGTTGCCGAAATTCAGTTGCCTTTGAATTTCGGGTGATCCCTCTTGAGCATGTATGCTTCTGCTACTTGTTCTACATCACACTTCCTTCCGCAAACGGCGAAACGCTTTGACTCGGTGAGTTTCGCGGCATTCCGACTTCGATGCCCCGGTTGCCGAAATTCAGTTGCCTTTGAATTTCGGGTGATCCCTCTTGAGCATGTATGCTTCTGCTACTTGTTCTACATCACACTTCCTTCCGCAAACGGCGAAACGCTTTGACTCGGTGAGTTTCGCGGCATTCCGACTTCGATGCCCCGGTTGCCGAAATTCAGTTGCCTTTGAATTTCGGGTGATCCCTCTTGAGCATGTATGCTTCTGCTACTTGTTCTACATCACACTTCCTTCCGCAAACGGCGAAACGCTTTGACTCGGTGAGTTTCGCGGCATTCCGACTTCGATGCCCCGGTTGCCGAAATTCAGTTGCCTTTGAATTTCGGGTGATCCCTCTTGAGCATGTATGCTTCTGCTACTTGTTCTACATCACACTTCCTTCCGCAAACGGCGAAACGCTTTGACTCGGTGAGTTTCGCGGCATTCCGACTTCGATGCCCCGGTTGCCGAAATTCAGTTGCCTTTGAATTTCGGGTGATCCCTCTTGAGCATGTATGCTTCTGCTACTTGTTCTACATCACACTTCCTTCCGCAAACGGCGAAACGCTTTGACTCGGTGAGTTTCGCGGCATTCCGACTTCGATGCCCCGGTTGCCGAAATTCAGTTGCCTTTGAATTTCGGGTGATCCCTCTTGAGCATGTATGCTTCTGCTACTTGTTCTACATCACACTTCCTTCCGCAAACGGCGAAACGCTTTGACTCGGTGAGTTTCGCGGCATTCCGACTTCGATGCCCCGGTTGCCGAAATTCAGTTGCCTTTGAATTTCGGGTGATCCCTCTTGAGCATGTATGCTTCTGCTACTTGTTCTACATCACACTTCTTCCGCAAACGGCGAAACGCTTTGACTCGGTGAGTTTCGCGGCATTCCGACTTCGATGCCCCGGTTGCCGAAATTCAGTTGCCTTTGAATTTCGGGTGATCCCTCTTGAGCATGTATGCTTCTGCTACTTGTTCTACATCACTTTCTTCCGCAAACGGCGAAACGCTTTGACTCGGTGAGTTTCGCGGCATTCCGACTTCGATGCCCCGGTTGCCGAAATTCAGTTGCCTTTGAATTTCGGGTGATCCCTCTTGAGCATGTATGCTTCTGCTACTTGTTCTACATCACACTTCCTTCCGCAAACGGCGAAACGCTTTGACTCGGTGAGTTTCGCGGCATTCCGACTTCGATGCCCCGGTTGCCGAAATTCAGTTGCCTTTGAATTTCGGGTGATCCCTCTTGAGCATGTATGCTTCTGCTACTTGTTCTACATCACACTTCTTCCGCAAACGGCGAAACGCTTTGACTCGGTGAGTTTCGCGGCATTCCGACTTCGATGCCCCGGTTGCCGAAATTCAGTTGCCTTTGAATTTCGGGTGATCCCTCTTGAGCATGTATGCTTCTGCTACTTGTTCTACATCACACTTCCTTCCGCAAACGGCGAAACGCTTTGACTCGGTGAGTTTCGCGGCATTCCGACTTCGATGCCCCGGTTGCCGAAATTCAGTTGCCTTTGAATTTCGGGTGATCCCTCTTGAGCATGTATGCTTCTGCTACTTGTTCTACATCACTTCTTCCGCAAACGGCGAAACGCTTTGACTCGGTGAGTTTCGCGGCATTCCGACTTCGATGCCCCGGTTGCCGAAATTCAGTTGCCTTTGAATTTCGGGTGATCCCTCTTGAGCATGTATGCTTCTGCTACTTGTTCTACATCACACTTCCTTCCGCAAACGGCGAAACGCTTTGACTCGGTGAGTTTCGCGGCATTCCGACTTCGATGCCCCGGTTGCCGAAATTCAGTTGCCTTTGAATTTCGGGTGATCCCTCTTGAGCATGTATGCTTCTGCTACTTGTTCTACATCACACTTCTTCCGCAAACGGCGAAACGCTTTGACTCGGTGAGTTTCGCGGCATTCCGACTTCGATGCCCCGGTTGCCGAAATTCAGTTGCCTTTGAATTTCGGGTGATCCCTCTTGAGCATGTATGCTTCTGCTACTTGTTCTACATCACACTTCTTCCGCAAACGGCGAAACGCTTTGACTCGGTGAGTTTCGCGGCATTCCGACTTCGATGCCCCGGTTGCCGAAATTCAGTTGCCTTTGAATTTCGGGTGATCCCTCTTGAGCATGTATGCTTCTGCTACTTGTTCTACATCACACTTCTTCCGCAAACGGCGAAACGCTTTGACTCGGTGAGTTTCGCGGCATTCCGACTTCGATGCCCCGGTTGCCGAAATTCAGTTGCCTTTGAATTTCGGGTGATCCCTCTTGAGCATGTATGCTTCTGCTACTTGTTCTACATCACACTTCTTCCGCAAACGGCGAAACGCTTTGACTCGGTGAGTTTCGCGGCATTCCGACTTCGATGCCCCGGTTGCCGAAATTCAGTTGCCTTTGAATTTCGGGTGATCCCTCTTGAGCATGTATGCTTCTGCTACTTGTTCTACATCACACTTCCTTCCGCAAACGGCGAAACGCTTTGACTCGGTGAGTTTCGCGGCATTCCGACTTCGATGCCCCGGTTGCCGAAATTCAGTTGCCTTTGAATTTCGGGTGATCCCTCTTGAGCATGTATGCTTCTGCTACTTGTTCTACATCACACTTCCTTCCGCAAACGGCGAAACGCTTTGACTCGGTGAGTTTCGCGGCATTCCGACTTCGATGCCCCGGTTGCCGAAATTCAGTTGCCTTTGAATTTCGGGTGATCCCTCTTGAGCATGTATGCTTCTGCTACTTGTTCTACATCACACTTCCTTCCGCAAACGGCGAAACGCTTTGACTCGGTGAGTTTCGCGGCATTCCGACTTCGATGCCCCGGTTGCCGAAATTCAGTTGCCTTTGAATTTCGGGTGATCCCTCTTGAGCATGTATGCTTCTGCTACTTGTTCTACATCACACTTCCTTCCGCAAACGGCGAAACGCTTTGACTCGGTGAGTTTCGCGGCATTCCGACTTCGATGCCCCGGTTGCCGAAATTCAGTTGCCTTTGAATTTCGGGTGATCCCTCTTGAGCATGTATGCTTCTGCTACTTGTTCTACATCACACTTCTTCCGCAAACGGCGAAACGCTTTGACTCGGTGAGTTTCGCGGCATTCCGACTTCGATGCCCGGTTGCCGAAATTCAGTTGCCTTTGAATTTCGGGTGATCCCTCTTGAGCATGTATGCTTCTGCTACTTGTTCTACATCACACTTCTTCCGCAAACGGCGAAACGCTTTGACTCGGTGAGTTTCGCGGCATTCCGACTTCGATGCCCCGGTTGCCGAAATTCAGTTGCCTTTGAATTTCGGGTGATCCCTCTTGAGCATGTATGCTTCTGCTACTTGTTCTACATCACACTTCCTTCCGCAAACGGCGAAACGCTTTGACTCGGTGAGTTTCGCGGCATTCCGACTTCGATGCCCGGTTGCCGAAATTCAGTTGCCTTTGAATTTCGGGTGATCCCTCTTGAGCATGTATGCTTCTGCTACTTGTTCTACATCACACTTCCTTCCGCAAACGGCGAAACGCTTTGACTCGGTGAGTTTCGCGGCATTCCGACTTCGATGCCCCGGTTGCCGAAATTCAGTTGCCTTTGAATTTCGGGTGATCCCTCTTGAGCATGTATGCTTCTGCTACTTGTTCTACATCACACTTCCTTCCGCAAACGGCGAAACGCTTTGACTCGGTGAGTTTCGCGGCATTCCGACTTCGATGCCCCGGTTGCCGAAATTCAGTTGCCTTTGAATTTCGGGTGATCCCTCTTGAGCATGTATGCTTCTGCTACTTGTTCTACATCACACTTCCTTCCGCAAACGGCGAAACGCTTTGACTCGGTGAGTTTCGCGGCATTCCGACTTCGATGCCCCGGTTGCCGAAATTCAGTTGCCTTTGAATTTCGGGTGATCCCTCTTGAGCATGTATGCTTCTGCTACTTGTTCTACATCACACTTCCTTCCGCAAACGGCGAAACGCTTTGACTCGGTGAGTTTCGCGGCATTCCGACTTCGATGCCCCGGTTGCCGAAATTCAGTTGCCTTTGAATTTCGGGTGATCCCTCTTGAGCATGTATGCTTCTGCTACTTGTTCTACATCACACTTCTTCCGCAAACGGCGAAACGCTTTGACTCGGTGAGTTTCGCGGCATTCCGACTTCGATGCCCGGTTGCCGAAATTCAGTTGCCTTTGAATTTCGGGTGATCCCTCTTGAGCATGTATGCTTCTGCTACTTGTTCTACATCACACTTCCTTCCGCAAACGGCGAAACGCTTTGACTCGGTGAGTTTCGCGGCATTCCGACTTCGATGCCCCGGTTGCCGAAATTCAGTTGCCTTTGAATTTCGGGTGATCCCTCTTGAGCATGTATGCTTCTGCTACTTGTTCTACATCACACTTCTTCCGCAAACGGCGAAACGCTTTGACTCGGTGAGTTTCGCGGCATTCCGACTTCGATGCCCCGGTTGCCGAAATTCAGTTGCCTTTGAATTTCGGGTGATCCCTCTTGAGCATGTATGCTTCTGCTACTTGTTCTACATCACACTTCTTCCGCAAACGGCGAAACGCTTTGACTCGGTGAGTTTCGCGGCATTCCGACTTCGATGCCCGGTTGCCGAAATTCAGTTGCCTTTGAATTTCGGGTGATCCCTCTTGAGCATGTATGCTTCTGCTACTTGTTCTACATCACACTTCCTTCCGCAAACGGCGAAACGCTTTGACTCGGTGAGTTTCGCGGCATTCCGACTTCGATGCCCCGGTTGCCGAAATTCAGTTGCCTTTGAATTTCGGGTGATCCCTCTTGAGCATGTATGCTTCTGCTACTTGTTCTACATCACACTTCTTCCGCAAACGGCGAAACGCTTTGACTCGGTGAGTTTCGCGGCATTCCGACTTCGATGCCCCGGTTGCCGAAATTCAGTTGCCTTTGAATTTCGGGTGATCCCTCTTGAGCATGTATGCTTCTGCTACTTGTTCTACATCACACTTCCTTCCGCAAACGGCGAAACGCTTTGACTCGGTGAGTTTCGCGGCATTCCGACTTCGATGCCCCGGTTGCCGAAATTCAGTTGCCTTTGAATTTCGGGTGATCCCTCTTGAGCATGTATGCTTCTGCTACTTGTTCTACATCACACTTCTTCCGCAAACGGCGAAACGCTTTGACTCGGTGAGTTTCGCGGCATTCCGACTTCGATGCCCCGGTTGCCGAAATTCAGTTGCCTTTGAATTTCGGGTGATCCCTCTTGAGCATGTATGCTTCTGCTACTTGTTCTACATCACACTTCTTCCGCAAACGGCGAAACGCTTTGACTCGGTGAGTTTCGCGGCATTCCGACTTCGATGCCCCGGTTGCCGAAATTCAGTTGCCTTTGAATTTCGGGTGATCCCTCTTGAGCATGTATGCTTCTGCTACTTGTTCTACATCACACTTCCTTCCGCAAACGGCGAAACGCTTTGACTCGGTGAGTTTCGCGGCATTCCGACTTCGATGCCCCGGTTGCCGAAATTCAGTTGCCTTTGAATTTCGGGTGATCCCTCTTGAGCATGTATGCTTCTGCTACTTGTTCTACATCACACTTCCTTCCGCAAACGGCGAAACGCTTTGACTCGGTGAGTTTCGCGGCATTCCGACTTCGATGCCCGGTTGCCGAAATTCAGTTGCCTTTGAATTTCGGGTGATCCCTCTTGAGCATGTATGCTTCTGCTACTTGTTCTACATCACACTTCCTTCCGCAAACGGCGAAACGCTTTGACTCGGTGAGTTTCGCGGCATTCCGACTTCGATGCCCCGGTTGCCGAAATTCAGTTGCCTTTGAATTTCGGGTGATCCCTCTTGAGCATGTATGCTTCTGCTACTTGTTCTACATCACACTTCCTTCCGCAAACGGCGAAACGCTTTGACTCGGTGAGTTTCGCGGCATTCCGACTTCGATGCCCCGGTTGCCGAAATTCAGTTGCCTTTGAATTTCGGGTGATCCCTCTTGAGCATGTATGCTTCTGCTACTTGTTCTACATCACACTTCCTTCCGCAAACGGCGAAACGCTTTGACTCGGTGAGTTTCGCGGCATTCCGACTTCGATGCCCCGGTTGCCGAAATTCAGTTGCCTTTGAATTTCGGGTGATCCCTCTTGAGCATGTATGCTTCTGCTACTTGTTCTACATCACACTTCCTTCCGCAAACGGCGAAACGCTTTGACTCGGTGAGTTTCGCGGCATTCCGACTTCGATGCCCCGGTTGCCGAAATTCAGTTGCCTTTGAATTTCGGGTGATCCCTCTTGAGCATGTATGCTTCTGCTACTTGTTCTACATCACACTTCCTTCCGCAAACGGCGAAACGCTTTGACTCGGTGAGTTTCGCGGCATTCCGACTTCGATGCCCCGGTTGCCGAAATTCAGTTGCCTTTGAATTTCGGGTGATCCCTCTTGAGCATGTATGCTTCTGCTACTTGTTCTACATCACACTTCCTTCCGCAAACGGCGAAACGCTTTGACTCGGTGAGTTTCGCGGCATTCCGACTTCGATGCCCCGGTTGCCGAAATTCAGTTGCCTTTGAATTTCGGGTGATCCCTCTTGAGCATGTATGCTTCTGCTACTTGTTCTACATCACACTTCCTTCCGCAAACGGCGAAACGCTTTGACTCGGTGAGTTTCGCGGCATTCCGACTTCGATGCCCCGGTTGCCGAAATTCAGTTGCCTTTGAATTTCGGGTGATCCCTCTTGAGCATGTATGCTTCTGCTACTTGTTCTACATCACACTTCCTTCCGCAAACGGCGAAACGCTTTGACTCGGTGAGTTTCGCGGCATTCCGACTTCGATGCCCCGGTTGCCGAAATTCAGTTGCCTTTGAATTTCGGGTGATCCCTCTTGAGCATGTATGCTTCTGCTACTTGTTCTACATCACACTTCCTTCCGCAAACGGCGAAACGCTTTGACTCGGTGAGTTTCGCGGCATTCCGACTTCGATGCCCCGGTTGCCGAAATTCAGTTGCCTTTGAATTTCGGGTGATCCCTCTTGAGCATGTATGCTTCTGCTACTTGTTCTACATCACACTTCTTCCGCAAACGGCGAAACGCTTTGACTCGGTGAGTTTCGCGGCATTCCGACTTCGATGCCCCGGTTGCCGAAATTCAGTTGCCTTTGAATTTCGGGTGATCCCTCTTGAGCATGTATGCTTCTGCTACTTGTTCTACATCACACTTCCTTCCGCAAACGGCGAAACGCTTTGACTCGGTGAGTTTCGCGGCATTCCGACTTCGATGCCCCGGTTGCCGAAATTCAGTTGCCTTTGAATTTCGGGTGATCCCTCTTGAGCATGTATGCTTCTGCTACTTGTTCTACATCACACTTCCTTCCGCAAACGGCGAAACGCTTTGACTCGGTGAGTTTCGCGGCATTCCGACTTCGATGCCCCGGTTGCCGAAATTCAGTTGCCTTTGAATTTCGGGTGATCCCTCTTGAGCATGTATGCTTCTGCTACTTGTTCTACATCACACTTCCTTCCGCAAACGGCGAAACGCTTTGACTCGGTGAGTTTCGCGGCATTCCGACTTCGATGCCCCGGTTGCCGAAATTCAGTTGCCTTTGAATTTCGGGTGATCCCTCTTGAGCATGTATGCTTCTGCTACTTGTTCTACATCACACTTCCTTCCGCAAACGGCGAAACGCTTTGACTCGGTGAGTTTCGCGGCATTCCGACTTCGATGCCCCGGTTGCCGAAATTCAGTTGCCTTTGAATTTCGGGTGATCCCTCTTGAGCATGTATGCTTCTGCTACTTGTTCTACATCACACTTTCTTCCGCAAACGGCGAAACGCTTTGACTCGGTGAGTTTCGCGGCATTCCGACTTCGATGCCCCGGTTGCCGAAATTCAGTTGCCTTTGAATTTCGGGTGATCCCTCTTGAGCATGTATGCTTCTGCTACTTGTTCTACATCACACTTCCTTCCGCAAACGGCGAAACGCTTTGACTCGGTGAGTTTCGCGGCATTCCGACTTCGATGCCCCGGTTGCCGAAATTCAGTTGCCTTTGAATTTCGGGTGATCCCTCTTGAGCATGTATGCTTCTGCTACTTGTTCTACATCACACTTCCTTCCGCAAACGGCGAAACGCTTTGACTCGGTGAGTTTCGCGGCATTCCGACTTCGATGCCCCGGTTGCCGAAATTCAGTTGCCTTTGAATTTCGGGTGATCCCTCTTGAGCATGTATGCTTCTGCTACTTGTTCTACATCACACTTCTTCCGCAAACGGCGAAACGCTTTGACTCGGTGAGTTTCGCGGCATTCCGACTTCGATGCCCCGGTTGCCGAAATTCAGTTGCCTTTGAATTTCGGGTGATCCCTCTTGAGCATGTATGCTTCTGCTACTTGTTCTACATCACACTTCCTTCCGCAAACGGCGAAACGCTTTGACTCGGTGAGTTTCGCGGCATTCCGACTTCGATGCCCCGGTTGCCGAAATTCAGTTGCCTTTGAATTTCGGGTGATCCCTCTTGAGCATGTATGCTTCTGCTACTTGTTCTACATCACTTCCTTCCGCAAACGGCGAAACGCTTTGACTCGGTGAGTTTCGCGGCATTCCGACTTCGATGCCCCGGTTGCCGAAATTCAGTTGCCTTTGAATTTCGGGTGATCCCTCTTGAGCATGTATGCTTCTGCTACTTGTTCTACATCACACTTCCTTCCGCAAACGGCGAAACGCTTTGACTCGGTGAGTTTCGCGGCATTCCGACTTCGATGCCCCGGTTGCCGAAATTCAGTTGCCTTTGAATTTCGGGTGATCCCTCTTGAGCATGTATGCTTCTGCTACTTGTTCTACATCACACTTCCTTCCGCAAACGGCGAAACGCTTTGACTCGGTGAGTTTCGCGGCATTCCGACTTCGATGCCCCGGTTGCCGAAATTCAGTTGCCTTTGAATTTCGGGTGATCCCTCTTGAGCATGTATGCTTCTGCTACTTGTTCTACATCACACTTCCTTCCGCAAACGGCGAAACGCTTTGACTCGGTGAGTTTCGCGGCATTCCGACTTCGATGCCCGGTTGCCGAAATTCAGTTGCCTTTGAATTTCGGGTGATCCCTCTTGAGCATGTATGCTTCTGCTACTTGTTCTACATCACACTTCCTTCCGCAAACGGCGAAACGCTTTGACTCGGTGAGTTTCGCGGCATTCCGACTTCGATGCCCCGGTTGCCGAAATTCAGTTGCCTTTGAATTTCGGGTGATCCCTCTTGAGCATGTATGCTTCTGCTACTTGTTCTACATCACACTTCTTCCGCAAACGGCGAAACGCTTTGACTCGGTGAGTTTCGCGGCATTCCGACTTCGATGCCCCGGTTGCCGAAATTCAGTTGCCTTTGAATTTCGGGTGATCCCTCTTGAGCATGTATGCTTCTGCTACTTGTTCTACATCACACTTCCTTCCGCAAACGGCGAAACGCTTTGACTCGGTGAGTTTCGCGGCATTCCGACTTCGATGCCCCGGTTGCCGAAATTCAGTTGCCTTTGAATTTCGGGTGATCCCTCTTGAGCATGTATGCTTCTGCTACTTGTTCTACATCACACTTCCTTCCGCAAACGGCGAAACGCTTTGACTCGGTGAGTTTCGCGGCATTCCGACTTCGATGCCCCGGTTGCCGAAATTCAGTTGCCTTTGAATTTCGGGTGATCCCTCTTGAGCATGTATGCTTCTGCTACTTGTTCTACATCACACTTCCTTCCGCAAACGGCGAAACGCTTTGACTCGGTGAGTTTCGCGGCATTCCGACTTCGATGCCCCGGTTGCCGAAATTCAGTTGCCTTTGAATTTCGGGTGATCCCTCTTGAGCATGTATGCTTCTGCTACTTGTTCTACATCACACTTCCTTCCGCAAACGGCGAAACGCTTTGACTCGGTGAGTTTCGCGGCATTCCGACTTCGATGCCCCGGTTGCCGAAATTCAGTTGCCTTTGAATTTCGGGTGATCCCTCTTGAGCATGTATGCTTCTGCTACTTGTTCTACATCACACTTCCTTCCGCAAACGGCGAAACGCTTTGACTCGGTGAGTTTCGCGGCATTCCGACTTCGATGCCCCGGTTGCCGAAATTCAGTTGCCTTTGAATTTCGGGTGATCCCTCTTGAGCATGTATGCTTCTGCTACTTGTTCTACATCACACTTCTTCCGCAAACGGCGAAACGCTTTGACTCGGTGAGTTTCGCGGCATTCCGACTTCGATGCCCCGGTTGCCGAAATTCAGTTGCCTTTGAATTTCGGGTGATCCCTCTTGAGCATGTATGCTTCTGCTACTTGTTCTACATCACACTTCCTTCCGCAAACGGCGAAACGCTTTGACTCGGTGAGTTTCGCGGCATTCCGACTTCGATGCCCCGGTTGCCGAAATTCAGTTGCCTTTGAATTTCGGGTGATCCCTCTTGAGCATGTATGCTTCTGCTACTTGTTCTACATCACACTTCCTTCCGCAAACGGCGAAACGCTTTGACTCGGTGAGTTTCGCGGCATTCCGACTTCGATGCCCCGGTTGCCGAAATTCAGTTGCCTTTGAATTTCGGGTGATCCCTCTTGAGCATGTATGCTTCTGCTACTTGTTCTACATCACACTTCCTTCCGCAAACGGCGAAACGCTTTGACTCGGTGAGTTTCGCGGCATTCCGACTTCGATGCCCCGGTTGCCGAAATTCAGTTGCCTTTGAATTTCGGGTGATCCCTCTTGAGCATGTATGCTTCTGCTACTTGTTCTACATCACACTTCCTTCCGCAAACGGCGAAACGCTTTGACTCGGTGAGTTTCGCGGCATTCCGACTTCGATGCCCCGGTTGCCGAAATTCAGTTGCCTTTGAATTTCGGGTGATCCCTCTTGAGCATGTATGCTTCTGCTACTTGTTCTACATCACACTTCCTTCCGCAAACGGCGAAACGCTTTGACTCGGTGAGTTTCGCGGCATTCCGACTTCGATGCCCCGGTTGCCGAAATTCAGTTGCCTTTGAATTTCGGGTGATCCCTCTTGAGCATGTATGCTTCTGCTACTTGTTCTACATCACACTTCCTTCCGCAAACGGCGAAACGCTTTGACTCGGTGAGTTTCGCGGCATTCCGACTTCGATGCCCCGGTTGCCGAAATTCAGTTGCCTTTGAATTTCGGGTGATCCCTCTTGAGCATGTATGCTTCTGCTACTTGTTCTACATCACACTTCCTTCCGCAAACGGCGAAACGCTTTGACTCGGTGAGTTTCGCGGCATTCCGACTTCGATGCCCCGGTTGCCGAAATTCAGTTGCCTTTGAATTTCGGGTGATCCCTCTTGAGCATGTATGCTTCTGCTACTTGTTCTACATCACACTTCCTTCCGCAAACGGCGAAACGCTTTGACTCGGTGAGTTTCGCGGCATTCCGACTTCGATGCCCCGGTTGCCGAAATTCAGTTGCCTTTGAATTTCGGGTGATCCCTCTTGAGCATGTATGCTTCTGCTACTTGTTCTACATCACACTTCCTTCCGCAAACGGCGAAACGCTTTGACTCGGTGAGTTTCGCGGCATTCCGACTTCGATGCCCCGGTTGCCGAAATTCAGTTGCCTTTGAATTTCGGGTGATCCCTCTTGAGCATGTATGCTTCTGCTACTTGTTCTACATCACACTTCCTTCCGCAAACGGCGAAACGCTTTGACTCGGTGAGTTTCGCGGCATTCCGACTTCGATGCCCCGGTTGCCGAAATTCAGTTGCCTTTGAATTTCGGGTGATCCCTCTTGAGCATGTATGCTTCTGCTACTTGTTCTACATCACACTTCCTTCCGCAAACGGCGAAACGCTTTGACTCGGTGAGTTTCGCGGCATTCCGACTTCGATGCCCCGGTTGCCGAAATTCAGTTGCCTTTGAATTTCGGGTGATCCCTCTTGAGCATGTATGCTTCTGCTACTTGTTCTACATCACACTTCTTCCGCAAACGGCGAAACGCTTTGACTCGGTGAGTTTCGCGGCATTCCGACTTCGATGCCCCGGTTGCCGAAATTCAGTTGCCTTTGAATTTCGGGTGATCCCTCTTGAGCATGTATGCTTCTGCTACTTGTTCTACATCACACTTCCTTCCGCAAACGGCGAAACGCTTTGACTCGGTGAGTTTCGCGGCATTCCGACTTCGATGCCCCGGTTGCCGAAATTCAGTTGCCTTTGAATTTCGGGTGATCCCTCTTGAGCATGTATGCTTCTGCTACTTGTTCTACATCACACTTCCTTCCGCAAACGGCGAAACGCTTTGACTCGGTGAGTTTCGCGGCATTCCGACTTCGATGCCCCGGTTGCCGAAATTCAGTTGCCTTTGAATTTCGGGTGATCCCTCTTGAGCATGTATGCTTCTGCTACTTGTTCTACATCACACTTCCTTCCGCAAACGGCGAAACGCTTTGACTCGGTGAGTTTCGCGGCATTCCGACTTCGATGCCCCGGTTGCCGAAATTCAGTTGCCTTTGAATTTCGGGTGATCCCTCTTGAGCATGTATGCTTCTGCTACTTGTTCTACATCACACTTCCTTCCGCAAACGGCGAAACGCTTTGACTCGGTGAGTTTCGCGGCATTCCGACTTCGATGCCCCGGTTGCCGAAATTCAGTTGCCTTTGAATTTCGGGTGATCCCTCTTGAGCATGTATGCTTCTGCTACTTGTTCTACATCACACTTCCTTCCGCAAACGGCGAAACGCTTTGACTCGGTGAGTTTCGCGGCATTCCGACTTCGATGCCCCGGTTGCCGAAATTCAGTTGCCTTTGAATTTCGGGTGATCCCTCTTGAGCATGTATGCTTCTGCTACTTGTTCTACATCACACTTCCTTCCGCAAACGGCGAAACGCTTTGACTCGGTGAGTTTCGCGGCATTCCGACTTCGATGCCCCGGTTGCCGAAATTCAGTTGCCTTTGAATTTCGGGTGATCCCTCTTGAGCATGTATGCTTCTGCTACTTGTTCTACATCACACTTCCTTCCGCAAACGGCGAAACGCTTTGACTCGGTGAGTTTCGCGGCATTCCGACTTCGATGCCCCGGTTGCCGAAATTCAGTTGCCTTTGAATTTCGGGTGATCCCTCTTGAGCATGTATGCTTCTGCTACTTGTTCTACATCACACTTCCTTCCGCAAACGGCGAAACGCTTTGACTCGGTGAGTTTCGCGGCATTCCGACTTCGATGCCCCGGTTGCCGAAATTCAGTTGCCTTTGAATTTCGGGTGATCCCTCTTGAGCATGTATGCTTCTGCTACTTGTTCTACATCACACTTCCTTCCGCAAACGGCGAAACGCTTTGACTCGGTGAGTTTCGCGGCATTCCGACTTCGATGCCCCGGTTGCCGAAATTCAGTTGCCTTTGAATTTCGGGTGATCCCTCTTGAGCATGTATGCTTCTGCTACTTGTTCTACATCACACTTCCTTCCGCAAACGGCGAAACGCTTTGACTCGGTGAGTTTCGCGGCATTCCGACTTCGATGCCCCGGTTGCCGAAATTCAGTTGCCTTTGAATTTCGGGTGATCCCTCTTGAGCATGTATGCTTCTGCTACTTGTTCTACATCACACTTCCTTCCGCAAACGGCGAAACGCTTTGACTCGGTGAGTTTCGCGGCATTCCGACTTCGATGCCCCGGTTGCCGAAATTCAGTTGCCTTTGAATTTCGGGTGATCCCTCTTGAGCATGTATGCTTCTGCTACTTGTTCTACATCACACTTCCTTCCGCAAACGGCGAAACGCTTTGACTCGGTGAGTTTCGCGGCATTCCGACTTCGATGCCCCGGTTGCCGAAATTCAGTTGCCTTTGAATTTCGGGTGATCCCTCTTGAGCATGTATGCTTCTGCTACTTGTTCTACATCACACTTCCTTCCGCAAACGGCGAAACGCTTTGACTCGGTGAGTTTCGCGGCATTCCGACTTCGATGCCCCGGTTGCCGAAATTCAGTTGCCTTTGAATTTCGGGTGATCCCTCTTGAGCATGTATGCTTCTGCTACTTGTTCTACATCACACTTCCTTCCGCAAACGGCGAAACGCTTTGACTCGGTGAGTTTCGCGGCATTCCGACTTCGATGCCCCGGTTGCCGAAATTCAGTTGCCTTTGAATTTCGGGTGATCCCTCTTGAGCATGTATGCTTCTGCTACTTGTTCTACATCACACTTCCTTCCGCAAACGGCGAAACGCTTTGACTCGGTGAGTTTCGCGGCATTCCGACTTCGATGCCCCGGTTGCCGAAATTCAGTTGCCTTTGAATTTCGGGTGATCCCTCTTGAGCATGTATGCTTCTGCTACTTGTTCTACATCACACTTCCTTCCGCAAACGGCGAAACGCTTTGACTCGGTGAGTTTCGCGGCATTCCGACTTCGATGCCCCGGTTGCCGAAATTCAGTTGCCTTTGAATTTCGGGTGATCCCTCTTGAGCATGTATGCTTCTGCTACTTGTTCTACATCACACTTCCTTCCGCAAACGGCGAAACGCTTTGACTCGGTGAGTTTCGCGGCATTCCGACTTCGATGCCCCGGTTGCCGAAATTCAGTTGCCTTTGAATTTCGGGTGATCCCTCTTGAGCATGTATGCTTCTGCTACTTGTTCTACATCACACTTCCTTCCGCAAACGGCGAAACGCTTTGACTCGGTGAGTTTCGCGGCATTCCGACTTCGATGCCCCGGTTGCCGAAATTCAGTTGCCTTTGAATTTCGGGTGATCCCTCTTGAGCATGTATGCTTCTGCTACTTGTTCTACATCACACTTCCTTCCGCAAACGGCGAAACGCTTTGACTCGGTGAGTTTCGCGGCATTCCGACTTCGATGCCCCGGTTGCCGAAATTCAGTTGCCTTTGAATTTCGGGTGATCCCTCTTGAGCATGTATGCTTCTGCTACTTGTTCTACATCACACTTCTTCCGCAAACGGCGAAACGCTTTGACTCGGTGAGTTTCGCGGCATTCCGACTTCGATGCCCCGGTTGCCGAAATTCAGTTGCCTTTGAATTTCGGGTGATCCCTCTTGAGCATGTATGCTTCTGCTACTTGTTCTACATCACACTTCTTCCGCAAACGGCGAAACGCTTTGACTCGGTGAGTTTCGCGGCATTCCGACTTCGATGCCCCGGTTGCCGAAATTCAGTTGCCTTTGAATTTCGGGTGATCCCTCTTGAGCATGTATGCTTCTGCTACTTGTTCTACATCACACTTCCTTCCGCAAACGGCGAAACGCTTTGACTCGGTGAGTTTCGCGGCATTCCGACTTCGATGCCCCGGTTGCCGAAATTCAGTTGCCTTTGAATTTCGGGTGATCCCTCTTGAGCATGTATGCTTCTGCTACTTGTTCTACATCACACTTCTTCCGCAAACGGCGAAACGCTTTGACTCGGTGAGTTTCGCGGCATTCCGACTTCGATGCCCCGGTTGCCGAAATTCAGTTGCCTTTGAATTTCGGGTGATCCCTCTTGAGCATGTATGCTTCTGCTACTTGTTCTACATCACACTTCCTTCCGCAAACGGCGAAACGCTTTGACTCGGTGAGTTTCGCGGCATTCCGACTTCGATGCCCCGGTTGCCGAAATTCAGTTGCCTTTGAATTTCGGGTGATCCCTCTTGAGCATGTATGCTTCTGCTACTTGTTCTACATCACACTTCCTTCCGCAAACGGCGAAACGCTTTGACTCGGTGAGTTTCGCGGCATTCCGACTTCGATGCCCCGGTTGCCGAAATTCAGTTGCCTTTGAATTTCGGGTGATCCCTCTTGAGCATGTATGCTTCTGCTACTTGTTCTACATCACACTTCCTTCCGCAAACGGCGAAACGCTTTGACTCGGTGAGTTTCGCGGCATTCCGACTTCGATGCCCCGGTTGCCGAAATTCAGTTGCCTTTGAATTTCGGGTGATCCCTCTTGAGCATGTATGCTTCTGCTACTTGTTCTACATCACACTTCCTTCCGCAAACGGCGAAACGCTTTGACTCGGTGAGTTTCGCGGCATTCCGACTTCGATGCCCCGGTTGCCGAAATTCAGTTGCCTTTGAATTTCGGGTGATCCCTCTTGAGCATGTATGCTTCTGCTACTTGTTCTACATCACACTTCTTCCGCAAACGGCGAAACGCTTTGACTCGGTGAGTTTCGCGGCATTCCGACTTCGATGCCCCGGTTGCCGAAATTCAGTTGCCTTTGAATTTCGGGTGATCCCTCTTGAGCATGTATGCTTCTGCTACTTGTTCTACATCACACTTCCTTCCGCAAACGGCGAAACGCTTTGACTCGGTGAGTTTCGCGGCATTCCGACTTCGATGCCCCGGTTGCCGAAATTCAGTTGCCTTTGAATTTCGGGTGATCCCTCTTGAGCATGTATGCTTCTGCTACTTGTTCTACATCACACTTCCTTCCGCAAACGGCGAAACGCTTTGACTCGGTGAGTTTCGCGGCATTCCGACTTCGATGCCCCGGTTGCCGAAATTCAGTTGCCTTTGAATTTCGGGTGATCCCTCTTGAGCATGTATGCTTCTGCTACTTGTTCTACATCACACTTCTTCCGCAAACGGCGAAACGCTTTGACTCGGTGAGTTTCGCGGCATTCCGACTTCGATGCCCCGGTTGCCGAAATTCAGTTGCCTTTGAATTTCGGGTGATCCCTCTTGAGCATGTATGCTTCTGCTACTTGTTCTACATCACACTTCCTTCCGCAAACGGCGAAACGCTTTGACTCGGTGAGTTTCGCGGCATTCCGACTTCGATGCCCCGGTTGCCGAAATTCAGTTGCCTTTGAATTTCGGGTGATCCCTCTTGAGCATGTATGCTTCTGCTACTTGTTCTACATCACACTTCCTTCCGCAAACGGCGAAACGCTTTGACTCGGTGAGTTTCGCGGCATTCCGACTTCGATGCCCCGGTTGCCGAAATTCAGTTGCCTTTGAATTTCGGGTGATCCCTCTTGAGCATGTATGCTTCTGCTACTTGTTCTACATCACACTTCCTTCCGCAAACGGCGAAACGCTTTGACTCGGTGAGTTTCGCGGCATTCCGACTTCGATGCCCCGGTTGCCGAAATTCAGTTGCCTTTGAATTTCGGGTGATCCCTCTTGAGCATGTATGCTTCTGCTACTTGTTCTACATCACACTTCCTTCCGCAAACGGCGAAACGCTTTGACTCGGTGAGTTTCGCGGCATTCCGACTTCGATGCCCCGGTTGCCGAAATTCAGTTGCCTTTGAATTTCGGGTGATCCCTCTTGAGCATGTATGCTTCTGCTACTTGTTCTACATCACACTTCCTTCCGCAAACGGCGAAACGCTTTGACTCGGTGAGTTTCGCGGCATTCCGACTTCGATGCCCCGGTTGCCGAAATTCAGTTGCCTTTGAATTTCGGGTGATCCCTCTTGAGCATGTATGCTTCTGCTACTTGTTCTACATCACACTTCCTTCCGCAAACGGCGAAACGCTTTGACTCGGTGAGTTTCGCGGCATTCCGACTTCGATGCCCCGGTTGCCGAAATTCAGTTGCCTTTGAATTTCGGGTGATCCCTCTTGAGCATGTATGCTTCTGCTACTTGTTCTACATCACACTTCTTCCGCAAACGGCGAAACGCTTTGACTCGGTGAGTTTCGCGGCATTCCGACTTCGATGCCCCGGTTGCCGAAATTCAGTTGCCTTTGAATTTCGGGTGATCCCTCTTGAGCATGTATGCTTCTGCTACTTGTTCTACATCACACTTCCTTCCGCAAACGGCGAAACGCTTTGACTCGGTGAGTTTCGCGGCATTCCGACTTCGATGCCCCGGTTGCCGAAATTCAGTTGCCTTTGAATTTCGGGTGATCCCTCTTGAGCATGTATGCTTCTGCTACTTGTTCTACATCACACTTCCTTCCGCAAACGGCGAAACGCTTTGACTCGGTGAGTTTCGCGGCATTCCGACTTCGATGCCCCGGTTGCCGAAATTCAGTTGCCTTTGAATTTCGGGTGATCCCTCTTGAGCATGTATGCTTCTGCTACTTGTTCTACATCACACTTCCTTCCGCAAACGGCGAAACGCTTTGACTCGGTGAGTTTCGCGGCATTCCGACTTCGATGCCCCGGTTGCCGAAATTCAGTTGCCTTTGAATTTCGGGTGATCCCTCTTGAGCATGTATGCTTCTGCTACTTGTTCTACATCACACTTCTTCCGCAAACGGCGAAACGCTTTGACTCGGTGAGTTTCGCGGCATTCCGACTTCGATGCCCCGGTTGCCGAAATTCAGTTGCCTTTGAATTTCGGGTGATCCCTCTTGAGCATGTATGCTTCTGCTACTTGTTCTACATCACACTTCCTTCCGCAAACGGCGAAACGCTTTGACTCGGTGAGTTTCGCGGCATTCCGACTTCGATGCCCCGGTTGCCGAAATTCAGTTGCCTTTGAATTTCGGGTGATCCCTCTTGAGCATGTATGCTTCTGCTACTTGTTCTACATCACACTTCCTTCCGCAAACGGCGAAACGCTTTGACTCGGTGAGTTTCGCGGCATTCCGACTTCGATGCCCCGGTTGCCGAAATTCAGTTGCCTTTGAATTTCGGGTGATCCCTCTTGAGCATGTATGCTTCTGCTACTTGTTCTACATCACACTTCCTTCCGCAAACGGCGAAACGCTTTGACTCGGTGAGTTTCGCGGCATTCCGACTTCGATGCCCCGGTTGCCGAAATTCAGTTGCCTTTGAATTTCGGGTGATCCCTCTTGAGCATGTATGCTTCTGCTACTTGTTCTACATCACACTTCTTCCGCAAACGGCGAAACGCTTTGACTCGGTGAGTTTCGCGGCATTCCGACTTCGATGCCCCGGTTGCCGAAATTCAGTTGCCTTTGAATTTCGGGTGATCCCTCTTGAGCATGTATGCTTCTGCTACTTGTTCTACATCACACTTCCTTCCGCAAACGGCGAAACGCTTTGACTCGGTGAGTTTCGCGGCATTCCGACTTCGATGCCCCGGTTGCCGAAATTCAGTTGCCTTTGAATTTCGGGTGATCCCTCTTGAGCATGTATGCTTCTGCTACTTGTTCTACATCACACTTCCTTCCGCAAACGGCGAAACGCTTTGACTCGGTGAGTTTCGCGGCATTCCGACTTCGATGCCCCGGTTGCCGAAATTCAGTTGCCTTTGAATTTCGGGTGATCCCTCTTGAGCATGTATGCTTCTGCTACTTGTTCTACATCACACTTCCTTCCGCAAACGGCGAAACGCTTTGACTCGGTGAGTTTCGCGGCATTCCGACTTCGATGCCCCGGTTGCCGAAATTCAGTTGCCTTTGAATTTCGGGTGATCCCTCTTGAGCATGTATGCTTCTGCTACTTGTTCTACATCACACTTCCTTCCGCAAACGGCGAAACGCTTTGACTCGGTGAGTTTCGCGGCATTCCGACTTCGATGCCCCGGTTGCCGAAATTCAGTTGCCTTTGAATTTCGGGTGATCCCTCTTGAGCATGTATGCTTCTGCTACTTGTTCTACATCACACTTCCTTCCGCAAACGGCGAAACGCTTTGACTCGGTGAGTTTCGCGGCATTCCGACTTCGATGCCCCGGTTGCCGAAATTCAGTTGCCTTTGAATTTCGGGTGATCCCTCTTGAGCATGTATGCTTCTGCTACTTGTTCTACATCACACTTCTTCCGCAAACGGCGAAACGCTTTGACTCGGTGAGTTTCGCGGCATTCCGACTTCGATGCCCCGGTTGCCGAAATTCAGTTGCCTTTGAATTTCGGGTGATCCCTCTTGAGCATGTATGCTTCTGCTACTTGTTCTACATCACACTTCCTTCCGCAAACGGCGAAACGCTTTGACTCGGTGAGTTTCGCGGCATTCCGACTTCGATGCCCCGGTTGCCGAAATTCAGTTGCCTTTGAATTTCGGGTGATCCCTCTTGAGCATGTATGCTTCTGCTACTTGTTCTACATCACACTTCCTTCCGCAAACGGCGAAACGCTTTGACTCGGTGAGTTTCGCGGCATTCCGACTTCGATGCCCCGGTTGCCGAAATTCAGTTGCCTTTGAATTTCGGGTGATCCCTCTTGAGCATGTATGCTTCTGCTACTTGTTCTACATCACACTTCCTTCCGCAAACGGCGAAACGCTTTGACTCGGTGAGTTTCGCGGCATTCCGACTTCGATGCCCCGGTTGCCGAAATTCAGTTGCCTTTGAATTTCGGGTGATCCCTCTTGAGCATGTATGCTTCTGCTACTTGTTCTACATCACACTTCTTCCGCAAACGGCGAAACGCTTTGACTCGGTGAGTTTCGCGGCATTCCGACTTCGATGCCCCGGTTGCCGAAATTCAGTTGCCTTTGAATTTCGGGTGATCCCTCTTGAGCATGTATGCTTCTGCTACTTGTTCTACATCACACTTCCTTCCGCAAACGGCGAAACGCTTTGACTCGGTGAGTTTCGCGGCATTCCGACTTCGATGCCCCGGTTGCCGAAATTCAGTTGCCTTTGAATTTCGGGTGATCCCTCTTGAGCATGTATGCTTCTGCTACTTGTTCTACATCACACTTCCTTCCGCAAACGGCGAAACGCTTTGACTCGGTGAGTTTCGCGGCATTCCGACTTCGATGCCCCGGTTGCCGAAATTCAGTTGCCTTTGAATTTCGGGTGATCCCTCTTGAGCATGTATGCTTCTGCTACTTGTTCTACATCACACTTCCTTCCGCAAACGGCGAAACGCTTTGACTCGGTGAGTTTCGCGGCATTCCGACTTCGATGCCCCGGTTGCCGAAATTCAGTTGCCTTTGAATTTCGGGTGATCCCTCTTGAGCATGTATGCTTCTGCTACTTGTTCTACATCACACTTCCTTCCGCAAACGGCGAAACGCTTTGACTCGGTGAGTTTCGCGGCATTCCGACTTCGATGCCCCGGTTGCCGAAATTCAGTTGCCTTTGAATTTCGGGTGATCCCTCTTGAGCATGTATGCTTCTGCTACTTGTTCTACATCACACTTCCTTCCGCAAACGGCGAAACGCTTTGACTCGGTGAGTTTCGCGGCATTCCGACTTCGATGCCCCGGTTGCCGAAATTCAGTTGCCTTTGAATTTCGGGTGATCCCTCTTGAGCATGTATGCTTCTGCTACTTGTTCTACATCACACTTCCTTCCGCAAACGGCGAAACGCTTTGACTCGGTGAGTTTCGCGGCATTCCGACTTCGATGCCCCGGTTGCCGAAATTCAGTTGCCTTTGAATTTCGGGTGATCCCTCTTGAGCATGTATGCTTCTGCTACTTGTTCTACATCACACTTCCTTCCGCAAACGGCGAAACGCTTTGACTCGGTGAGTTTCGCGGCATTCCGACTTCGATGCCCCGGTTGCCGAAATTCAGTTGCCTTTGAATTTCGGGTGATCCCTCTTGAGCATGTATGCTTCTGCTACTTGTTCTACATCACACTTCCTTCCGCAAACGGCGAAACGCTTTGACTCGGTGAGTTTCGCGGCATTCCGACTTCGATGCCCCGGTTGCCGAAATTCAGTTGCCTTTGAATTTCGGGTGATCCCTCTTGAGCATGTATGCTTCTGCTACTTGTTCTACATCACACTTCCTTCCGCAAACGGCGAAACGCTTTGACTCGGTGAGTTTCGCGGCATTCCGACTTCGATGCCCCGGTTGCCGAAATTCAGTTGCCTTTGAATTTCGGGTGATCCCTCTTGAGCATGTATGCTTCTGCTACTTGTTCTACATCACACTTCCTTCCGCAAACGGCGAAACGCTTTGACTCGGTGAGTTTCGCGGCATTCCGACTTCGATGCCCCGGTTGCCGAAATTCAGTTGCCTTTGAATTTCGGGTGATCCCTCTTGAGCATGTATGCTTCTGCTACTTGTTCTACATCACACTTCCTTCCGCAAACGGCGAAACGCTTTGACTCGGTGAGTTTCGCGGCATTCCGACTTCGATGCCCCGGTTGCCGAAATTCAGTTGCCTTTGAATTTCGGGTGATCCCTCTTGAGCATGTATGCTTCTGCTACTTGTTCTACATCACACTTCTTCCGCAAACGGCGAAACGCTTTGACTCGGTGAGTTTCGCGGCATTCCGACTTCGATGCCCCGGTTGCCGAAATTCAGTTGCCTTTGAATTTCGGGTGATCCCTCTTGAGCATGTATGCTTCTGCTACTTGTTCTACATCACACTTCTTCCGCAAACGGCGAAACGCTTTGACTCGGTGAGTTTCGCGGCATTCCGACTTCGATGCCCCGGTTGCCGAAATTCAGTTGCCTTTGAATTTCGGGTGATCCCTCTTGAGCATGTATGCTTCTGCTACTTGTTCTACATCACACTTCTTCCGCAAACGGCGAAACGCTTTGACTCGGTGAGTTTCGCGGCATTCCGACTTCGATGCCCCGGTTGCCGAAATTCAGTTGCCTTTGAATTTCGGGTGATCCCTCTTGAGCATGTATGCTTCTGCTACTTGTTCTACATCACACTTCTTCCGCAAACGGCGAAACGCTTTGACTCGGTGAGTTTCGCGGCATTCCGACTTCGATGCCCCGGTTGCCGAAATTCAGTTGCCTTTGAATTTCGGGTGATCCCTCTTGAGCATGTATGCTTCTGCTACTTGTTCTACATCACACTTCCTTCCGCAAACGGCGAAACGCTTTGACTCGGTGAGTTTCGCGGCATTCCGACTTCGATGCCCCGGTTGCCGAAATTCAGTTGCCTTTGAATTTCGGGTGATCCCTCTTGAGCATGTATGCTTCTGCTACTTGTTCTACATCACACTTCTTCCGCAAACGGCGAAACGCTTTGACTCGGTGAGTTTCGCGGCATTCCGACTTCGATGCCCCGGTTGCCGAAATTCAGTTGCCTTTGAATTTCGGGTGATCCCTCTTGAGCATGTATGCTTCTGCTACTTGTTCTACATCACACTTCCTTCCGCAAACGGCGAAACGCTTTGACTCGGTGAGTTTCGCGGCATTCCGACTTCGATGCCCCGGTTGCCGAAATTCAGTTGCCTTTGAATTTCGGGTGATCCCTCTTGAGCATGTATGCTTCTGCTACTTGTTCTACATCACACTTCCTTCCGCAAACGGCGAAACGCTTTGACTCGGTGAGTTTCGCGGCATTCCGACTTCGATGCCCCGGTTGCCGAAATTCAGTTGCCTTTGAATTTCGGGTGATCCCTCTTGAGCATGTATGCTTCTGCTACTTGTTCTACATCACACTTCTTCCGCAAACGGCGAAACGCTTTGACTCGGTGAGTTTCGCGGCATTCCGACTTCGATGCCCCGGTTGCCGAAATTCAGTTGCCTTTGAATTTCGGGTGATCCCTCTTGAGCATGTATGCTTCTGCTACTTGTTCTACATCACACTTCCTTCCGCAAACGGCGAAACGCTTTGACTCGGTGAGTTTCGCGGCATTCCGACTTCGATGCCCCGGTTGCCGAAATTCAGTTGCCTTTGAATTTCGGGTGATCCCTCTTGAGCATGTATGCTTCTGCTACTTGTTCTACATCACACTTCTTCCGCAAACGGCGAAACGCTTTGACTCGGTGAGTTTCGCGGCATTCCGACTTCGATGCCCCGGTTGCCGAAATTCAGTTGCCTTTGAATTTCGGGTGATCCCTCTTGAGCATGTATGCTTCTGCTACTTGTTCTACATCACACTTCCTTCCGCAAACGGCGAAACGCTTTGACTCGGTGAGTTTCGCGGCATTCCGACTTCGATGCCCCGGTTGCCGAAATTCAGTTGCCTTTGAATTTCGGGTGATCCCTCTTGAGCATGTATGCTTCTGCTACTTGTTCTACATCACACTTCCTTCCGCAAACGGCGAAACGCTTTGACTCGGTGAGTTTCGCGGCATTCCGACTTCGATGCCCCGGTTGCCGAAATTCAGTTGCCTTTGAATTTCGGGTGATCCCTCTTGAGCATGTATGCTTCTGCTACTTGTTCTACATCACACTTCCTTCCGCAAACGGCGAAACGCTTTGACTCGGTGAGTTTCGCGGCATTCCGACTTCGATGCCCCGGTTGCCGAAATTCAGTTGCCTTTGAATTTCGGGTGATCCCTCTTGAGCATGTATGCTTCTGCTACTTGTTCTACATCACACTTCCTTCCGCAAACGGCGAAACGCTTTGACTCGGTGAGTTTCGCGGCATTCCGACTTCGATGCCCCGGTTGCCGAAATTCAGTTGCCTTTGAATTTCGGGTGATCCCTCTTGAGCATGTATGCTTCTGCTACTTGTTCTACATCACACTTCTTCCGCAAACGGCGAAACGCTTTGACTCGGTGAGTTTCGCGGCATTCCGACTTCGATGCCCCGGTTGCCGAAATTCAGTTGCCTTTGAATTTCGGGTGATCCCTCTTGAGCATGTATGCTTCTGCTACTTGTTCTACATCACACTTCCTTCCGCAAACGGCGAAACGCTTTGACTCGGTGAGTTTCGCGGCATTCCGACTTCGATGCCCCGGTTGCCGAAATTCAGTTGCCTTTGAATTTCGGGTGATCCCTCTTGAGCATGTATGCTTCTGCTACTTGTTCTACATCACACTTCTTCCGCAAACGGCGAAACGCTTTGACTCGGTGAGTTTCGCGGCATTCCGACTTCGATGCCCCGGTTGCCGAAATTCAGTTGCCTTTGAATTTCGGGTGATCCCTCTTGAGCATGTATGCTTCTGCTACTTGTTCTACATCACACTTCTTCCGCAAACGGCGAAACGCTTTGACTCGGTGAGTTTCGCGGCATTCCGACTTCGATGCCCCGGTTGCCGAAATTCAGTTGCCTTTGAATTTCGGGTGATCCCTCTTGAGCATGTATGCTTCTGCTACTTGTTCTACATCACACTTCCTTCCGCAAACGGCGAAACGCTTTGACTCGGTGAGTTTCGCGGCATTCCGACTTCGATGCCCCGGTTGCCGAAATTCAGTTGCCTTTGAATTTCGGGTGATCCCTCTTGAGCATGTATGCTTCTGCTACTTGTTCTACATCACACTTCTTCCGCAAACGGCGAAACGCTTTGACTCGGTGAGTTTCGCGGCATTCCGACTTCGATGCCCCGGTTGCCGAAATTCAGTTGCCTTTGAATTTCGGGTGATCCCTCTTGAGCATGTATGCTTCTGCTACTTGTTCTACATCACACTTCCTTCCGCAAACGGCGAAACGCTTTGACTCGGTGAGTTTCGCGGCATTCCGACTTCGATGCCCCGGTTGCCGAAATTCAGTTGCCTTTGAATTTCGGGTGATCCCTCTTGAGCATGTATGCTTCTGCTACTTGTTCTACATCACACTTCCTTCCGCAAACGGCGAAACGCTTTGACTCGGTGAGTTTCGCGGCATTCCGACTTCGATGCCCCGGTTGCCGAAATTCAGTTGCCTTTGAATTTCGGGTGATCCCTCTTGAGCATGTATGCTTCTGCTACTTGTTCTACATCACACTTCCTTCCGCAAACGGCGAAACGCTTTGACTCGGTGAGTTTCGCGGCATTCCGACTTCGATGCCCCGGTTGCCGAAATTCAGTTGCCTTTGAATTTCGGGTGATCCCTCTTGAGCATGTATGCTTCTGCTACTTGTTCTACATCACACTTCTTCCGCAAACGGCGAAACGCTTTGACTCGGTGAGTTTCGCGGCATTCCGACTTCGATGCCCCGGTTGCCGAAATTCAGTTGCCTTTGAATTTCGGGTGATCCCTCTTGAGCATGTATGCTTCTGCTACTTGTTCTACATCACACTTCCTTCCGCAAACGGCGAAACGCTTTGACTCGGTGAGTTTCGCGGCATTCCGACTTCGATGCCCCGGTTGCCGAAATTCAGTTGCCTTTGAATTTCGGGTGATCCCTCTTGAGCATGTATGCTTCTGCTACTTGTTCTACATCACACTTCCTTCCGCAAACGGCGAAACGCTTTGACTCGGTGAGTTTCGCGGCATTCCGACTTCGATGCCCCGGTTGCCGAAATTCAGTTGCCTTTGAATTTCGGGTGATCCCTCTTGAGCATGTATGCTTCTGCTACTTGTTCTACATCACACTTCCTTCCGCAAACGGCGAAACGCTTTGACTCGGTGAGTTTCGCGGCATTCCGACTTCGATGCCCCGGTTGCCGAAATTCAGTTGCCTTTGAATTTCGGGTGATCCCTCTTGAGCATGTATGCTTCTGCTACTTGTTCTACATCACACTTCCTTCCGCAAACGGCGAAACGCTTTGACTCGGTGAGTTTCGCGGCATTCCGACTTCGATGCCCCGGTTGCCGAAATTCAGTTGCCTTTGAATTTCGGGTGATCCCTCTTGAGCATGTATGCTTCTGCTACTTGTTCTACATCACACTTCCTTCCGCAAACGGCGAAACGCTTTGACTCGGTGAGTTTCGCGGCATTCCGACTTCGATGCCCCGGTTGCCGAAATTCAGTTGCCTTTGAATTTCGGGTGATCCCTCTTGAGCATGTATGCTTCTGCTACTTGTTCTACATCACACTTCCTTCCGCAAACGGCGAAACGCTTTGACTCGGTGAGTTTCGCGGCATTCCGACTTCGATGCCCCGGTTGCCGAAATTCAGTTGCCTTTGAATTTCGGGTGATCCCTCTTGAGCATGTATGCTTCTGCTACTTGTTCTACATCACACTTCCTTCCGCAAACGGCGAAACGCTTTGACTCGGTGAGTTTCGCGGCATTCCGACTTCGATGCCCCGGTTGCCGAAATTCAGTTGCCTTTGAATTTCGGGTGATCCCTCTTGAGCATGTATGCTTCTGCTACTTGTTCTACATCACACTTCCTTCCGCAAACGGCGAAACGCTTTGACTCGGTGAGTTTCGCGGCATTCCGACTTCGATGCCCCGGTTGCCGAAATTCAGTTGCCTTTGAATTTCGGGTGATCCCTCTTGAGCATGTATGCTTCTGCTACTTGTTCTACATCACACTTCCTTCCGCAAACGGCGAAACGCTTTGACTCGGTGAGTTTCGCGGCATTCCGACTTCGATGCCCCGGTTGCCGAAATTCAGTTGCCTTTGAATTTCGGGTGATCCCTCTTGAGCATGTATGCTTCTGCTACTTGTTCTACATCACACTTCTTCCGCAAACGGCGAAACGCTTTGACTCGGTGAGTTTCGCGGCATTCCGACTTCGATGCCCCGGTTGCCGAAATTCAGTTGCCTTTGAATTTCGGGTGATCCCTCTTGAGCATGTATGCTTCTGCTACTTGTTCTACATCACACTTCCTTCCGCAAACGGCGAAACGCTTTGACTCGGTGAGTTTCGCGGCATTCCGACTTCGATGCCCCGGTTGCCGAAATTCAGTTGCCTTTGAATTTCGGGTGATCCCTCTTGAGCATGTATGCTTCTGCTACTTGTTCTACATCACACTTCTTCCGCAAACGGCGAAACGCTTTGACTCGGTGAGTTTCGCGGCATTCCGACTTCGATGCCCCGGTTGCCGAAATTCAGTTGCCTTTGAATTTCGGGTGATCCCTCTTGAGCATGTATGCTTCTGCTACTTGTTCTACATCACACTTCCTTCCGCAAACGGCGAAACGCTTTGACTCGGTGAGTTTCGCGGCATTCCGACTTCGATGCCCCGGTTGCCGAAATTCAGTTGCCTTTGAATTTCGGGTGATCCCTCTTGAGCATGTATGCTTCTGCTACTTGTTCTACATCACACTTCCTTCCGCAAACGGCGAAACGCTTTGACTCGGTGAGTTTCGCGGCATTCCGACTTCGATGCCCCGGTTGCCGAAATTCAGTTGCCTTTGAATTTCGGGTGATCCCTCTTGAGCATGTATGCTTCTGCTACTTGTTCTACATCACACTTCCTTCCGCAAACGGCGAAACGCTTTGACTCGGTGAGTTTCGCGGCATTCCGACTTCGATGCCCCGGTTGCCGAAATTCAGTTGCCTTTGAATTTCGGGTGATCCCTCTTGAGCATGTATGCTTCTGCTACTTGTTCTACATCACACTTCTTCCGCAAACGGCGAAACGCTTTGACTCGGTGAGTTTCGCGGCATTCCGACTTCGATGCCCCGGTTGCCGAAATTCAGTTGCCTTTGAATTTCGGGTGATCCCTCTTGAGCATGTATGCTTCTGCTACTTGTTCTACATCACACTTCCTTCCGCAAACGGCGAAACGCTTTGACTCGGTGAGTTTCGCGGCATTCCGACTTCGATGCCCCGGTTGCCGAAATTCAGTTGCCTTTGAATTTCGGGTGATCCCTCTTGAGCATGTATGCTTCTGCTACTTGTTCTACATCACACTTCCTTCCGCAAACGGCGAAACGCTTTGACTCGGTGAGTTTCGCGGCATTCCGACTTCGATGCCCCGGTTGCCGAAATTCAGTTGCCTTTGAATTTCGGGTGATCCCTCTTGAGCATGTATGCTTCTGCTACTTGTTCTACATCACACTTCTTCCGCAAACGGCGAAACGCTTTGACTCGGTGAGTTTCGCGGCATTCCGACTTCGATGCCCCGGTTGCCGAAATTCAGTTGCCTTTGAATTTCGGGTGATCCCTCTTGAGCATGTATGCTTCTGCTACTTGTTCTACATCACACTTCCTTCCGCAAACGGCGAAACGCTTTGACTCGGTGAGTTTCGCGGCATTCCGACTTCGATGCCCCGGTTGCCGAAATTCAGTTGCCTTTGAATTTCGGGTGATCCCTCTTGAGCATGTATGCTTCTGCTACTTGTTCTACATCACACTTCCTTCCGCAAACGGCGAAACGCTTTGACTCGGTGAGTTTCGCGGCATTCCGACTTCGATGCCCCGGTTGCCGAAATTCAGTTGCCTTTGAATTTCGGGTGATCCCTCTTGAGCATGTATGCTTCTGCTACTTGTTCTACATCACACTTCCTTCCGCAAACGGCGAAACGCTTTGACTCGGTGAGTTTCGCGGCATTCCGACTTCGATGCCCCGGTTGCCGAAATTCAGTTGCCTTTGAATTTCGGGTGATCCCTCTTGAGCATGTATGCTTCTGCTACTTGTTCTACATCACACTTCTTCCGCAAACGGCGAAACGCTTTGACTCGGTGAGTTTCGCGGCATTCCGACTTCGATGCCCCGGTTGCCGAAATTCAGTTGCCTTTGAATTTCGGGTGATCCCTCTTGAGCATGTATGCTTCTGCTACTTGTTCTACATCACACTTCCTTCCGCAAACGGCGAAACGCTTTGACTCGGTGAGTTTCGCGGCATTCCGACTTCGATGCCCCGGTTGCCGAAATTCAGTTGCCTTTGAATTTCGGGTGATCCCTCTTGAGCATGTATGCTTCTGCTACTTGTTCTACATCACACTTCCTTCCGCAAACGGCGAAACGCTTTGACTCGGTGAGTTTCGCGGCATTCCGACTTCGATGCCCCGGTTGCCGAAATTCAGTTGCCTTTGAATTTCGGGTGATCCCTCTTGAGCATGTATGCTTCTGCTACTTGTTCTACATCACACTTCTTCCGCAAACGGCGAAACGCTTTGACTCGGTGAGTTTCGCGGCATTCCGACTTCGATGCCCCGGTTGCCGAAATTCAGTTGCCTTTGAATTTCGGGTGATCCCTCTTGAGCATGTATGCTTCTGCTACTTGTTCTACATCACACTTCCTTCCGCAAACGGCGAAACGCTTTGACTCGGTGAGTTTCGCGGCATTCCGACTTCGATGCCCCGGTTGCCGAAATTCAGTTGCCTTTGAATTTCGGGTGATCCCTCTTGAGCATGTATGCTTCTGCTACTTGTTCTACATCACACTTCCTTCCGCAAACGGCGAAACGCTTTGACTCGGTGAGTTTCGCGGCATTCCGACTTCGATGCCCCGGTTGCCGAAATTCAGTTGCCTTTGAATTTCGGGTGATCCCTCTTGAGCATGTATGCTTCTGCTACTTGTTCTACATCACACTTCCTTCCGCAAACGGCGAAACGCTTTGACTCGGTGAGTTTCGCGGCATTCCGACTTCGATGCCCCGGTTGCCGAAATTCAGTTGCCTTTGAATTTCGGGTGATCCCTCTTGAGCATGTATGCTTCTGCTACTTGTTCTACATCACACTTCCTTCCGCAAACGGCGAAACGCTTTGACTCGGTGAGTTTCGCGGCATTCCGACTTCGATGCCCCGGTTGCCGAAATTCAGTTGCCTTTGAATTTCGGGTGATCCCTCTTGAGCATGTATGCTTCTGCTACTTGTTCTACATCACACTTCCTTCCGCAAACGGCGAAACGCTTTGACTCGGTGAGTTTCGCGGCATTCCGACTTCGATGCCCCGGTTGCCGAAATTCAGTTGCCTTTGAATTTCGGGTGATCCCTCTTGAGCATGTATGCTTCTGCTACTTGTTCTACATCACACTTCCTTCCGCAAACGGCGAAACGCTTTGACTCGGTGAGTTTCGCGGCATTCCGACTTCGATGCCCCGGTTGCCGAAATTCAGTTGCCTTTGAATTTCGGGTGATCCCTCTTGAGCATGTATGCTTCTGCTACTTGTTCTACATCACACTTCCTTCCGCAAACGGCGAAACGCTTTGACTCGGTGAGTTTCGCGGCATTCCGACTTCGATGCCCCGGTTGCCGAAATTCAGTTGCCTTTGAATTTCGGGTGATCCCTCTTGAGCATGTATGCTTCTGCTACTTGTTCTACATCACACTTCCTTCCGCAAACGGCGAAACGCTTTGACTCGGTGAGTTTCGCGGCATTCCGACTTCGATGCCCCGGTTGCCGAAATTCAGTTGCCTTTGAATTTCGGGTGATCCCTCTTGAGCATGTATGCTTCTGCTACTTGTTCTACATCACACTTCTTCCGCAAACGGCGAAACGCTTTGACTCGGTGAGTTTCGCGGCATTCCGACTTCGATGCCCCGGTTGCCGAAATTCAGTTGCCTTTGAATTTCGGGTGATCCCTCTTGAGCATGTATGCTTCTGCTACTTGTTCTACATCACACTTCCTTCCGCAAACGGCGAAACGCTTTGACTCGGTGAGTTTCGCGGCATTCCGACTTCGATGCCCCGGTTGCCGAAATTCAGTTGCCTTTGAATTTCGGGTGATCCCTCTTGAGCATGTATGCTTCTGCTACTTGTTCTACATCACACTTCTTCCGCAAACGGCGAAACGCTTTGACTCGGTGAGTTTCGCGGCATTCCGACTTCGATGCCCCGGTTGCCGAAATTCAGTTGCCTTTGAATTTCGGGTGATCCCTCTTGAGCATGTATGCTTCTGCTACTTGTTCTACATCACACTTCCTTCCGCAAACGGCGAAACGCTTTGACTCGGTGAGTTTCGCGGCATTCCGACTTCGATGCCCCGGTTGCCGAAATTCAGTTGCCTTTGAATTTCGGGTGATCCCTCTTGAGCATGTATGCTTCTGCTACTTGTTCTACATCACACTTCCTTCCGCAAACGGCGAAACGCTTTGACTCGGTGAGTTTCGCGGCATTCCGACTTCGATGCCCCGGTTGCCGAAATTCAGTTGCCTTTGAATTTCGGGTGATCCCTCTTGAGCATGTATGCTTCTGCTACTTGTTCTACATCACACTTCCTTCCGCAAACGGCGAAACGCTTTGACTCGGTGAGTTTCGCGGCATTCCGACTTCGATGCCCCGGTTGCCGAAATTCAGTTGCCTTTGAATTTCGGGTGATCCCTCTTGAGCATGTATGCTTCTGCTACTTGTTCTACATCACACTTCCTTCCGCAAACGGCGAAACGCTTTGACTCGGTGAGTTTCGCGGCATTCCGACTTCGATGCCCCGGTTGCCGAAATTCAGTTGCCTTTGAATTTCGGGTGATCCCTCTTGAGCATGTATGCTTCTGCTACTTGTTCTACATCACACTTCCTTCCGCAAACGGCGAAACGCTTTGACTCGGTGAGTTTCGCGGCATTCCGACTTCGATGCCCCGGTTGCCGAAATTCAGTTGCCTTTGAATTTCGGGTGATCCCTCTTGAGCATGTATGCTTCTGCTACTTGTTCTACATCACACTTCCTTCCGCAAACGGCGAAACGCTTTGACTCGGTGAGTTTCGCGGCATTCCGACTTCGATGCCCCGGTTGCCGAAATTCAGTTGCCTTTGAATTTCGGGTGATCCCTCTTGAGCATGTATGCTTCTGCTACTTGTTCTACATCACACTTCCTTCCGCAAACGGCGAAACGCTTTGACTCGGTGAGTTTCGCGGCATTCCGACTTCGATGCCCCGGTTGCCGAAATTCAGTTGCCTTTGAATTTCGGGTGATCCCTCTTGAGCATGTATGCTTCTGCTACTTGTTCTACATCACACTTCCTTCCGCAAACGGCGAAACGCTTTGACTCGGTGAGTTTCGCGGCATTCCGACTTCGATGCCCCGGTTGCCGAAATTCAGTTGCCTTTGAATTTCGGGTGATCCCTCTTGAGCATGTATGCTTCTGCTACTTGTTCTACATCACACTTCCTTCCGCAAACGGCGAAACGCTTTGACTCGGTGAGTTTCGCGGCATTCCGACTTCGATGCCCCGGTTGCCGAAATTCAGTTGCCTTTGAATTTCGGGTGATCCCTCTTGAGCATGTATGCTTCTGCTACTTGTTCTACATCACACTTCCTTCCGCAAACGGCGAAACGCTTTGACTCGGTGAGTTTCGCGGCATTCCGACTTCGATGCCCCGGTTGCCGAAATTCAGTTGCCTTTGAATTTCGGGTGATCCCTCTTGAGCATGTATGCTTCTGCTACTTGTTCTACATCACACTTCCTTCCGCAAACGGCGAAACGCTTTGACTCGGTGAGTTTCGCGGCATTCCGACTTCGATGCCCCGGTTGCCGAAATTCAGTTGCCTTTGAATTTCGGGTGATCCCTCTTGAGCATGTATGCTTCTGCTACTTGTTCTACATCACACTTCCTTCCGCAAACGGCGAAACGCTTTGACTCGGTGAGTTTCGCGGCATTCCGACTTCGATGCCCCGGTTGCCGAAATTCAGTTGCCTTTGAATTTCGGGTGATCCCTCTTGAGCATGTATGCTTCTGCTACTTGTTCTACATCACACTTCCTTCCGCAAACGGCGAAACGCTTTGACTCGGTGAGTTTCGCGGCATTCCGACTTCGATGCCCCGGTTGCCGAAATTCAGTTGCCTTTGAATTTCGGGTGATCCCTCTTGAGCATGTATGCTTCTGCTACTTGTTCTACATCACACTTCCTTCCGCAAACGGCGAAACGCTTTGACTCGGTGAGTTTCGCGGCATTCCGACTTCGATGCCCCGGTTGCCGAAATTCAGTTGCCTTTGAATTTCGGGTGATCCCTCTTGAGCATGTATGCTTCTGCTACTTGTTCTACATCACACTTCCTTCCGCAAACGGCGAAACGCTTTGACTCGGTGAGTTTCGCGGCATTCCGACTTCGATGCCCCGGTTGCCGAAATTCAGTTGCCTTTGAATTTCGGGTGATCCCTCTTGAGCATGTATGCTTCTGCTACTTGTTCTACATCACACTTCCTTCCGCAAACGGCGAAACGCTTTGACTCGGTGAGTTTCGCGGCATTCCGACTTCGATGCCCCGGTTGCCGAAATTCAGTTGCCTTTGAATTTCGGGTGATCCCTCTTGAGCATGTATGCTTCTGCTACTTGTTCTACATCACACTTCCTTCCGCAAACGGCGAAACGCTTTGACTCGGTGAGTTTCGCGGCATTCCGACTTCGATGCCCCGGTTGCCGAAATTCAGTTGCCTTTGAATTTCGGGTGATCCCTCTTGAGCATGTATGCTTCTGCTACTTGTTCTACATCACACTTCCTTCCGCAAACGGCGAAACGCTTTGACTCGGTGAGTTTCGCGGCATTCCGACTTCGATGCCCCGGTTGCCGAAATTCAGTTGCCTTTGAATTTCGGGTGATCCCTCTTGAGCATGTATGCTTCTGCTACTTGTTCTACATCACACTTCCTTCCGCAAACGGCGAAACGCTTTGACTCGGTGAGTTTCGCGGCATTCCGACTTCGATGCCCCGGTTGCCGAAATTCAGTTGCCTTTGAATTTCGGGTGATCCCTCTTGAGCATGTATGCTTCTGCTACTTGTTCTACATCACACTTCCTTCCGCAAACGGCGAAACGCTTTGACTCGGTGAGTTTCGCGGCATTCCGACTTCGATGCCCCGGTTGCCGAAATTCAGTTGCCTTTGAATTTCGGGTGATCCCTCTTGAGCATGTATGCTTCTGCTACTTGTTCTACATCACACTTCCTTCCGCAAACGGCGAAACGCTTTGACTCGGTGAGTTTCGCGGCATTCCGACTTCGATGCCCCGGTTGCCGAAATTCAGTTGCCTTTGAATTTCGGGTGATCCCTCTTGAGCATGTATGCTTCTGCTACTTGTTCTACATCACACTTCCTTCCGCAAACGGCGAAACGCTTTGACTCGGTGAGTTTCGCGGCATTCCGACTTCGATGCCCCGGTTGCCGAAATTCAGTTGCCTTTGAATTTCGGGTGATCCCTCTTGAGCATGTATGCTTCTGCTACTTGTTCTACATCACACTTCCTTCCGCAAACGGCGAAACGCTTTGACTCGGTGAGTTTCGCGGCATTCCGACTTCGATGCCCCGGTTGCCGAAATTCAGTTGCCTTTGAATTTCGGGTGATCCCTCTTGAGCATGTATGCTTCTGCTACTTGTTCTACATCACACTTCCTTCCGCAAACGGCGAAACGCTTTGACTCGGTGAGTTTCGCGGCATTCCGACTTCGATGCCCCGGTTGCCGAAATTCAGTTGCCTTTGAATTTCGGGTGATCCCTCTTGAGCATGTATGCTTCTGCTACTTGTTCTACATCACACTTCCTTCCGCAAACGGCGAAACGCTTTGACTCGGTGAGTTTCGCGGCATTCCGACTTCGATGCCCCGGTTGCCGAAATTCAGTTGCCTTTGAATTTCGGGTGATCCCTCTTGAGCATGTATGCTTCTGCTACTTGTTCTACATCACACTTCCTTCCGCAAACGGCGAAACGCTTTGACTCGGTGAGTTTCGCGGCATTCCGACTTCGATGCCCCGGTTGCCGAAATTCAGTTGCCTTTGAATTTCGGGTGATCCCTCTTGAGCATGTATGCTTCTGCTACTTGTTCTACATCACACTTCCTTCCGCAAACGGCGAAACGCTTTGACTCGGTGAGTTTCGCGGCATTCCGACTTCGATGCCCCGGTTGCCGAAATTCAGTTGCCTTTGAATTTCGGGTGATCCCTCTTGAGCATGTATGCTTCTGCTACTTGTTCTACATCACACTTCCTTCCGCAAACGGCGAAACGCTTTGACTCGGTGAGTTTCGCGGCATTCCGACTTCGATGCCCCGGTTGCCGAAATTCAGTTGCCTTTGAATTTCGGGTGATCCCTCTTGAGCATGTATGCTTCTGCTACTTGTTCTACATCACACTTCCTTCCGCAAACGGCGAAACGCTTTGACTCGGTGAGTTTCGCGGCATTCCGACTTCGATGCCCCGGTTGCCGAAATTCAGTTGCCTTTGAATTTCGGGTGATCCCTCTTGAGCATGTATGCTTCTGCTACTTGTTCTACATCACACTTCCTTCCGCAAACGGCGAAACGCTTTGACTCGGTGAGTTTCGCGGCATTCCGACTTCGATGCCCCGGTTGCCGAAATTCAGTTGCCTTTGAATTTCGGGTGATCCCTCTTGAGCATGTATGCTTCTGCTACTTGTTCTACATCACACTTCCTTCCGCAAACGGCGAAACGCTTTGACTCGGTGAGTTTCGCGGCATTCCGACTTCGATGCCCCGGTTGCCGAAATTCAGTTGCCTTTGAATTTCGGGTGATCCCTCTTGAGCATGTATGCTTCTGCTACTTGTTCTACATCACACTTCCTTCCGCAAACGGCGAAACGCTTTGACTCGGTGAGTTTCGCGGCATTCCGACTTCGATGCCCCGGTTGCCGAAATTCAGTTGCCTTTGAATTTCGGGTGATCCCTCTTGAGCATGTATGCTTCTGCTACTTGTTCTACATCACACTTCCTTCCGCAAACGGCGAAACGCTTTGACTCGGTGAGTTTCGCGGCATTCCGACTTCGATGCCCCGGTTGCCGAAATTCAGTTGCCTTTGAATTTCGGGTGATCCCTCTTGAGCATGTATGCTTCTGCTACTTGTTCTACATCACACTTCCTTCCGCAAACGGCGAAACGCTTTGACTCGGTGAGTTTCGCGGCATTCCGACTTCGATGCCCCGGTTGCCGAAATTCAGTTGCCTTTGAATTTCGGGTGATCCCTCTTGAGCATGTATGCTTCTGCTACTTGTTCTACATCACACTTCCTTCCGCAAACGGCGAAACGCTTTGACTCGGTGAGTTTCGCGGCATTCCGACTTCGATGCCCCGGTTGCCGAAATTCAGTTGCCTTTGAATTTCGGGTGATCCCTCTTGAGCATGTATGCTTCTGCTACTTGTTCTACATCACACTTCCTTCCGCAAACGGCGAAACGCTTTGACTCGGTGAGTTTCGCGGCATTCCGACTTCGATGCCCCGGTTGCCGAAATTCAGTTGCCTTTGAATTTCGGGTGATCCCTCTTGAGCATGTATGCTTCTGCTACTTGTTCTACATCACACTTCCTTCCGCAAACGGCGAAACGCTTTGACTCGGTGAGTTTCGCGGCATTCCGACTTCGATGCCCCGGTTGCCGAAATTCAGTTGCCTTTGAATTTCGGGTGATCCCTCTTGAGCATGTATGCTTCTGCTACTTGTTCTACATCACACTTCCTTCCGCAAACGGCGAAACGCTTTGACTCGGTGAGTTTCGCGGCATTCCGACTTCGATGCCCCGGTTGCCGAAATTCAGTTGCCTTTGAATTTCGGGTGATCCCTCTTGAGCATGTATGCTTCTGCTACTTGTTCTACATCACACTTCCTTCCGCAAACGGCGAAACGCTTTGACTCGGTGAGTTTCGCGGCATTCCGACTTCGATGCCCCGGTTGCCGAAATTCAGTTGCCTTTGAATTTCGGGTGATCCCTCTTGAGCATGTATGCTTCTGCTACTTGTTCTACATCACACTTCCTTCCGCAAACGGCGAAACGCTTTGACTCGGTGAGTTTCGCGGCATTCCGACTTCGATGCCCCGGTTGCCGAAATTCAGTTGCCTTTGAATTTCGGGTGATCCCTCTTGAGCATGTATGCTTCTGCTACTTGTTCTACATCACACTTCCTTCCGCAAACGGCGAAACGCTTTGACTCGGTGAGTTTCGCGGCATTCCGACTTCGATGCCCCGGTTGCCGAAATTCAGTTGCCTTTGAATTTCGGGTGATCCCTCTTGAGCATGTATGCTTCTGCTACTTGTTCTACATCACACTTCCTTCCGCAAACGGCGAAACGCTTTGACTCGGTGAGTTTCGCGGCATTCCGACTTCGATGCCCCGGTTGCCGAAATTCAGTTGCCTTTGAATTTCGGGTGATCCCTCTTGAGCATGTATGCTTCTGCTACTTGTTCTACATCACACTTCCTTCCGCAAACGGCGAAACGCTTTGACTCGGTGAGTTTCGCGGCATTCCGACTTCGATGCCCCGGTTGCCGAAATTCAGTTGCCTTTGAATTTCGGGTGATCCCTCTTGAGCATGTATGCTTCTGCTACTTGTTCTACATCACACTTCCTTCCGCAAACGGCGAAACGCTTTGACTCGGTGAGTTTCGCGGCATTCCGACTTCGATGCCCCGGTTGCCGAAATTCAGTTGCCTTTGAATTTCGGGTGATCCCTCTTGAGCATGTATGCTTCTGCTACTTGTTCTACATCACACTTCCTTCCGCAAACGGCGAAACGCTTTGACTCGGTGAGTTTCGCGGCATTCCGACTTCGATGCCCCGGTTGCCGAAATTCAGTTGCCTTTGAATTTCGGGTGATCCCTCTTGAGCATGTATGCTTCTGCTACTTGTTCTACATCACACTTCCTTCCGCAAACGGCGAAACGCTTTGACTCGGTGAGTTTCGCGGCATTCCGACTTCGATGCCCCGGTTGCCGAAATTCAGTTGCCTTTGAATTTCGGGTGATCCCTCTTGAGCATGTATGCTTCTGCTACTTGTTCTACATCACACTTCTTCCGCAAACGGCGAAACGCTTTGACTCGGTGAGTTTCGCGGCATTCCGACTTCGATGCCCCGGTTGCCGAAATTCAGTTGCCTTTGAATTTCGGGTGATCCCTCTTGAGCATGTATGCTTCTGCTACTTGTTCTACATCACACTTCCTTCCGCAAACGGCGAAACGCTTTGACTCGGTGAGTTTCGCGGCATTCCGACTTCGATGCCCCGGTTGCCGAAATTCAGTTGCCTTTGAATTTCGGGTGATCCCTCTTGAGCATGTATGCTTCTGCTACTTGTTCTACATCACACTTCCTTCCGCAAACGGCGAAACGCTTTGACTCGGTGAGTTTCGCGGCATTCCGACTTCGATGCCCCGGTTGCCGAAATTCAGTTGCCTTTGAATTTCGGGTGATCCCTCTTGAGCATGTATGCTTCTGCTACTTGTTCTACATCACACTTCCTTCCGCAAACGGCGAAACGCTTTGACTCGGTGAGTTTCGCGGCATTCCGACTTCGATGCCCCGGTTGCCGAAATTCAGTTGCCTTTGAATTTCGGGTGATCCCTCTTGAGCATGTATGCTTCTGCTACTTGTTCTACATCACACTTCCTTCCGCAAACGGCGAAACGCTTTGACTCGGTGAGTTTCGCGGCATTCCGACTTCGATGCCCCGGTTGCCGAAATTCAGTTGCCTTTGAATTTCGGGTGATCCCTCTTGAGCATGTATGCTTCTGCTACTTGTTCTACATCACACTTCCTTCCGCAAACGGCGAAACGCTTTGACTCGGTGAGTTTCGCGGCATTCCGACTTCGATGCCCCGGTTGCCGAAATTCAGTTGCCTTTGAATTTCGGGTGATCCCTCTTGAGCATGTATGCTTCTGCTACTTGTTCTACATCACACTTCCTTCCGCAAACGGCGAAACGCTTTGACTCGGTGAGTTTCGCGGCATTCCGACTTCGATGCCCCGGTTGCCGAAATTCAGTTGCCTTTGAATTTCGGGTGATCCCTCTTGAGCATGTATGCTTCTGCTACTTGTTCTACATCACACTTCCTTCCGCAAACGGCGAAACGCTTTGACTCGGTGAGTTTCGCGGCATTCCGACTTCGATGCCCCGGTTGCCGAAATTCAGTTGCCTTTGAATTTCGGGTGATCCCTCTTGAGCATGTATGCTTCTGCTACTTGTTCTACATCACACTTCTTCCGCAAACGGCGAAACGCTTTGACTCGGTGAGTTTCGCGGCATTCCGACTTCGATGCCCCGGTTGCCGAAATTCAGTTGCCTTTGAATTTCGGGTGATCCCTCTTGAGCATGTATGCTTCTGCTACTTGTTCTACATCACACTTCTTCCGCAAACGGCGAAACGCTTTGACTCGGTGAGTTTCGCGGCATTCCGACTTCGATGCCCCGGTTGCCGAAATTCAGTTGCCTTTGAATTTCGGGTGATCCCTCTTGAGCATGTATGCTTCTGCTACTTGTTCTACATCACACTTCTTCCGCAAACGGCGAAACGCTTTGACTCGGTGAGTTTCGCGGCATTCCGACTTCGATGCCCCGGTTGCCGAAATTCAGTTGCCTTTGAATTTCGGGTGATCCCTCTTGAGCATGTATGCTTCTGCTACTTGTTCTACATCACACTTCCTTCCGCAAACGGCGAAACGCTTTGACTCGGTGAGTTTCGCGGCATTCCGACTTCGATGCCCCGGTTGCCGAAATTCAGTTGCCTTTGAATTTCGGGTGATCCCTCTTGAGCATGTATGCTTCTGCTACTTGTTCTACATCACACTTCTTCCGCAAACGGCGAAACGCTTTGACTCGGTGAGTTTCGCGGCATTCCGACTTCGATGCCCCGGTTGCCGAAATTCAGTTGCCTTTGAATTTCGGGTGATCCCTCTTGAGCATGTATGCTTCTGCTACTTGTTCTACATCACACTTCTTCCGCAAACGGCGAAACGCTTTGACTCGGTGAGTTTCGCGGCATTCCGACTTCGATGCCCCGGTTGCCGAAATTCAGTTGCCTTTGAATTTCGGGTGATCCCTCTTGAGCATGTATGCTTCTGCTACTTGTTCTACATCACACTTCTTCCGCAAACGGCGAAACGCTTTGACTCGGTGAGTTTCGCGGCATTCCGACTTCGATGCCCCGGTTGCCGAAATTCAGTTGCCTTTGAATTTCGGGTGATCCCTCTTGAGCATGTATGCTTCTGCTACTTGTTCTACATCACACTTCCTTCCGCAAACGGCGAAACGCTTTGACTCGGTGAGTTTCGCGGCATTCCGACTTCGATGCCCGGTTGCCGAAATTCAGTTGCCTTTGAATTTCGGGTGATCCCTCTTGAGCATGTATGCTTCTGCTACTTGTTCTACATCACACTTCTTCCGCAAACGGCGAAACGCTTTGACTCGGTGAGTTTCGCGGCATTCCGACTTCGATGCCCCGGTTGCCGAAATTCAGTTGCCTTTGAATTTCGGGTGATCCCTCTTGAGCATGTATGCTTCTGCTACTTGTTCTACATCACACTCCTTCCGCAAACGGCGAAACGCTTTGACTCGGTGAGTTTCGCGGCATTCCGACTTCGATGCCCCGGTTGCCGAAATTCAGTTGCCTTTGAATTTCGGGTGATCCCTCTTGAGCATGTATGCTTCTGCTACTTGTTCTACATCACACTTCTTCCGCAAACGGCGAAACGCTTTGACTCGGTGAGTTTCGCGGCATTCCGACTTCGATGCCCCGGTTGCCGAAATTCAGTTGCCTTTGAATTTCGGGTGATCCCTCTTGAGCATGTATGCTTCTGCTACTTGTTCTACATCACACTTCCTTCCGCAAACGGCGAAACGCTTTGACTCGGTGAGTTTCGCGGCATTCCGACTTCGATGCCCGGTTGCCGAAATTCAGTTGCCTTTGAATTTCGGGTGATCCCTCTTGAGCATGTATGCTTCTGCTACTTGTTCTACATCACACTTCTTCCGCAAACGGCGAAACGCTTTGACTCGGTGAGTTTCGCGGCATTCCGACTTCGATGCCCCGGTTGCCGAAATTCAGTTGCCTTTGAATTTCGGGTGATCCCTCTTGAGCATGTATGCTTCTGCTACTTGTTCTACATCACACTTCCTTCCGCAAACGGCGAAACGCTTTGACTCGGTGAGTTTCGCGGCATTCCGACTTCGATGCCCCGGTTGCCGAAATTCAGTTGCCTTTGAATTTCGGGTGATCCCTCTTGAGCATGTATGCTTCTGCTACTTGTTCTACATCACACTTCCTTCCGCAAACGGCGAAACGCTTTGACTCGGTGAGTTTCGCGGCATTCCGACTTCGATGCCCCGGTTGCCGAAATTCAGTTGCCTTTGAATTTCGGGTGATCCCTCTTGAGCATGTATGCTTCTGCTACTTGTTCTACATCACACTTCCTTCCGCAAACGGCGAAACGCTTTGACTCGGTGAGTTTCGCGGCATTCCGACTTCGATGCCCCGGTTGCCGAAATTCAGTTGCCTTTGAATTTCGGGTGATCCCTCTTGAGCATGTATGCTTCTGCTACTTGTTCTACATCACACTTCCTTCCGCAAACGGCGAAACGCTTTGACTCGGTGAGTTTCGCGGCATTCCGACTTCGATGCCCCGGTTGCCGAAATTCAGTTGCCTTTGAATTTCGGGTGATCCCTCTTGAGCATGTATGCTTCTGCTACTTGTTCTACATCACACTTCCTTCCGCAAACGGCGAAACGCTTTGACTCGGTGAGTTTCGCGGCATTCCGACTTCGATGCCCCGGTTGCCGAAATTCAGTTGCCTTTGAATTTCGGGTGATCCCTCTTGAGCATGTATGCTTCTGCTACTTGTTCTACATCACACTTCCTTCCGCAAACGGCGAAACGCTTTGACTCGGTGAGTTTCGCGGCATTCCGACTTCGATGCCCCGGTTGCCGAAATTCAGTTGCCTTTGAATTTCGGGTGATCCCTCTTGAGCATGTATGCTTCTGCTACTTGTTCTACATCACACTTCCTTCCGCAAACGGCGAAACGCTTTGACTCGGTGAGTTTCGCGGCATTCCGACTTCGATGCCCCGGTTGCCGAAATTCAGTTGCCTTTGAATTTCGGGTGATCCCTCTTGAGCATGTATGCTTCTGCTACTTGTTCTACATCACACTTCCTTCCGCAAACGGCGAAACGCTTTGACTCGGTGAGTTTCGCGGCATTCCGACTTCGATGCCCGGTTGCCGAAATTCAGTTGCCTTTGAATTTCGGGTGATCCCTCTTGAGCATGTATGCTTCTGCTACTTGTTCTACATCACACTTCTTCCGCAAACGGCGAAACGCTTTGACTCGGTGAGTTTCGCGGCATTCCGACTTCGATGCCCCGGTTGCCGAAATTCAGTTGCCTTTGAATTTCGGGTGATCCCTCTTGAGCATGTATGCTTCTGCTACTTGTTCTACATCACACTTCCTTCCGCAAACGGCGAAACGCTTTGACTCGGTGAGTTTCGCGGCATTCCGACTTCGATGCCCCGGTTGCCGAAATTCAGTTGCCTTTGAATTTCGGGTGATCCCTCTTGAGCATGTATGCTTCTGCTACTTGTTCTACATCACACTTCCTTCCGCAAACGGCGAAACGCTTTGACTCGGTGAGTTTCGCGGCATTCCGACTTCGATGCCCCGGTTGCCGAAATTCAGTTGCCTTTGAATTTCGGGTGATCCCTCTTGAGCATGTATGCTTCTGCTACTTGTTCTACATCACACTTCCTTCCGCAAACGGCGAAACGCTTTGACTCGGTGAGTTTCGCGGCATTCCGACTTCGATGCCCCGGTTGCCGAAATTCAGTTGCCTTTGAATTTCGGGTGATCCCTCTTGAGCATGTATGCTTCTGCTACTTGTTCTACATCACACTTCCTTCCGCAAACGGCGAAACGCTTTGACTCGGTGAGTTTCGCGGCATTCCGACTTCGATGCCCCGGTTGCCGAAATTCAGTTGCCTTTGAATTTCGGGTGATCCCTCTTGAGCATGTATGCTTCTGCTACTTGTTCTACATCACACTTCCTTCCGCAAACGGCGAAACGCTTTGACTCGGTGAGTTTCGCGGCATTCCGACTTCGATGCCCCGGTTGCCGAAATTCAGTTGCCTTTGAATTTCGGGTGATCCCTCTTGAGCATGTATGCTTCTGCTACTTGTTCTACATCACACTTCTTCCGCAAACGGCGAAACGCTTTGACTCGGTGAGTTTCGCGGCATTCCGACTTCGATGCCCGGTTGCCGAAATTCAGTTGCCTTTGAATTTCGGGTGATCCCTCTTGAGCATGTATGCTTCTGCTACTTGTTCTACATCACACTTCTTCCGCAAACGGCGAAACGCTTTGACTCGGTGAGTTTCGCGGCATTCCGACTTCGATGCCCCGGTTGCCGAAATTCAGTTGCCTTTGAATTTCGGGTGATCCCTCTTGAGCATGTATGCTTCTGCTACTTGTTCTACATCACACTTCTTCCGCAAACGGCGAAACGCTTTGACTCGGTGAGTTTCGCGGCATTCCGACTTCGATGCCCCGGTTGCCGAAATTCAGTTGCCTTTGAATTTCGGGTGATCCCTCTTGAGCATGTATGCTTCTGCTACTTGTTCTACATCACACTTCTTCCGCAAACGGCGAAACGCTTTGACTCGGTGAGTTTCGCGGCATTCCGACTTCGATGCCCCGGTTGCCGAAATTCAGTTGCCTTTGAATTTCGGGTGATCCCTCTTGAGCATGTATGCTTCTGCTACTTGTTCTACATCACACTTCCTTCCGCAAACGGCGAAACGCTTTGACTCGGTGAGTTTCGCGGCATTCCGACTTCGATGCCCGGTTGCCGAAATTCAGTTGCCTTTGAATTTCGGGTGATCCCTCTTGAGCATGTATGCTTCTGCTACTTGTTCTACATCACACTTCCTTCCGCAAACGGCGAAACGCTTTGACTCGGTGAGTTTCGCGGCATTCCGACTTCGATGCCCCGGTTGCCGAAATTCAGTTGCCTTTGAATTTCGGGTGATCCCTCTTGAGCATGTATGCTTCTGCTACTTGTTCTACATCAGACTTCCTTCCGCAAACGGCGAAACGCTTTGACTCGGTGAGTTTCGCGGCATTCCGACTTCGATGCCCCGGTTGCCGAAATTCAGTTGCCTTTGAATTTCGGGTGATCCCTCTTGAGCATGTATGCTTCTGCTACTTGTTCTACATCACACTTCCTTCCGCAAACGGCGAAACGCTTTGACTCGGTGAGTTTCGCGGCATTCCGACTTCGATGCCCCGGTTGCCGAAATTCAGTTGCCTTTGAATTTCGGGTGATCCCTCTTGAGCATGTATGCTTCTGCTACTTGTTCTACATCACACTTCTTCCGCAAACGGCGAAACGCTTTGACTCGGTGAGTTTCGCGGCATTCCGACTTCGATGCCCCGGTTGCCGAAATTCAGTTGCCTTTGAATTTCGGGTGATCCCTCTTGAGCATGTATGCTTCTGCTACTTGTTCTACATCACACTTCTTCCGCAAACGGCGAAACGCTTTGACTCGGTGAGTTTCGCGGCATTCCGACTTCGATGCCCCGGTTGCCGAAATTCAGTTGCCTTTGAATTTCGGGTGATCCCTCTTGAGCATGTATGCTTCTGCTACTTGTTCTACATCACTTCCTTCCGCAAACGGCGAAACGCTTTGACTCGGTGAGTTTCGCGGCATTCCGACTTCGATGCCCCGGTTGCCGAAATTCAGTTGCCTTTGAATTTCGGGTGATCCCTCTTGAGCATGTATGCTTCTGCTACTTGTTCTACATCACACTTCTTCCGCAAACGGCGAAACGCTTTGACTCGGTGAGTTTCGCGGCATTCCGACTTCGATGCCCCGGTTGCCGAAATTCAGTTGCCTTTGAATTTCGGGTGATCCCTCTTGAGCATGTATGCTTCTGCTACTTGTTCTACATCACACTTCCTTCCGCAAACGGCGAAACGCTTTGACTCGGTGAGTTTCGCGGCATTCCGACTTCGATGCCCCGGTTGCCGAAATTCAGTTGCCTTTGAATTTCGGGTGATCCCTCTTGAGCATGTATGCTTCTGCTACTTGTTCTACATCACACTTCCTTCCGCAAACGGCGAAACGCTTTGACTCGGTGAGTTTCGCGGCATTCCGACTTCGATGCCCCGGTTGCCGAAATTCAGTTGCCTTTGAATTTCGGGTGATCCCTCTTGAGCATGTATGCTTCTGCTACTTGTTCTACATCACACTTCCTTCCGCAAACGGCGAAACGCTTTGACTCGGTGAGTTTCGCGGCATTCCGACTTCGATGCCCCGGTTGCCGAAATTCAGTTGCCTTTGAATTTCGGGTGATCCCTCTTGAGCATGTATGCTTCTGCTACTTGTTCTACATCACACTTCTTCCGCAAACGGCGAAACGCTTTGACTCGGTGAGTTTCGCGGCATTCCGACTTCGATGCCCCGGTTGCCGAAATTCAGTTGCCTTTGAATTTCGGGTGATCCCTCTTGAGCATGTATGCTTCTGCTACTTGTTCTACATCACACTTCTTCCGCAAACGGCGAAACGCTTTGACTCGGTGAGTTTCGCGGCATTCCGACTTCGATGCCCCGGTTGCCGAAATTCAGTTGCCTTTGAATTTCGGGTGATCCCTCTTGAGCATGTATGCTTCTGCTACTTGTTCTACATCACACTTCCTTCCGCAAACGGCGAAACGCTTTGACTCGGTGAGTTTCGCGGCATTCCGACTTCGATGCCCCGGTTGCCGAAATTCAGTTGCCTTTGAATTTCGGGTGATCCCTCTTGAGCATGTATGCTTCTGCTACTTGTTCTACATCACACTTCCTTCCGCAAACAGCGAAACGCTTTGACTCGGTGAGTTTCGCGGCATTCCGACTTCGATGCCCCGGTTGCCGAAATTCAGTTGCCTTTGAATTTCGGGTGATCCCTCTTGAGCATGTATGCTTCTGCTACTTGTTCTACATCACACTTCCTTCCGCAAACGGCGAAACGCTTTGACTCGGTGAGTTTCGCGGCATTCCGACTTCGATGCCCCGGTTGCCGAAATTCAGTTGCCTTTGAATTTCGGGTGATCCCTCTTGAGCATGTATGCTTCTGCTACTTGTTCTACATCACACTTCCTTCCGCAAACAGCGAAACGCTTTGACTCGGTGAGTTTCGCGGCATTCCGACTTCGATGCCCCGGTTGCCGAAATTCAGTTGCCTTTGAATTTCGGGTGATCCCTCTTGAGCATGTATGCTTCTGCTACTTGTTCTACATCACACTTCCTTCCGCAAACGGCGAAACGCTTTGACTCGGTGAGTTTCGCGGCATTCCGACTTCGATGCCCCGGTTGCCGAAATTCAGTTGCCTTTGAATTTCGGGTGATCCCTCTTGAGCATGTATGCTTCTGCTACTTGTTCTACATCACACTTCTTCCGCAAACGGCGAAACGCTTTGACTCGGTGAGTTTCGCGGCATTCCGACTTCGATGCCCCGGTTGCCGAAATTCAGTTGCCTTTGAATTTCGGGTGATCCCTCTTGAGCATGTATGCTTCTGCTACTTGTTCTACATCACACTTCCTTCCGCAAACAGCGAAACGCTTTGACTCGGTGAGTTTCGCGGCATTCCGACTTCGATGCCCCGGTTGCCGAAATTCAGTTGCCTTTGAATTTCGGGTGATCCCTCTTGAGCATGTATGCTTCTGCTACTTGTTCTACATCACACTTCCTTCCGCAAACGGCGAAACGCTTTGACTCGGTGAGTTTCGCGGCATTCCGACTTCGATGCCCCGGTTGCCGAAATTCAGTTGCCTTTGAATTTCGGGTGATCCCTCTTGAGCATGTATGCTTCTGCTACTTGTTCTACATCACACTTCTTCCGCAAACGGCGAAACGCTTTGACTCGGTGAGTTTCGCGGCATTCCGACTTCGATGCCCGGTTGCCGAAATTCAGTTGCCTTTGAATTTCGGGTGATCCCTCTTGAGCATGTATGCTTCTGCTACTTGTTCTACATCACACTTCCTTCCGCAAACGGCGAAACGCTTTGACTCGGTGAGTTTCGCGGCATTCCGACTTCGATGCCCCGGTTGCCGAAATTCAGTTGCCTTTGAATTTCGGGTGATCCCTCTTGAGCATGTATGCTTCTGCTACTTGTTCTACATCACACTTCCTTCCGCAAACGGCGAAACGCTTTGACTCGGTGAGTTTCGCGGCATTCCGACTTCGATGCCCCGGTTGCCGAAATTCAGTTGCCTTTGAATTTCGGGTGATCCCTCTTGAGCATGTATGCTTCTGCTACTTGTTCTACATCACACTTCCTTCCGCAAACGGCGAAACGCTTTGACTCGGTGAGTTTCGCGGCATTCCGACTTCGATGCCCCGGTTGCCGAAATTCAGTTGCCTTTGAATTTCGGGTGATCCCTCTTGAGCATGTATGCTTCTGCTACTTGTTCTACATCACACTTCTTCCGCAAACGGCGAAACGCTTTGTCTCGGTCACTTTTGTGGCATTCCGACTTCGATACCCCGGTTGCCGAAATTCAGTTGCCTTTGAATTTCGGGTGATCCCTCTTGAGCACGTATGCTTCTGCTACCTCTTCTCCATCACACTTCCTTCCGTAAAGAGCCAAACGCTTTGACTCGGTGAGTTTCGCGACATTCTGACTACGATGCCCCGGTTGCCGAAATTCAGTTGCCTTTTTATTTCGGGTGATCGCTCTTGAGCATTTATGCTTCTGCTACTTGTTCTACATCAACTTCTTCCGCAAACGGCGAAACGCTTTGACTCGGTGAGTTTCGCGACATTCTGACTACGATGCCCCGGTTGCCGAAATTCAGTTGCCTTTTTATTTCGGGTGATCGCTCTTGAGCATTTATGCTTCTGCTACTTGTTCTACATCAGTCTTCCTTCCGCAAACGGCGAAACGTTTTGACTCGTTGAGTTTCGCGGCATTCGGACTTCGATGCCCCGGTTGCCGAAATTTAGTTGCCTTTGAATTTCGGGTGATCCCTCTTGAGCATGTATGCTTCTGCTACTTGTTCTACATCACACTTCCTTCCGCAAACGGCGAAACGCTTTGACTCGGTGAGTTTCGAGGCATTCCCACTTCGATGCCCCGGTGGCCGAAATTCAGTTGCCTTTGAATTTCGGGTGATCCCTCTTGAGCATGTATGCTTCTGCTACTTGTTCTCCATCACACTTCCTTCCGCAAACAACGAAACGCTTTGACTCGGTGAGTTTCCTGGCATTCCGACTTCGATGCCCGGTTGCCGAAATTCAGTTGCCTTTGAATTTCGGGTGATCCCTCTTGAGCATGTATGCTTCTGCTACTTGTTCTCCATCACACTTCCTTCCGCAAACGACGAAACGCTTTGACTCGGTGAGTTTCCTGGCATTCCGACTTCGATGCCCCGGTTGCCGAAATTCTTTTGCCTTTGAATTTCAGGTAATCCCTCTTGAGCATGTATGCTTCTGCTACTTGTTCTACATCAGACTTCCTTTCGCAAACGGCGAAACGCTTTGACTTGGTGAGTTTCGCGGCATTCCGACTTCGATGCCCCGGTTGCCGAAATTCAGTTGCCTTTGAATTTCGGGTGATCCCTCTTGAGCATGTATGCTTCTGCTACTTGTTCTACATCACACTTCTTCCGCAAACGGCGAAACGCTTTGACTCGTGAGTTTCGCGGCATTCCGACTTCGATGCCGGTTGCCGAAATTCAGTTGCCTTTGAATTTCGGGTGATCCCTCTTGAGCATGTATGCTTCTGCTACTTGTTCTACATCAGACTTTCTTCCGCAAACGGCGAAACGCTTTGACTCGGTGAGTTTCGCGGCATTCCGACTTCGATGCCCCGGTTGCCGAAATTCAGTTGCCTTTGAATTTCGGGTGATCCCTCTTGAGCATGTATGCTTCTGCTACTTGTTCTACATCACACTTCTTCCGCAAACAGCGAAACGCTTTGACTCGGTGAGTTTCGCGGCATTCCGACTTCGATGCCCGGTTGCCGAAATTCAGTTGCCTTTGAATTTCGGGTGATCCCTCTTGAGCATGTATGCTTCTGCTACTTGTTCTACATCACACTTTTCCGCAAACGGCGAAACGCTTTGACTCGGTGAGTTTCGCGGCATTCCGACTTCGATGCCCGGTTGCCGAAATTCAGTTGCCTTTGAATTTCGGGTGATCCCTCTTGAGCATGTATGCTTCTGCTACTTGTTCTACATCCACTTCCTTCCGCAAATGGCGAAACGCTTTGACTCGTGAGTTTCGCGGCATTCCGACTTCGATGCCCCGGTTGCCGAAATTCAGTTGCCTTTGAATTTCGGGTGATCCCTCTTGAGCATGTATGCTTCTGCTACTTGTTCTACATCACACTT
>CM055355.1:27694654-27726736 GCA_029228515.1 Populus alba x Populus x berolinensis | reverse complement strand
TGACTGGATGAGTTTCGCGGCATTCCGACTTCGATGCCCCGGTTGCCAAAATTCAGTTTCCTTTGAATTTCGGGTGATCCCTCTTGAGCATGTATGCTTCTGCTACTTGTTCTACACCACACTTCCTTCCGCAAAGGGCGTAACGCTTTGACTGGTGAGTTTCGCGGCATTCCGACTTCGATGCCCGGTTGCCGAAATTCAGTTGCCTTTGAATTTCGGGTGATCCCTCTTGAGCATGTATGCTTCTGCTACTTGTTCTACATCACACTTCCTTCCGCAAAGGGCGAAACGCTTTGACTGGATGAGTTTCGCGGCATTCCGACTTCGATGCCCCGGTTGCCGAAATTCAGTTGCCTTTGAATTTCGGGTGATCCCTCTTGAGCATGTATGCTTCTGCTACTTGTTCTACATCACACTTCCTTCCGCAAAGGGCGAAACGCTTTGACTGGATGAGTTTCGCGGCATTCCGACTTCGATGCCCCGGTTGCCGAAATTCAGTTGCCTTTGAATTTCGGGTGATCCCTCTTGAGCATGTATGCTTCTGCTACTTGTTCTACATCACACTTCCTTCCGCAAAGGGCGAAACGCTTTGACTGGATGAGTTTCGCGGCATTCCGACTTCGATGCCCCGGTTGCCGAAATTCAGTTGCCTTTGAATTTCGGGTGATCCCTCTTGAGCATGTATGCTTCTGCTACTTGTTCTACATCACACTTCCTTCCGCAAAGGGCGAAACGCTTTGACTGGTGAGTTTCGCGGCATTCCGACTTCGATGCCCCGGTTGCCGAAATTCAGTTGCCTTTGAATTTCGGGTGATCCCTCTTGAGCATGTATGCTTCTGCTACTTGTTCTACATCACACTTCCTTCCGCAAAGGGCGAAACGCTTTGACTGGATGAGTTTCGCGGCATTCCGACTTCGATGCCCCGGTTGCCGAAATTCAGTTGCCTTTGAATTTCGGGTGATCCCTCTTGAGCATGTATGCTTCTGCTACTTGTTCTACATCACACTTCCTTCCGCAAAGGGCGAAACGCTTTGACTGGATGAGTTTCGCGGCATTCCGACTTCGATGCCCCGGTTGCCGAAATTCAGTTGCCTTTGAATTTCGGGTGATCCCTCTTGAGCATGTATGCTTCTGCTACTTGTTCTACATCACACTTCCTTCCGCAAAGGGCGAAACGCTTTGACTGGTGAGTTTCGCGGCATTCCGACTTCGATGCCCCGGTTGCCGAAATTCAGTTGCCTTTGAATTTCGGGTGATCCCTCTTGAGCATGTATGCTTCTGCTACTTGTTCTACATCACACTTCCTTCCGCAAAGGGCGAAACGCTTTGACTGGATGAGTTTCGCGGCATTCCGACTTCGATGCCCCGGTTGCCGAAATTCAGTTGCCTTTGAATTTCGGGTGATCCCTCTTGAGCATGTATGCTTCTGCTACTTGTTCTACATCACACTTCCTTCCGCAAAGGGCGAAACGCTTTGACTGGATGAGTTTCGCGGCATTCCGACTTCGATGCCCCGGTTGCCGAAATTCAGTTGCCTTTGAATTTCGGGTGATCCCTCTTGAGCATGTATGCTTCTGCTACTTGTTCTACATCACACTTCCTTCCGCAAAGGGCGAAACGCTTTGACTGGTGAGTTTCGCGGCATTCCGACTTCGATGCCCCGGTTGCCGAAATTCAGTTGCCTTTGAATTTCGGGTGATCCCTCTTGAGCATGTATGCTTCTGCTACTTGTTCTACATCACACTTCCTTCCGCAAAGGGCGAAACGCTTTGACTGGTGAGTTTCGCGGCATTCCGACTTCGATGCCCCGGTTGCCGAAATTCAGTTGCCTTTGAATTTCGGGTGATCCCTCTTGAGCATGTATGCTTCTGCTACTTGTTCTACATCACACTTCCTTCCGCAAAGGGCGAAACGCTTTGACTGGTGAGTTTCGCGGCATTCCGACTTCGATGCCCCGGTTGCCGAAATTCAGTTGCCTTTGAATTTCGGGTGATCCCTCTTGAGCATGTATGCTTCTGCTACTTGTTCTACATCACACTTCCTTCCGCAAAGGGCGAAACGCTTTGACTGGTGAGTTTCGCGGCATTCCGACTTCGATGCCCCGGTTGCCGAAATTCAGTTGCCTTTGAATTTCGGGTGATCCCTCTTGAGCATGTATGCTTCTGCTACTTGTTCTACATCACACTTCCTTCCGCAAAGGGCGAAACGCTTTGACTGGTGAGTTTCGCGGCATTCCGACTTCGATGCCCCGGTTGCCGAAATTCAGTTGCCTTTGAATTTCGGGTGATCCCTCTTGAGCATGTATGCTTCTGCTACTTGTTCTACATCACACTTCCTTCCGCAAAGGGCGAAACGCTTTGACTGGTGAGTTTCGCGGCATTCCGACTTCGATGCCCCGGTTGCCGAAATTCAGTTGCCTTTGAATTTCGGGTGATCCCTCTTGAGCATGTATGCTTCTGCTACTTGTTCTACATCACACTTCCTTCCGCAAAGGGCGAAACGCTTTGACTGGTGAGTTTCGCGGCATTCCGACTTCGATGCCCCGGTTGCCGAAATTCAGTTGCCTTTGAATTTCGGGTGATCCCTCTTGAGCATGTATGCTTCTGCTACTTGTTCTACATCACACTTCCTTCCGCAAAGGGCGAAACGCTTTGACTGGTGAGTTTCGCGGCATTCCGACTTCGATGCCCCGGTTGCCGAAATTCAGTTGCCTTTGAATTTCGGGTGATCCCTCTTGAGCATGTATGCTTCTGCTACTTGTTCTACATCACACTTCCTTCCGCAAAGGGCGAAACGCTTTGACTGGTGAGTTTCGCGGCATTCCGACTTCGATGCCCCGGTTGCCGAAATTCAGTTGCCTTTGAATTTCGGGTGATCCCTCTTGAGCATGTATGCTTCTGCTACTTGTTCTACATCACACTTCCTTCCGCAAAGGGCGAAACGCTTTGACTGGTGAGTTTCGCGGCATTCCGACTTCGATGCCCCGGTTGCCGAAATTCAGTTGCCTTTGAATTTCGGGTGATCCCTCTTGAGCATGTATGCTTCTGCTACTTGTTCTACATCACACTTCCTTCCGCAAAGGGCGAAACGCTTTGACTGGTGAGTTTCGCGGCATTCCGACTTCGATGCCCCGGTTGCCGAAATTCAGTTGCCTTTGAATTTCGGGTGATCCCTCTTGAGCATGTATGCTTCTGCTACTTGTTCTACATCACACTTCCTTCCGCAAAGGGCGAAACGCTTTGACTGGTGAGTTTCGCGGCATTCCGACTTCGATGCCCCGGTTGCCGAAATTCAGTTGCCTTTGAATTTCGGGTGATCCCTCTTGAGCATGTATGCTTCTGCTACTTGTTCTACATCACACTTCCTTCCGCAAAGGGCGAAACGCTTTGACTGGTGAGTTTCGCGGCATTCCGACTTCGATGCCCCGGTTGCCGAAATTCAGTTGCCTTTGAATTTCGGGTGATCCCTCTTGAGCATGTATGCTTCTGCTACTTGTTCTACATCACACTTCCTTCCGCAAAGGGCGAAACGCTTTGACTGGTGAGTTTCGCGGCATTCCGACTTCGATGCCCCGGTTGCCGAAATTCAGTTGCCTTTGAATTTCGGGTGATCCCTCTTGAGCATGTATGCTTCTGCTACTTGTTCTACATCACACTTCCTTCCGCAAAGGGCGAAACGCTTTGACTGGTGAGTTTCGCGGCATTCCGACTTCGATGCCCCGGTTGCCGAAATTCAGTTGCCTTTGAATTTCGGGTGATCCCTCTTGAGCATGTATGCTTCTGCTACTTGTTCTACATCACACTTCCTTCCGCAAAGGGCGAAACGCTTTGACTGGTGAGTTTCGCGGCATTCCGACTTCGATGCCCCGGTTGCCGAAATTCAGTTGCCTTTGAATTTCGGGTGATCCCTCTTGAGCATGTATGCTTCTGCTACTTGTTCTACATCACACTTCCTTCCGCAAAGGGCGAAACGCTTTGACTGGTGAGTTTCGCGGCATTCCGACTTCGATGCCCCGGTTGCCGAAATTCAGTTGCCTTTGAATTTCGGGTGATCCCTCTTGAGCATGTATGCTTCTGCTACTTGTTCTACATCACACTTCCTTCCGCAAAGGGCGAAACGCTTTGACTCGGTGAGTTTCGCGGCATTCCGACTTCGATGCCCCGGTTGCCGAAATTCAGTTGCCTTTGAATTTCGGGTGATCCCTCTTGAGCATGTATGCTTCTGCTACTTGTTCTACATCACACTTCCTTCCGCAAAGGGCGAAACGCTTTGACTGGTGAGTTTCGCGGCATTCCGACTTCGATGCCCCGGTTGCCGAAATTCAGTTGCCTTTGAATTTCGGGTGATCCCTCTTGAGCATGTATGCTTCTGCTACTTGTTCTACATCACACTTCCTTCCGCAAAGGGCGAAACGCTTTGACTGGTGAGTTTCGCGGCATTCCGACTTCGATGCCCCGGTTGCCGAAATTCAGTTGCCTTTGAATTTCGGGTGATCCCTCTTGAGCATGTATGCTTCTGCTACTTGTTCTACATCACACTTCCTTCCGCAAAGGGCGAAACGCTTTGACTGGTGAGTTTCGCGGCATTCCGACTTCGATGCCCCGGTTGCCGAAATTCAGTTGCCTTTGAATTTCGGGTGATCCCTCTTGAGCATGTATGCTTCTGCTACTTGTTCTACATCACACTTCCTTCCGCAAAGGGCGAAACGCTTTGACTGGTGAGTTTCGCGGCATTCCGACTTCGATGCCCCGGTTGCCGAAATTCAGTTGCCTTTGAATTTCGGGTGATCCCTCTTGAGCATGTATGCTTCTGCTACTTGTTCTACATCACACTTCCTTCCGCAAAGGGCGAAACGCTTTGACTGGTGAGTTTCGCGGCATTCCGACTTCGATGCCCCGGTTGCCGAAATTCAGTTGCCTTTGAATTTCGGGTGATCCCTCTTGAGCATGTATGCTTCTGCTACTTGTTCTACATCACACTTCCTTCCGCAAAGGGCGAAACGCTTTGACTGGTGAGTTTCGCGGCATTCCGACTTCGATGCCCCGGTTGCCGAAATTCAGTTGCCTTTGAATTTCGGGTGATCCCTCTTGAGCATGTATGCTTCTGCTACTTGTTCTACATCACACTTCTTCCGCAAAGGGCGAAACGCTTTGACTGGTGAGTTTCGCGGCATTCCGACTTCGATGCCCCGGTTGCCGAAATTCAGTTGCCTTTGAATTTCGGGTGATCCCTCTTGAGCATGTATGCTTCTGCTACTTGTTCTACATCACACTTCTTCCGCAAAGGCGAAACGCTTTGACTGGTGAGTTTCGCGGCATTCCGACTTCGATGCCCCGGTTGCCGAAATTCAGTTGCCTTTGAATTTCGGGTGATCCCTCTTGAGCATGTATGCTTCTGCTACTTGTTCTACATCACACTTCCTTCCGCAAAGGGCGAAACGCTTTGACTGGTGAGTTTCGCGGCATTCCGACTTCGATGCCCCGGTTGCCGAAATTCAGTTGCCTTTGAATTTCGGGTGATCCCTCTTGAGCATGTATGCTTCTGCTACTTGTTCTACATCACACTTCCTTCCGCAAAGGGCGAAACGCTTTGACTGGTGAGTTTCGCGGCATTCCGACTTCGATGCCCCGGTTGCCGAAATTCAGTTGCCTTTGAATTTCGGGTGATCCCTCTTGAGCATGTATGCTTCTGCTACTTGTTCTACATCACACTTCCTTCCGCAAAGGGCGAAACGCTTTGACTGGTGAGTTTCGCGGCATTCCGACTTCGATGCCCCGGTTGCCGAAATTCAGTTGCCTTTGAATTTCGGGTGATCCCTCTTGAGCATGTATGCTTCTGCTACTTGTTCTACATCACACTTCCTTCCGCAAAGGGCGAAACGCTTTGACTGGTGAGTTTCGCGGCATTCCGACTTCGATGCCCCGGTTGCCGAAATTCAGTTGCCTTTGAATTTCGGGTGATCCCTCTTGAGCATGTATGCTTCTGCTACTTGTTCTACATCACACTTCCTTCCGCAAAGGGCGAAACGCTTTGACTGGTGAGTTTCGCGGCATTCCGACTTCGATGCCCCGGTTGCCGAAATTCAGTTGCCTTTGAATTTCGGGTGATCCCTCTTGAGCATGTATGCTTCTGCTACTTGTTCTACATCACACTTCCTTCCGCAAAGGCGAAACGCTTTGACTGGTGAGTTTCGCGGCATTCCGACTTCGATGCCCCGGTTGCCGAAATTCAGTTGCCTTTGAATTTCGGGTGATCCCTCTTGAGCATGTATGCTTCTGCTACTTGTTCTACATCACACTTCCTTCCGCAAAGGGCGAAACGCTTTGACTGGTGAGTTTCGCGGCATTCCGACTTCGATGCCCCGGTTGCCGAAATTCAGTTGCCTTTGAATTTCGGGTGATCCCTCTTGAGCATGTATGCTTCTGCTACTTGTTCTACATCACACTTCCTTCCGCAAAGGGCGAAACGCTTTGACTGGTGAGTTTCGCGGCATTCCGACTTCGATGCCCCGGTTGCCGAAATTCAGTTGCCTTTGAATTTCGGGTGATCCCTCTTGAGCATGTATGCTTCTGCTACTTGTTCTACATCACACTTCCTTCCGCAAAGGGCGAAACGCTTTGACTGGTGAGTTTCGCGGCATTCCGACTTCGATGCCCCGGTTGCCGAAATTCAGTTGCCTTTGAATTTCGGGTGATCCCTCTTGAGCATGTATGCTTCTGCTACTTGTTCTACATCACACTTCCTTCCGCAAAGGGCGAAACGCTTTGACTGGTGAGTTTCGCGGCATTCCGACTTCGATGCCCCGGTTGCCGAAATTCAGTTGCCTTTGAATTTCGGGTGATCCCTCTTGAGCATGTATGCTTCTGCTACTTGTTCTACATCACACTTCCTTCCGCAAAGGGCGAAACGCTTTGACTGGTGAGTTTCGCGGCATTCCGACTTCGATGCCCCGGTTGCCGAAATTCAGTTGCCTTTGAATTTCGGGTGATCCCTCTTGAGCATGTATGCTTCTGCTACTTGTTCTACATCACACTTCCTTCCGCAAAGGCGAAACGCTTTGACTGGTGAGTTTCGCGGCATTCCGACTTCGATGCCCCGGTTGCCGAAATTCAGTTGCCTTTGAATTTCGGGTGATCCCTCTTGAGCATGTATGCTTCTGCTACTTGTTCTACATCACACTTCCTTCCGCAAAGGGCGAAACGCTTTGACTGGTGAGTTTCGCGGCATTCCGACTTCGATGCCCCGGTTGCCGAAATTCAGTTGCCTTTGAATTTCGGGTGATCCCTCTTGAGCATGTATGCTTCTGCTACTTGTTCTACATCACACTTCCTTCCGCAAAGGGCGAAACGCTTTGACTCGGTGAGTTTCGCGGCATTCCGACTTCGATGCCCCGGTTGCCGAAATTCAGTTGCCTTTGAATTTCGGGTGATCCCTCTTGAGCATGTATGCTTCTGCTACTTGTTCTACATCACACTTCCTTCCGCAAAGGGCGAAACGCTTTGACTGGTGAGTTTCGCGGCATTCCGACTTCGATGCCCCGGTTGCCGAAATTCAGTTGCCTTTGAATTTCGGGTGATCCCTCTTGAGCATGTATGCTTCTGCTACTTGTTCTACATCACACTTCCTTCCGCAAAGGGCGAAACGCTTTGACTGGTGAGTTTCGCGGCATTCCGACTTCGATGCCCCGGTTGCCGAAATTCAGTTGCCTTTGAATTTCGGGTGATCCCTCTTGAGCATGTATGCTTCTGCTACTTGTTCTACATCACACTTCCTTCCGCAAAGGGCGAAACGCTTTGACTGGTGAGTTTCGCGGCATTCCGACTTCGATGCCCCGGTTGCCGAAATTCAGTTGCCTTTGAATTTCGGGTGATCCCTCTTGAGCATGTATGCTTCTGCTACTTGTTCTACATCACACTTCCTTCCGCAAAGGCGAAACGCTTTGACTGGTGAGTTTCGCGGCATTCCGACTTCGATGCCCCGGTTGCCGAAATTCAGTTGCCTTTGAATTTCGGGTGATCCCTCTTGAGCATGTATGCTTCTGCTACTTGTTCTACATCACACTTCCTTCCGCAAAGGGCGAAACGCTTTGACTGGTGAGTTTCGCGGCATTCCGACTTCGATGCCCCGGTTGCCGAAATTCAGTTGCCTTTGAATTTCGGGTGATCCCTCTTGAGCATGTATGCTTCTGCTACTTGTTCTACATCACACTTCCTTCCGCAAAGGCGAAACGCTTTGACTGGTGAGTTTCGCGGCATTCCGACTTCGATGCCCCGGTTGCCGAAATTCAGTTGCCTTTGAATTTCGGGTGATCCCTCTTGAGCATGTATGCTTCTGCTACTTGTTCTACATCACACTTCCTTCCGCAAAGGGCGAAACGCTTTGACTGGTGAGTTTCGCGGCATTCCGACTTCGATGCCCCGGTTGCCGAAATTCAGTTGCCTTTGAATTTCGGGTGATCCCTCTTGAGCATGTATGCTTCTGCTACTTGTTCTACATCACACTTCCTTCCGCAAAGGGCGAAACGCTTTGACTGGTGAGTTTCGCGGCATTCCGACTTCGATGCCCCGGTTGCCGAAATTCAGTTGCCTTTGAATTTCGGGTGATCCCTCTTGAGCATGTATGCTTCTGCTACTTGTTCTACATCACACTTCCTTCCGCAAAGGGCGAAACGCTTTGACTGGTGAGTTTCGCGGCATTCCGACTTCGATGCCCCGGTTGCCGAAATTCAGTTGCCTTTGAATTTCGGGTGATCCCTCTTGAGCATGTATGCTTCTGCTACTTGTTCTACATCACACTTCCTTCCGCAAAGGGCGAAACGCTTTGACTGGTGAGTTTCGCGGCATTCCGACTTCGATGCCCCGGTTGCCGAAATTCAGTTGCCTTTGAATTTCGGGTGATCCCTCTTGAGCATGTATGCTTCTGCTACTTGTTCTACATCACACTTCCTTCCGCAAAGGGCGAAACGCTTTGACTGGTGAGTTTCGCGGCATTCCGACTTCGATGCCCCGGTTGCCGAAATTCAGTTGCCTTTGAATTTCGGGTGATCCCTCTTGAGCATGTATGCTTCTGCTACTTGTTCTACATCACACTTCCTTCCGCAAAGGGCGAAACGCTTTGACTGGTGAGTTTCGCGGCATTCCGACTTCGATGCCCCGGTTGCCGAAATTCAGTTGCCTTTGAATTTCGGGTGATCCCTCTTGAGCATGTATGCTTCTGCTACTTGTTCTACATCACACTTCCTTCCGCAAAGGGCGAAACGCTTTGACTCGGTGAGTTTCGCGGCATTCCGACTTCGATGCCCCGGTTGCCGAAATTCAGTTGCCTTTGAATTTCGGGTGATCCCTCTTGAGCATGTATGCTTCTGCTACTTGTTCTACATCACACTTCCTTCCGCAAAGGGCGAAACGCTTTGACTGGTGAGTTTCGCGGCATTCCGACTTCGATGCCCCGGTTGCCGAAATTCAGTTGCCTTTGAATTTCGGGTGATCCCTCTTGAGCATGTATGCTTCTGCTACTTGTTCTACATCACACTTCCTTCCGCAAAGGGCGAAACGCTTTGACTGGTGAGTTTCGCGGCATTCCGACTTCGATGCCCCGGTTGCCGAAATTCAGTTGCCTTTGAATTTCGGGTGATCCCTCTTGAGCATGTATGCTTCTGCTACTTGTTCTACATCACACTTCCTTCCGCAAAGGCGAAACGCTTTGACTGGTGAGTTTCGCGGCATTCCGACTTCGATGCCCCGGTTGCCGAAATTCAGTTGCCTTTGAATTTCGGGTGATCCCTCTTGAGCATGTATGCTTCTGCTACTTGTTCTACATCACACTTCCTTCCGCAAAGGGCGAAACGCTTTGACTGGTGAGTTTCGCGGCATTCCGACTTCGATGCCCCGGTTGCCGAAATTCAGTTGCCTTTGAATTTCGGGTGATCCCTCTTGAGCATGTATGCTTCTGCTACTTGTTCTACATCACACTTCCTTCCGCAAAGGGCGAAACGCTTTGACTCGGTGAGTTTCGCGGCATTCCGACTTCGATGCCCCGGTTGCCGAAATTCAGTTGCCTTTGAATTTCGGGTGATCCCTCTTGAGCATGTATGCTTCTGCTACTTGTTCTACATCACACTTCCTTCCGCAAAGGGCGAAACGCTTTGACTGGTGAGTTTCGCGGCATTCCGACTTCGATGCCCCGGTTGCCGAAATTCAGTTGCCTTTGAATTTCGGGTGATCCCTCTTGAGCATGTATGCTTCTGCTACTTGTTCTACATCACACTTCCTTCCGCAAAGGGCGAAACGCTTTGACTGGTGAGTTTCGCGGCATTCCGACTTCGATGCCCCGGTTGCCGAAATTCAGTTGCCTTTGAATTTCGGGTGATCCCTCTTGAGCATGTATGCTTCTGCTACTTGTTCTACATCACACTTCCTTCCGCAAAGGGCGAAACGCTTTGACTGGTGAGTTTCGCGGCATTCCGACTTCGATGCCCCGGTTGCCGAAATTCAGTTGCCTTTGAATTTCGGGTGATCCCTCTTGAGCATGTATGCTTCTGCTACTTGTTCTACATCACACTTCCTTCCGCAAAGGGCGAAACGCTTTGACTGGTGAGTTTCGCGGCATTCCGACTTCGATGCCCCGGTTGCCGAAATTCAGTTGCCTTTGAATTTCGGGTGATCCCTCTTGAGCATGTATGCTTCTGCTACTTGTTCTACATCACACTCCTTCCGCAAACGGCGAAACGCTTTGACTGGTGAGTTTCGCGGCATTCCGACTTCGATGCCCCGGTTGCCGAAATTCAGTTGCCTTTGAATTTCGGGTGATCCCTCTTGAGCATGTATGCTTCTGCTACTTGTTCTACATCACACTTCCTTCCGCAAAGGGCGAAACGCTTTGACTGGTGAGTTTCGCGGCATTCCGACTTCGATGCCCCGGTTGCCGAAATTCAGTTGCCTTTGAATTTCGGGTGATCCCTCTTGAGCATGTATGCTTCTGCTACTTGTTCTACATCACACTTCCTTCCGCAAAGGGCGAAACGCTTTGACTGGTGAGTTTCGCGGCATTCCGACTTCGATGCCCCGGTTGCCGAAATTCAGTTGCCTTTGAATTTCGGGTGATCCCTCTTGAGCATGTATGCTTCTGCTACTTGTTCTACATCACACTTCCTTCCGCAAAGGGCGAAACGCTTTGACTGGTGAGTTTCGCGGCATTCCGACTTCGATGCCCCGGTTGCCGAAATTCAGTTGCCTTTGAATTTCGGGTGATCCCTCTTGAGCATGTATGCTTCTGCTACTTGTTCTACATCACACTTCCTTCCGCAAAGGCGAAACGCTTTGACTGGTGAGTTTCGCGGCATTCCGACTTCGATGCCCCGGTTGCCGAAATTCAGTTGCCTTTGAATTTCGGGTGATCCCTCTTGAGCATGTATGCTTCTGCTACTTGTTCTACATCACACTTCCTTCCGCAAAGGGCGAAACGCTTTGACTCGGTGAGTTTCGCGGCATTCCGACTTCGATGCCCCGGTTGCCGAAATTCAGTTGCCTTTGAATTTCGGGTGATCCCTCTTGAGCATGTATGCTTCTGCTACTTGTTCTACATCACACTTCCTTCCGCAAAGGGCGAAACGCTTTGACTGGTGAGTTTCGCGGCATTCCGACTTCGATGCCCCGGTTGCCGAAATTCAGTTGCCTTTGAATTTCGGGTGATCCCTCTTGAGCATGTATGCTTCTGCTACTTGTTCTACATCACACTTCCTTCCGCAAAGGGCGAAACGCTTTGACTGGTGAGTTTCGCGGCATTCCGACTTCGATGCCCCGGTTGCCGAAATTCAGTTGCCTTTGAATTTCGGGTGATCCCTCTTGAGCATGTATGCTTCTGCTACTTGTTCTACATCACACTTCCTTCCGCAAAGGGCGAAACGCTTTGACTGGTGAGTTTCGCGGCATTCCGACTTCGATGCCCCGGTTGCCGAAATTCAGTTGCCTTTGAATTTCGGGTGATCCCTCTTGAGCATGTATGCTTCTGCTACTTGTTCTACATCACACTTCCTTCCGCAAAGGGCGAAACGCTTTGACTGGTGAGTTTCGCGGCATTCCGACTTCGATGCCCCGGTTGCCGAAATTCAGTTGCCTTTGAATTTCGGGTGATCCCTCTTGAGCATGTATGCTTCTGCTACTTGTTCTACATCACACTTCCTTCCGCAAAGGCGAAACGCTTTGACTCGGTGAGTTTCGCGGCATTCCGACTTCGATGCCCCGGTTGCCGAAATTCAGTTGCCTTTGAATTTCGGGTGATCCCTCTTGAGCATGTATGCTTCTGCTACTTGTTCTACATCACACTTCCTTCCGCAAAGGGCGAAACGCTTTGACTGGTGAGTTTCGCGGCATTCCGACTTCGATGCCCCGGTTGCCGAAATTCAGTTGCCTTTGAATTTCGGGTGATCCCTCTTGAGCATGTATGCTTCTGCTACTTGTTCTACATCACACTTCCTTCCGCAAAGGGCGAAACGCTTTGACTGGTGAGTTTCGCGGCATTCCGACTTCGATGCCCCGGTTGCCGAAATTCAGTTGCCTTTGAATTTCGGGTGATCCCTCTTGAGCATGTATGCTTCTGCTACTTGTTCTACATCACACTTCCTTCCGCAAAGGGCGAAACGCTTTGACTGGTGAGTTTCGCGGCATTCCGACTTCGATGCCCCGGTTGCCGAAATTCAGTTGCCTTTGAATTTCGGGTGATCCCTCTTGAGCATGTATGCTTCTGCTACTTGTTCTACATCACACTTCCTTCCGCAAAGGGCGAAACGCTTTGACTGGTGAGTTTCGCGGCATTCCGACTTCGATGCCCCGGTTGCCGAAATTCAGTTGCCTTTGAATTTCGGGTGATCCCTCTTGAGCATGTATGCTTCTGCTACTTGTTCTACATCACACTTCCTTCCGCAAAGGCGAAACGCTTTGACTGGTGAGTTTCGCGGCATTCCGACTTCGATGCCCCGGTTGCCGAAATTCAGTTGCCTTTGAATTTCGGGTGATCCCTCTTGAGCATGTATGCTTCTGCTACTTGTTCTACATCACACTTCCTTCCGCAAAGGCGAAACGCTTTGACTGGTGAGTTTCGCGGCATTCCGACTTCGATGCCCCGGTTGCCGAAATTCAGTTGCCTTTGAATTTCGGGTGATCCCTCTTGAGCATGTATGCTTCTGCTACTTGTTCTACATCACACTTCCTTCCGCAAAGGGCGAAACGCTTTGACTGGTGAGTTTCGCGGCATTCCGACTTCGATGCCCCGGTTGCCGAAATTCAGTTGCCTTTGAATTTCGGGTGATCCCTCTTGAGCATGTATGCTTCTGCTACTTGTTCTACATCACACTTCCTTCCGCAAAGGGCGAAACGCTTTGACTGGTGAGTTTCGCGGCATTCCGACTTCGATGCCCCGGTTGCCGAAATTCAGTTGCCTTTGAATTTCGGGTGATCCCTCTTGAGCATGTATGCTTCTGCTACTTGTTCTACATCACACTTCCTTCCGCAAAGGGCGAAACGCTTTGACTGGTGAGTTTCGCGGCATTCCGACTTCGATGCCCCGGTTGCCGAAATTCAGTTGCCTTTGAATTTCGGGTGATCCCTCTTGAGCATGTATGCTTCTGCTACTTGTTCTACATCACACTTCCTTCCGCAAACGGCGAAACGCTTTGACTGGTGAGTTTCGCGGCATTCCGACTTCGATGCCCCGGTTGCCGAAATTCAGTTGCCTTTGAATTTCGGGTGATCCCTCTTGAGCATGTATGCTTCTGCTACTTGTTCTACATCACACTTCCTTCCGCAAAGGGCGAAACGCTTTGACTGGTGAGTTTCGCGGCATTCCGACTTCGATGCCCCGGTTGCCGAAATTCAGTTGCCTTTGAATTTCGGGTGATCCCTCTTGAGCATGTATGCTTCTGCTACTTGTTCTACATCACACTTCCTTCCGCAAAGGGCGAAACGCTTTGACTGGTGAGTTTCGCGGCATTCCGACTTCGATGCCCCGGTTGCCGAAATTCAGTTGCCTTTGAATTTCGGGTGATCCCTCTTGAGCATGTATGCTTCTGCTACTTGTTCTACATCACACTTCCTTCCGCAAAGGGCGAAACGCTTTGACTCGGTGAGTTTCGCGGCATTCCGACTTCGATGCCCCGGTTGCCGAAATTCAGTTGCCTTTGAATTTCGGGTGATCCCTCTTGAGCATGTATGCTTCTGCTACTTGTTCTACATCACACTTCCTTCCGCAAAGGGCGAAACGCTTTGACTGGTGAGTTTCGCGGCATTCCGACTTCGATGCCCCGGTTGCCGAAATTCAGTTGCCTTTGAATTTCGGGTGATCCCTCTTGAGCATGTATGCTTCTGCTACTTGTTCTACATCACACTTCCTTCCGCAAAGGCGAAACGCTTTGACTGGTGAGTTTCGCGGCATTCCGACTTCGATGCCCCGGTTGCCGAAATTCAGTTGCCTTTGAATTTCGGGTGATCCCTCTTGAGCATGTATGCTTCTGCTACTTGTTCTACATCACACTTCCTTCCGCAAAGGGCGAAACGCTTTGACTCGGTGAGTTTCGCGGCATTCCGACTTCGATGCCCCGGTTGCCGAAATTCAGTTGCCTTTGAATTTCGGGTGATCCCTCTTGAGCATGTATGCTTCTGCTACTTGTTCTACATCACACTTCCTTCCGCAAAGGGCGAAACGCTTTGACTCGGTGAGTTTCGCGGCATTCCGACTTCGATGCCCCGGTTGCCGAAATTCAGTTGCCTTTGAATTTCGGGTGATCCCTCTTGAGCATGTATGCTTCTGCTACTTGTTCTACATCACACTTCCTTCCGCAAAGGGCGAAACGCTTTGACTGGTGAGTTTCGCGGCATTCCGACTTCGATGCCCCGGTTGCCGAAATTCAGTTGCCTTTGAATTTCGGGTGATCCCTCTTGAGCATGTATGCTTCTGCTACTTGTTCTACATCACACTTCCTTCCGCAAACGGCGAAACGCTTTGACTCGGTGAGTTTCGCGGCATTCCGACTTCGATGCCCCGGTTGCCGAAATTCAGTTGCCTTTGAATTTCGGGTGATCCCTCTTGAGCATGTATGCTTCTGCTACTTGTTCTACATCACACTTCCTTCCGCAAAGGGCGAAACGCTTTGACTGGTGAGTTTCGCGGCATTCCGACTTCGATGCCCGGTTGCCGAAATTCAGTTGCCTTTGAATTTCGGGTGATCCCTCTTGAGCATGTATGCTTCTGCTACTTGTTCTACATCACACTTCCTTCCGCAAAGGGCGAAACGCTTTGACTGGTGAGTTTCGCGGCATTCCGACTTCGATGCCCCGGTTGCCGAAATTCAGTTGCCTTTGAATTTCGGGTGATCCCTCTTGAGCATGTATGCTTCTGCTACTTGTTCTACATCACACTTCCTTCCGCAAAGGCGAAACGCTTTGACTGGTGAGTTTCGCGGCATTCCGACTTCGATGCCCCGGTTGCCGAAATTCAGTTGCCTTTGAATTTCGGGTGATCCCTCTTGAGCATGTATGCTTCTGCTACTTGTTCTACATCACACTTCCTTCCGCAAAGGGCGAAACGCTTTGACTGGTGAGTTTCGCGGCATTCCGACTTCGATGCCCCGGTTGCCGAAATTCAGTTGCCTTTGAATTTCGGGTGATCCCTCTTGAGCATGTATGCTTCTGCTACTTGTTCTACATCACACTTCCTTCCGCAAACGGCGAAACGCTTTGACTCGGTGAGTTTCGCGGCATTCCGACTTCGATGCCCCGGTTGCCGAAATTCAGTTGCCTTTGAATTTCGGGTGATCCCTCTTGAGCATGTATGCTTCTGCTACTTGTTCTACATCACACTTCCTTCCGCAAAGGGCGAAACGCTTTGACTGGTGAGTTTCGCGGCATTCCGACTTCGATGCCCCGGTTGCCGAAATTCAGTTGCCTTTGAATTTCGGGTGATCCCTCTTGAGCATGTATGCTTCTGCTACTTGTTCTACATCACACTTCCTTCCGCAAAGGGCGAAACGCTTTGACTGGTGAGTTTCGCGGCATTCCGACTTCGATGCCCCGGTTGCCGAAATTCAGTTGCCTTTGAATTTCGGGTGATCCCTCTTGAGCATGTATGCTTCTGCTACTTGTTCTACATCACACTTCCTTCCGCAAAGGGCGAAACGCTTTGACTGGTGAGTTTCGCGGCATTCCGACTTCGATGCCCCGGTTGCCGAAATTCAGTTGCCTTTGAATTTCGGGTGATCCCTCTTGAGCATGTATGCTTCTGCTACTTGTTCTACATCACACTTCCTTCCGCAAACGGCGAAACGCTTTGACTCGGTGAGTTTCGCGGCATTCCGACTTCGATGCCCCGGTTGCCGAAATTCAGTTGCCTTTGAATTTCGGGTGATCCCTCTTGAGCATGTATGCTTCTGCTACTTGTTCTACATCACACTTCCTTCCGCAAAGGCGAAACGCTTTGACTGGTGAGTTTCGCGGCATTCCGACTTCGATGCCCCGGTTGCCGAAATTCAGTTGCCTTTGAATTTCGGGTGATCCCTCTTGAGCATGTATGCTTCTGCTACTTGTTCTACATCACACTTCCTTCCGCAAACGGCGAAACGCTTTGACTCGGTGAGTTTCGCGGCATTCCGACTTCGATGCCCCGGTTGCCGAAATTCAGTTGCCTTTGAATTTCGGGTGATCCCTCTTGAGCATGTATGCTTCTGCTACTTGTTCTACATCACACTTCCTTCCGCAAAGGGCGAAACGCTTTGACTGGTGAGTTTCGCGGCATTCCGACTTCGATGCCCCGGTTGCCGAAATTCAGTTGCCTTTGAATTTCGGGTGATCCCTCTTGAGCATGTATGCTTCTGCTACTTGTTCTACATCACACTCCTTCCGCAAACGGCGAAACGCTTTGACTGGTGAGTTTCGCGGCATTCCGACTTCGATGCCCCGGTTGCCGAAATTCAGTTGCCTTTGAATTTCGGGTGATCCCTCTTGAGCATGTATGCTTCTGCTACTTGTTCTACATCACACTTCCTTCCGCAAAGGGCGAAACGCTTTGACTGGTGAGTTTCGCGGCATTCCGACTTCGATGCCCCGGTTGCCGAAATTCAGTTGCCTTTGAATTTCGGGTGATCCCTCTTGAGCATGTATGCTTCTGCTACTTGTTCTACATCACACTTCCTTCCGCAAAGGGCGAAACGCTTTGACTGGTGAGTTTCGCGGCATTCCGACTTCGATGCCCCGGTTGCCGAAATTCAGTTGCCTTTGAATTTCGGGTGATCCCTCTTGAGCATGTATGCTTCTGCTACTTGTTCTACATCACACTTCCTTCCGCAAACGGCGAAACGCTTTGACTCGGTGAGTTTCGCGGCATTCCGACTTCGATGCCCCGGTTGCCGAAATTCAGTTGCCTTTGAATTTCGGGTGATCCCTCTTGAGCATGTATGCTTCTGCTACTTGTTCTACATCACACTTCCTTCCGCAAAGGGCGAAACGCTTTGACTGGTGAGTTTCGCGGCATTCCGACTTCGATGCCCCGGTTGCCGAAATTCAGTTGCCTTTGAATTTCGGGTGATCCCTCTTGAGCATGTATGCTTCTGCTACTTGTTCTACATCACACTTCCTTCCGCAAAGGGCGAAACGCTTTGACTGGTGAGTTTCGCGGCATTCCGACTTCGATGCCCCGGTTGCCGAAATTCAGTTGCCTTTGAATTTCGGGTGATCCCTCTTGAGCATGTATGCTTCTGCTACTTGTTCTACATCACACTTCCTTCCGCAAAGGCGAAACGCTTTGACTGGTGAGTTTCGCGGCATTCCGACTTCGATGCCCCGGTTGCCGAAATTCAGTTGCCTTTGAATTTCGGGTGATCCCTCTTGAGCATGTATGCTTCTGCTACTTGTTCTACATCACACTTCCTTCCGCAAAGGGCGAAACGCTTTGACTGGTGAGTTTCGCGGCATTCCGACTTCGATGCCCCGGTTGCCGAAATTCAGTTGCCTTTGAATTTCGGGTGATCCCTCTTGAGCATGTATGCTTCTGCTACTTGTTCTACATCACACTTCCTTCCGCAAAGGGCGAAACGCTTTGACTGGTGAGTTTCGCGGCATTCCGACTTCGATGCCCCGGTTGCCGAAATTCAGTTGCCTTTGAATTTCGGGTGATCCCTCTTGAGCATGTATGCTTCTGCTACTTGTTCTACATCACACTTCCTTCCGCAAAGGGCGAAACGCTTTGACTCGGTGAGTTTCGCGGCATTCCGACTTCGATGCCCCGGTTGCCGAAATTCAGTTGCCTTTGAATTTCGGGTGATCCCTCTTGAGCATGTATGCTTCTGCTACTTGTTCTACATCACACTTCCTTCCGCAAAGGCGAAACGCTTTGACTCGGTGAGTTTCGCGGCATTCCGACTTCGATGCCCCGGTTGCCGAAATTCAGTTGCCTTTGAATTTCGGGTGATCCCTCTTGAGCATGTATGCTTCTGCTACTTGTTCTACATCACACTTCCTTCCGCAAACGGCGAAACGCTTTGACTCGGTGAGTTTCGCGGCATTCCGACTTCGATGCCCCGGTTGCCGAAATTCAGTTGCCTTTGAATTTCGGGTGATCCCTCTTGAGCATGTATGCTTCTGCTACTTGTTCTACATCACACTTCCTTCCGCAAACGGCGAAACGCTTTGACTGGTGAGTTTCGCGGCATTCCGACTTCGATGCCCCGGTTGCCGAAATTCAGTTGCCTTTGAATTTCGGGTGATCCCTCTTGAGCATGTATGCTTCTGCTACTTGTTCTACATCACACTTCCTTCCGCAAAGGGCGAAACGCTTTGACTGGTGAGTTTCGCGGCATTCCGACTTCGATGCCCCGGTTGCCGAAATTCAGTTGCCTTTGAATTTCGGGTGATCCCTCTTGAGCATGTATGCTTCTGCTACTTGTTCTACATCACACTTCCTTCCGCAAAGGGCGAAACGCTTTGACTCGGTGAGTTTCGCGGCATTCCGACTTCGATGCCCCGGTTGCCGAAATTCAGTTGCCTTTGAATTTCGGGTGATCCCTCTTGAGCATGTATGCTTCTGCTACTTGTTCTACATCACACTTCCTTCCGCAAAGGGCGAAACGCTTTGACTCGGTGAGTTTCGCGGCATTCCGACTTCGATGCCCCGGTTGCCGAAATTCAGTTGCCTTTGAATTTCGGGTGATCCCTCTTGAGCATGTATGCTTCTGCTACTTGTTCTACATCACACTTCCTTCCGCAAAGGGCGAAACGCTTTGACTCGGTGAGTTTCGCGGCATTCCGACTTCGATGCCCCGGTTGCCGAAATTCAGTTGCCTTTGAATTTCGGGTGATCCCTCTTGAGCATGTATGCTTCTGCTACTTGTTCTACATCACACTTCCTTCCGCAAAGGGCGAAACGCTTTGACTGGTGAGTTTCGCGGCATTCCGACTTCGATGCCCCGGTTGCCGAAATTCAGTTGCCTTTGAATTTCGGGTGATCCCTCTTGAGCATGTATGCTTCTGCTACTTGTTCTACATCACACTTCCTTCCGCAAAGGGCGAAACGCTTTGACTGGTGAGTTTCGCGGCATTCCGACTTCGATGCCCCGGTTGCCGAAATTCAGTTGCCTTTGAATTTCGGGTGATCCCTCTTGAGCATGTATGCTTCTGCTACTTGTTCTACATCACACTTCCTTCCGCAAACGGCGAAACGCTTTGACTGGTGAGTTTCGCGGCATTCCGACTTCGATGCCCCGGTTGCCGAAATTCAGTTGCCTTTGAATTTCGGGTGATCCCTCTTGAGCATGTATGCTTCTGCTACTTGTTCTACATCACACTTCCTTCCGCAAAGGGCGAAACGCTTTGACTCGGTGAGTTTCGCGGCATTCCGACTTCGATGCCCCGGTTGCCGAAATTCAGTTGCCTTTGAATTTCGGGTGATCCCTCTTGAGCATGTATGCTTCTGCTACTTGTTCTACATCACACTTCCTTCCGCAAAGGGCGAAACGCTTTGACTGGTGAGTTTCGCGGCATTCCGACTTCGATGCCCCGGTTGCCGAAATTCAGTTGCCTTTGAATTTCGGGTGATCCCTCTTGAGCATGTATGCTTCTGCTACTTGTTCTACATCACACTTCCTTCCGCAAAGGGCGAAACGCTTTGACTGGTGAGTTTCGCGGCATTCCGACTTCGATGCCCCGGTTGCCGAAATTCAGTTGCCTTTGAATTTCGGGTGATCCCTCTTGAGCATGTATGCTTCTGCTACTTGTTCTACATCACACTTCCTTCCGCAAAGGCGAAACGCTTTGACTCGGTGAGTTTCGCGGCATTCCGACTTCGATGCCCCGGTTGCCGAAATTCAGTTGCCTTTGAATTTCGGGTGATCCCTCTTGAGCATGTATGCTTCTGCTACTTGTTCTACATCACACTTCCTTCCGCAAAGGCGAAACGCTTTGACTGGTGAGTTTCGCGGCATTCCGACTTCGATGCCCCGGTTGCCGAAATTCAGTTGCCTTTGAATTTCGGGTGATCCCTCTTGAGCATGTATGCTTCTGCTACTTGTTCTACATCACACTTCCTTCCGCAAAGGGCGAAACGCTTTGACTGGTGAGTTTCGCGGCATTCCGACTTCGATGCCCCGGTTGCCGAAATTCAGTTGCCTTTGAATTTCGGGTGATCCCTCTTGAGCATGTATGCTTCTGCTACTTGTTCTACATCACACTTCCTTCCGCAAACGGCGAAACGCTTTGACTCGGTGAGTTTCGCGGCATTCCGACTTCGATGCCCCGGTTGCCGAAATTCAGTTGCCTTTGAATTTCGGGTGATCCCTCTTGAGCATGTATGCTTCTGCTACTTGTTCTACATCACACTTCCTTCCGCAAAGGCGAAACGCTTTGACTGGTGAGTTTCGCGGCATTCCGACTTCGATGCCCCGGTTGCCGAAATTCAGTTGCCTTTGAATTTCGGGTGATCCCTCTTGAGCATGTATGCTTCTGCTACTTGTTCTACATCACACTTCCTTCCGCAAACGGCGAAACGCTTTGACTCGGTGAGTTTCGCGGCATTCCGACTTCGATGCCCCGGTTGCCGAAATTCAGTTGCCTTTGAATTTCGGGTGATCCCTCTTGAGCATGTATGCTTCTGCTACTTGTTCTACATCACACTTCCTTCCGCAAAGGCGAAACGCTTTGACTGGTGAGTTTCGCGGCATTCCGACTTCGATGCCCCGGTTGCCGAAATTCAGTTGCCTTTGAATTTCGGGTGATCCCTCTTGAGCATGTATGCTTCTGCTACTTGTTCTACATCACACTTCCTTCCGCAAAGGGCGAAACGCTTTGACTGGTGAGTTTCGCGGCATTCCGACTTCGATGCCCCGGTTGCCGAAATTCAGTTGCCTTTGAATTTCGGGTGATCCCTCTTGAGCATGTATGCTTCTGCTACTTGTTCTACATCACACTTCCTTCCGCAAACGGCGAAACGCTTTGACTCGGTGAGTTTCGCGGCATTCCGACTTCGATGCCCCGGTTGCCGAAATTCAGTTGCCTTTGAATTTCGGGTGATCCCTCTTGAGCATGTATGCTTCTGCTACTTGTTCTACATCACACTTCCTTCCGCAAAGGCGAAACGCTTTGACTGGTGAGTTTCGCGGCATTCCGACTTCGATGCCCCGGTTGCCGAAATTCAGTTGCCTTTGAATTTCGGGTGATCCCTCTTGAGCATGTATGCTTCTGCTACTTGTTCTACATCACACTTCCTTCCGCAAAGGGCGAAACGCTTTGACTGGTGAGTTTCGCGGCATTCCGACTTCGATGCCCCGGTTGCCGAAATTCAGTTGCCTTTGAATTTCGGGTGATCCCTCTTGAGCATGTATGCTTCTGCTACTTGTTCTACATCACACTTCCTTCCGCAAAGGGCGAAACGCTTTGACTGGTGAGTTTCGCGGCATTCCGACTTCGATGCCCCGGTTGCCGAAATTCAGTTGCCTTTGAATTTCGGGTGATCCCTCTTGAGCATGTATGCTTCTGCTACTTGTTCTACATCACACTTCCTTCCGCAAACGGCGAAACGCTTTGACTCGGTGAGTTTCGCGGCATTCCGACTTCGATGCCCCGGTTGCCGAAATTCAGTTGCCTTTGAATTTCGGGTGATCCCTCTTGAGCATGTATGCTTCTGCTACTTGTTCTACATCACACTTCCTTCCGCAAAGGGCGAAACGCTTTGACTGGTGAGTTTCGCGGCATTCCGACTTCGATGCCCCGGTTGCCGAAATTCAGTTGCCTTTGAATTTCGGGTGATCCCTCTTGAGCATGTATGCTTCTGCTACTTGTTCTACATCACACTTCCTTCCGCAAAGGGCGAAACGCTTTGACTCGGTGAGTTTCGCGGCATTCCGACTTCGATGCCCCGGTTGCCGAAATTCAGTTGCCTTTGAATTTCGGGTGATCCCTCTTGAGCATGTATGCTTCTGCTACTTGTTCTACATCACACTTCCTTCCGCAAACGGCGAAACGCTTTGACTGGTGAGTTTCGCGGCATTCCGACTTCGATGCCCCGGTTGCCGAAATTCAGTTGCCTTTGAATTTCGGGTGATCCCTCTTGAGCATGTATGCTTCTGCTACTTGTTCTACATCACACTTCCTTCCGCAAACGGCGAAACGCTTTGACTCGGTGAGTTTCGCGGCATTCCGACTTCGATGCCCCGGTTGCCGAAATTCAGTTGCCTTTGAATTTCGGGTGATCCCTCTTGAGCATGTATGCTTCTGCTACTTGTTCTACATCACACTTCCTTCCGCAAAGGGCGAAACGCTTTGACTCGGTGAGTTTCGCGGCATTCCGACTTCGATGCCCCGGTTGCCGAAATTCAGTTGCCTTTGAATTTCGGGTGATCCCTCTTGAGCATGTATGCTTCTGCTACTTGTTCTACATCACACTTCCTTCCGCAAAGGCGAAACGCTTTGACTGGTGAGTTTCGCGGCATTCCGACTTCGATGCCCCGGTTGCCGAAATTCAGTTGCCTTTGAATTTCGGGTGATCCCTCTTGAGCATGTATGCTTCTGCTACTTGTTCTACATCACACTTCCTTCCGCAAAGGGCGAAACGCTTTGACTGGTGAGTTTCGCGGCATTCCGACTTCGATGCCCCGGTTGCCGAAATTCAGTTGCCTTTGAATTTCGGGTGATCCCTCTTGAGCATGTATGCTTCTGCTACTTGTTCTACATCACACTTCCTTCCGCAAAGGGCGAAACGCTTTGACTGGTGAGTTTCGCGGCATTCCGACTTCGATGCCCCGGTTGCCGAAATTCAGTTGCCTTTGAATTTCGGGTGATCCCTCTTGAGCATGTATGCTTCTGCTACTTGTTCTACATCACACTTCCTTCCGCAAAGGCGAAACGCTTTGACTGGTGAGTTTCGCGGCATTCCGACTTCGATGCCCCGGTTGCCGAAATTCAGTTGCCTTTGAATTTCGGGTGATCCCTCTTGAGCATGTATGCTTCTGCTACTTGTTCTACATCACACTTCCTTCCGCAAAGGCGAAACGCTTTGACTGGTGAGTTTCGCGGCATTCCGACTTCGATGCCCCGGTTGCCGAAATTCAGTTGCCTTTGAATTTCGGGTGATCCCTCTTGAGCATGTATGCTTCTGCTACTTGTTCTACATCACACTTCCTTCCGCAAAGGGCGAAACGCTTTGACTGGTGAGTTTCGCGGCATTCCGACTTCGATGCCCCGGTTGCCGAAATTCAGTTGCCTTTGAATTTCGGGTGATCCCTCTTGAGCATGTATGCTTCTGCTACTTGTTCTACATCACACTTCCTTCCGCAAAGGGCGAAACGCTTTGACTGGTGAGTTTCGCGGCATTCCGACTTCGATGCCCCGGTTGCCGAAATTCAGTTGCCTTTGAATTTCGGGTGATCCCTCTTGAGCATGTATGCTTCTGCTACTTGTTCTACATCACACTTCCTTCCGCAAAGGGCGAAACGCTTTGACTGGTGAGTTTCGCGGCATTCCGACTTCGATGCCCCGGTTGCCGAAATTCAGTTGCCTTTGAATTTCGGGTGATCCCTCTTGAGCATGTATGCTTCTGCTACTTGTTCTACATCACACTTCCTTCCGCAAAGGCGAAACGCTTTGACTGGTGAGTTTCGCGGCATTCCGACTTCGATGCCCCGGTTGCCGAAATTCAGTTGCCTTTGAATTTCGGGTGATCCCTCTTGAGCATGTATGCTTCTGCTACTTGTTCTACATCACACTTCCTTCCGCAAAGGCGAAACGCTTTGACTGGTGAGTTTCGCGGCATTCCGACTTCGATGCCCCGGTTGCCGAAATTCAGTTGCCTTTGAATTTCGGGTGATCCCTCTTGAGCATGTATGCTTCTGCTACTTGTTCTACATCACACTTCCTTCCGCAAAGGGCGAAACGCTTTGACTGGTGAGTTTCGCGGCATTCCGACTTCGATGCCCCGGTTGCCGAAATTCAGTTGCCTTTGAATTTCGGGTGATCCCTCTTGAGCATGTATGCTTCTGCTACTTGTTCTACATCACACTTCCTTCCGCAAAGGGCGAAACGCTTTGACTGGTGAGTTTCGCGGCATTCCGACTTCGATGCCCCGGTTGCCGAAATTCAGTTGCCTTTGAATTTCGGGTGATCCCTCTTGAGCATGTATGCTTCTGCTACTTGTTCTACATCACACTTCCTTCCGCAAAGGGCGAAACGCTTTGACTGGTGAGTTTCGCGGCATTCCGACTTCGATGCCCCGGTTGCCGAAATTCAGTTGCCTTTGAATTTCGGGTGATCCCTCTTGAGCATGTATGCTTCTGCTACTTGTTCTACATCACACTTCCTTCCGCAAAGGGCGAAACGCTTTGACTGGTGAGTTTCGCGGCATTCCGACTTCGATGCCCCGGTTGCCGAAATTCAGTTGCCTTTGAATTTCGGGTGATCCCTCTTGAGCATGTATGCTTCTGCTACTTGTTCTACATCACACTTCCTTCCGCAAAGGGCGAAACGCTTTGACTGGTGAGTTTCGCGGCATTCCGACTTCGATGCCCCGGTTGCCGAAATTCAGTTGCCTTTGAATTTCGGGTGATCCCTCTTGAGCATGTATGCTTCTGCTACTTGTTCTACATCACACTTCCTTCCGCAAAGGGCGAAACGCTTTGACTGGTGAGTTTCGCGGCATTCCGACTTCGATGCCCCGGTTGCCGAAATTCAGTTGCCTTTGAATTTCGGGTGATCCCTCTTGAGCATGTATGCTTCTGCTACTTGTTCTACATCACACTTCCTTCCGCAAAGGCGAAACGCTTTGACTGGTGAGTTTCGCGGCATTCCGACTTCGATGCCCCGGTTGCCGAAATTCAGTTGCCTTTGAATTTCGGGTGATCCCTCTTGAGCATGTATGCTTCTGCTACTTGTTCTACATCACACTTCCTTCCGCAAAGGGCGAAACGCTTTGACTGGTGAGTTTCGCGGCATTCCGACTTCGATGCCCCGGTTGCCGAAATTCAGTTGCCTTTGAATTTCGGGTGATCCCTCTTGAGCATGTATGCTTCTGCTACTTGTTCTACATCACACTTCCTTCCGCAAAGGGCGAAACGCTTTGACTCGGTGAGTTTCGCGGCATTCCGACTTCGATGCCCCGGTTGCCGAAATTCAGTTGCCTTTGAATTTCGGGTGATCCCTCTTGAGCATGTATGCTTCTGCTACTTGTTCTACATCACACTTCCTTCCGCAAAGGGCGAAACGCTTTGACTGGTGAGTTTCGCGGCATTCCGACTTCGATGCCCCGGTTGCCGAAATTCAGTTGCCTTTGAATTTCGGGTGATCCCTCTTGAGCATGTATGCTTCTGCTACTTGTTCTACATCACACTTCCTTCCGCAAAGGGCGAAACGCTTTGACTCGGTGAGTTTCGCGGCATTCCGACTTCGATGCCCCGGTTGCCGAAATTCAGTTGCCTTTGAATTTCGGGTGATCCCTCTTGAGCATGTATGCTTCTGCTACTTGTTCTACATCACACTTCCTTCCGCAAAGGGCGAAACGCTTTGACTGGTGAGTTTCGCGGCATTCCGACTTCGATGCCCCGGTTGCCGAAATTCAGTTGCCTTTGAATTTCGGGTGATCCCTCTTGAGCATGTATGCTTCTGCTACTTGTTCTACATCACACTTCCTTCCGCAAACGGCGAAACGCTTTGACTGGTGAGTTTCGCGGCATTCCGACTTCGATGCCCCGGTTGCCGAAATTCAGTTGCCTTTGAATTTCGGGTGATCCCTCTTGAGCATGTATGCTTCTGCTACTTGTTCTACATCACACTTCCTTCCGCAAAGGGCGAAACGCTTTGACTCGGTGAGTTTCGCGGCATTCCGACTTCGATGCCCCGGTTGCCGAAATTCAGTTGCCTTTGAATTTCGGGTGATCCCTCTTGAGCATGTATGCTTCTGCTACTTGTTCTACATCACACTTCCTTCCGCAAAGGGCGAAACGCTTTGACTCGGTGAGTTTCGCGGCATTCCGACTTCGATGCCCCGGTTGCCGAAATTCAGTTGCCTTTGAATTTCGGGTGATCCCTCTTGAGCATGTATGCTTCTGCTACTTGTTCTACATCACACTTCCTTCCGCAAAGGGCGAAACGCTTTGACTGGTGAGTTTCGCGGCATTCCGACTTCGATGCCCCGGTTGCCGAAATTCAGTTGCCTTTGAATTTCGGGTGATCCCTCTTGAGCATGTATGCTTCTGCTACTTGTTCTACATCACACTTCCTTCCGCAAAGGGCGAAACGCTTTGACTGGTGAGTTTCGCGGCATTCCGACTTCGATGCCCCGGTTGCCGAAATTCAGTTGCCTTTGAATTTCGGGTGATCCCTCTTGAGCATGTATGCTTCTGCTACTTGTTCTACATCACACTTCCTTCCGCAAAGGCGAAACGCTTTGACTGGTGAGTTTCGCGGCATTCCGACTTCGATGCCCCGGTTGCCGAAATTCAGTTGCCTTTGAATTTCGGGTGATCCCTCTTGAGCATGTATGCTTCTGCTACTTGTTCTACATCACACTTCCTTCCGCAAAGGGCGAAACGCTTTGACTGGATGAGTTTCGCGGCATTCCGACTTCGATGCCCCGGTTGCCGAAATTCAGTTGCCTTTGAATTTCGGGTGATCCCTCTTGAGCATGTATGCTTCTGCTACTTGTTCTACATCACACTTCCTTCCGCAAAGGGCGAAACGCTTTGACTGGTGAGTTTCGCGGCATTCCGACTTCGATGCCCCGGTTGCCGAAATTCAGTTGCCTTTGAATTTCGGGTGATCCCTCTTGAGCATGTATGCTTCTGCTACTTGTTCTACATCACACTTCCTTCCGCAAAGGGCGAAACGCTTTGACTGGTGAGTTTCGCGGCATTCCGACTTCGATGCCCGGTTGCCGAAATTCAGTTGCCTTTGAATTTCGGGTGATCCCTCTTGAGCATGTATGCTTCTGCTACTTGTTCTACATCACACTTCCTTCCGCAAAGGCGAAACGCTTTGACTGGTGAGTTTCGCGGCATTCCGACTTCGATGCCCCGGTTGCCGAAATTCAGTTGCCTTTGAATTTCGGGTGATCCCTCTTGAGCATGTATGCTTCTGCTACTTGTTCTACATCACACTCTTTTTCCCCCGAAACAGCGAAACGCTTTGCCCGGTGAGTGTCGCGGTATTACCACTTCGATCCCCCAGTTGCTTAAATTCAGTTGCCTTTTTGAATATCCGGCGATCCCTCTTGAGCATTGTCTGCATCTGCTAACTGTTTCGAGACATCACACTCTCTTTCCGCAAAACACGAAAACGCTTTGACTCGTGAGTTTCGCGGCATTCCGACTTCGATTCCCCGGTTGCCAAAATTCAGTCCCTTTTAATTTCGGGTGATCCTCCTCTTGAGCTTGTATGCTTCTGCTAACTGTTTCTACACCACACTTTCCTTCCAGCTAAGGGCGTAACGCTTTGACTGGATGAGTTTCGCGGCATTCCGACTTCGATGCCCCGGTTGCCGATATTCAGTTGCCTTTTTAATTTCGGGTGATCGCCCTCTCTGAGCATGTCTCGCATCGTGCTACTTTGTTCTACACCACACTTCCTTCCTGGCAAAGGGCGTAAACGCTTTGGACTGGATAAGTTTCCGCAGGCATTCCCATCTTTCATGCCTCGCCCCGCTTGCCGAAATTCAGTTTGCCTATGAATTTCGTGTGATCCCTTTTGAGCATGTATGCTTCTGCTACTTGTTCTACATCACTCCCACTGCCTTCCGCAAAGGGCGAAACGCTATTGAATCGGTGAGTCTTCGCGATATTCCGACTTCGATGCCCCGGTTGCCGAAATTCAGTTGCCTTTGAATTTCGGGTGATCCCTCTTGAGCATGTATGCTTCTGCTACTTGTTCTACATCACACATCCTTCCGCAAACAGCGAAACGCTTTGACTGGTGAGTTTCGCGTCATTCCGACTTCGATGCCCCGGTTGCCGAAATTCAGTTGCCTTTGAATTTCGGGTGATCCCTCTTGTGCATGTATGCTTCTGCTACTTGCGCTACATCACACTTCCTTCCGCAAAGGGCGTAACGCTTTGACTGGTGAGTTTCGCGGCATTCCGACTTCGATGCCCCGGTTGCCGAAATTCAGTTGCCTTTGAATTTCGGGTGATCCCTCTTGAGCATGTATGCTTCTGCTACTTGTTTCTACATCACACTTCCTTCCGCAAAGGGCGTATCGCTTTGACTCGGATGAGTTTCGCGGTATTCCGACTTCGATTCCCCGGTTGCCGAAATTCAGTTGCCTTTGAATTTCGGGTTGATCCCTCTTGAGCATGTATGCTTCTGCTACTTGTTCTACTCACACTTCCTTCCGCAAAGGGCGAAACCGCTTTTGACTCGGTGAGTTTCGCGGCATTCCGACTTCGATGCCCCGGTTTGCCGAAATTCAGTTGCCTTTGAATTTCGGGTGATCCCTCTTGAGCATGTATGCTTCTGCTACTTGTTCTACATCACACTTCGTTCCGCAAACGGCGAAACGCTTTGACTCGGTGAGTTTCGCGGCATTCCGACTTCGATGCCCCGGTTGCCGAAATTCAGTTTCCTTTGAATTTCGGGTGATCCCTCTTGAGCATGTATGCTTCTGCTACTTGTTCTACACCACACTTCCTTCCGCAAAGGGCGTAACGCTTTGACTGGATGAGTTTCGCAGCATTCCGACTTCGTTGCCCCGGTTGCCGAAATTCAGTTGCCTTTGAATTTCGGGTGATCCCTCTTGAGCATGTATAGCTTCTGCTACTTGTTCTACATCACACTTCCTTCCGCAAAGGGCGTAACGCTTTGACTGGATGAGTTTCGCGGCATTCCGACTTCGATGCCCCGGTTGCCGAAATTCAGTTGCCTTTGAATTTCGGGTGATCCCTCTTGAGCATGTATGCTTCTGCTACTTGTTCTACATCACACTTCCTTCCGCAAAGGGCGAAACGCTTTGACTGGATGAGTTTCGCGGCATTCCGACTTCGATGCCCCGGTTGCCGAAATTCAGTTGCCTTTGAATTTCGGGTGATCCCTCTTGAGCATGTATGCTTCTGCTACTTGTTCTACACCACACTTCCTTCCGCAAAGGGCGTAACGCTTTGACTGGATGAGTTTCGCGGCATTCCGACTTCGATGCCACTGTTGCTGAAATTCAGTTGCCTTTGAATTTCGGGTTATCCCTGTTGAGCATGGATGCTTCTGCTACTTGTTCTACACCACACTTCCTTCCGCAAAGGGCGTAACGCTTTGACTCGGTGAGTTTCGCGGCATTCCGACTTCGATGCCCCGGTTGCCGAAATTCAGTTGCCTTTGAATTTCGGGTGATCCCTCTTGAGCATGTATGCTTCTGCTGCTTGTTCTACATCACACTTCCTTCCGCAAAGGGCGAAACGCTTTGACTGGATGAGTTTCGCGGCATTCCGACTTCGATGCCCGGTTGCCGAAATTCAGTTGCCTTTGAATTTCGGGTGATCCCTCTTGAGCATGTATGCTTCTGCTACTTGTTCTACATCACACTTCCTTCCGCAAAGGGCGAAACGCTTTGACTGGTGAGTTTCGCGGCATTCCGACTTCGATGCCCCGGTTGCCGAAATTCAGTTGCCTTTGAATTTCGGGTGATCCCTCTTGAGCATGTATGCTTCTGCTACTTGTTCTACACCACACTTCCTTCCGCAAAGGGCGTAACGCTTTGACTGGATGAGTTTCGCGGCATTCCGACTTCGATGCCCCGGTTGCCGAAATTCAGTTGCCTTTGAATTTCGGGTGATCCCTCTTGAGCATGTATGCTTCTGCTACTTGTTCTACACCACACTTCCTTCCGCAAAGGGCGTAACGCTTTGACTGGATGAGTTTCGCGGCATTCCGACTTCGATGCCCCGGTTGCCGAAATTCAGTTGCCTTTGAATTTCGGGTGATCCCTCTTGAGCATGTATGCTTCTGCTACTTGTTCTACACCACACTTCCTTCCGCAAAGGGCGTAACGCTTTGACTGGATGAGTTTCGCGGCATTCCGACTTCGATGCTCCGGTTGCCGAAATTCAGTTGCCTTTGAATTTCAGGTGATCCCTCTTGAGCATGTATGCTTCTACTACTTGTTCTACATCACACTTCCTTCCTCAAAGGGCGTAACGCTTTGACTCGGTGACTTTTGCGGCATTCCGACTTCAAAGCCCCGGATGCTGAAATTCAGTTGCCTTTGAATTTCGGGTGATCCCTCTTGAGCATGTATGCTTCTGCTACTTCCTCTACACCACACTTCCTACCGCAAAGGGCGTAACGCTTTAACTGGATGTGTTTCGCGACATTCCGACTTCGATGCCCGGTTGCCGAAATTCAGTTGCATTTCAATTTCGGGTGAACCCTCTTGAGCATGTATGCTTCTTCTACTTGTTCTACATCACACTTCCTTCCGCAAAGGGCGTAACGCTTTGACTGGATGAGTTTCGCGGCATTCCGACTTCGATGCCCCGGTTGCCGAAATTCAGTTGCCTTTGAATTTCGGGTGATCCCTCTTGAGCATGTATGCTTCTGCTACTTGTTCTACACCACACTTCCTTCCGCAAAGGGCGTAACGCTTTGACTGGATGAGTTTTGCGGCATTCCGACTTCGATGCCCGGTTGCCGAAATTCAGTTGCCTTTGAATTTCGGGTGATCCCTCTTGAGCATGTATGCTTCTTCTACTTGTTCTACATCACACTTCCTTCCGCAAAGGGCGTAACGCTTTGACTGGATGAGTTTCGCGGCATTCCGACTTCGATGCCCCGGTTGCCGAAATTCAGTTGCCTTTTAATTTCGGGTGATCCCTATTGAGCATGTATGCTTCTGCTACTTGTTCTACACCACACTTCCTTCCGCAAAGGGCGTAACGCTTTGATAGGATGAGTTTCGCGCCATTCCGACTTCGATGCCCAGTTGCCGAAATTCAGTTGCCTTTGAATTTCAGGTGATCCCTCTTGAGCATGTATGCTTCTGCTACTTGTTCTACACCACACTTCCTTCCGCAAAGGGCGTAACGCTTTGACTGGATGAGTTTCGCGGCATTCCGACTTCGATGCCCCGGTTGCCGAAATTCAGTTGCCTTTGAATTTCGGGTGATCCCTCTTGAGCATGTATGCTTCTGCTACTTGTTCTACACCACCCTTCCTTCCGCAAAGGGCGTAACGCTTTGACTGGATGAGTTTCGCGGCATTCCGACTTCGATGCCCAGGTTGCCGAAATTCAGTTGCCTTTTAATTTCGGGTGATCCCTCTTGAGCATGTATGCTTCTGCTACTTGTTCTACACCACACTTCCTTCCGCAAAGGGAAACGCTTTGACTGGATGAGTTTCGCGGGCATTCCGACTTCGATGCCCCGGTTGCCGAAATTCAGTTGCCTTTGAATTTCGGGTGATCCCTCTTGAGCATGTATGCTTCTTCTACTTGTTCTACACACACTTCCTTCCGCAAAGGGCGTAACGCTTTGACTGGATGAGTTTCGCGGCATTCCGACTTCGATGCCCCGGTTGCCGAAAATTCAGTTGCCTTTGAATTTCGTGTGATCCCTCTTGAGCATGTATGCTTCTGCTACTTGT
>CM055355.1:27689907-27694554 GCA_029228515.1 Populus alba x Populus x berolinensis | reverse complement strand
GATGCCAAACAGTGGGGAAAAAACGTGGACAGCGTTGCCAACAGTTGAGGGAAAAATATCGGCAGCGCAGAGTTTTTTGACGAACATGGGCTGGGACGCTTGGGCTGTCCAGGCCAGGCAGGAAAAATCGTTTCAAGGGGATGCGCTGACGATAGCAGGGGCTTGTTCAGATCACAGCCGGGCAGTGCTGTGGAGAATCATGGCTAAGCGCCGACGAAATCGGCGAAGTCTTTTTAGGCAGAATCGGCAGCCGGTGCTGACGATGAGTACCGGACGATTTATAGTCCTTATGGCTTGACGGGAACAACGAACCTGGGGGCCTAGGCTCACGCTGGGGCAGCGGCAAGCGGCGCAGCGATTGCCCAACAGTGGGAAAAAAAATCCGGCAGCGCAGAATTTTTTTTGACGAACATGGGCTGGAACGCTGGGCTGTCCAGGCCAGGCAGGAAAAAATCGTCAAGGGGATGCGCTTGACGAAGCAAGGGGCTTTGTTCAGGACACAGCGGGCCAGTGCTGGAATCGGCTAATTTTCACACTCTAGCGCGACGAAATCGGCGAAGTCGGCAGACATCGGCTCTGGCCGTTTTTGCTGGTGACTGACGATGAGTCCGGACGATTTATAGTCCTAGGCTTGACGGAAAACGACTCCCCGGGGGCCTAGGCTCACGCTGGGGCTAAGTAGGAGTAGGCAAGCGGATTGCCAACAGTGGGAAAAATCTGGGGCAGCGCAGATTTTTTGACGAACATTGGGCTTGGACGCTGGGCTGTCCAGGCCAGGCAAGGAAAAAATCGGTCAAGGGGATCATATGCGCATGACGAAGCAGGGGCTGTTCAGACACAGCGGGCACGTGCTGGAATCGGCAGCGCCGACGAAATCGGGCGGAAGTCGGGCAGATGAATTCGAATCTGGCGGAGGGTGGTGCTGACGATGAGTCCGGAACGATTTATAGTCCTAGGCTTGATCGAAAACGACTGGGGGCCTAGGGCTCACGCGTGGGGCCAGTTGGCAGCGATGCCAACAGTGGGAAAAAATTCGGCCCAGCGCAGTTATATTTTGGGCGAACATGGGCTGGACGCCCTGGGGCTGTCCAGGAACCTGGCTAGGGAAAATCGTCAAGGGGTATGCGCTGACTACACAGAGCAGAGGGGCTGTTCAGACACAGCGGGCAGTGCTGTGGAATCGGGCAGAGCGCCGACGAAATCGGCGGAAGTCGGCAGAATCGGCGGCCGGTGCTGACGATGAGATCCGGACGATTTATAGTCCTTAGGCTTGCGAACGAAAACTCTGGAGGGCCTAGGCTCACGCTGGGGCAGTGCAGTTGCAGCGATGCCAACAGTGGGAAAAATCGGCAGCCGCAGATTTTTTGACGAACATGGGCTGGACGCTGGGCTGTCCAGGCCAGGCAGGAAAAAATCGTCAAGGGGATGCGCTGACGAAGCAGGGGCTGTTCAGACACAGCGGGCAACGTGCTGGAATCGGCAGACGCCGACGAAATTCGGCGAAGTCGGACCAGAATCGGCGGCCGGTTGCTGACGATGAGTACCGGACGATTTATAGTCCTAGGCTTGACGAAAAACGACTGGGGGCCTAGGCTCACGCTGGTGCTAAGTGGCAGCGATGCCAACAGTGGGAAAAATCACGGCAGCAGATTGCCAACAGTGGGAAACAATCGGCAGCGCAGATTTTTTGACGAACATGGGCTGGACGCTGGGCTGGTCCAGGTCCAGGAAGGAAAAATCGTCAAGGGGATGCGGCATGACGAAAGCAGGGGCTTGTTCAGGACACAAGGGCGGGCAGTGGCTGGAAACGGCAGCGCCGACGAAATCGGCGAAGTCGGCAGAATCGGCAGCAGTTTGGTGGACGATATGGTCTGGATGGACGGACATGCATAGTCCAAGGCTTCTGACGAAAAAAAGACTGTTGGTCTAGACACTGGGGCAGTTTAGTGGCAGCCCGTGGGACTGTGTCGCCAGATTCGGTCCGCAGCGTTTGGCTTATTGGGTTTTTTAGTGGCGGTGGTGCTGATGCGACGTTTTTCTTTATAAGTGGGGACTGGGGGCAGGCGTGACAGTGAAAAGGCAAGAGTTTCCCCGAGGCTGCCGGGGGAAAAAAACACCGCTCGGGTATGGACGGGTGTGAGATGACCCGGCTGCCCTCAACGAGGTCATTCAATTCTCTGCCCTATCAACATTAAACTCGCGATTGTGTTGTTCGCTATTCTTGGAAGAAGAGATCTCTTCCATCCCCCGGGTATGGCCGGGTGGCGATTACCTCGGCGGCGGCGTTCAAATCACTGACCTATTCGGCTACAACTGCTGATGGGTTGGGGGATTAGAGGGGCCTGCCATGGTGGTGAGGGGAGGCGGAAAGACCGTGAAAGCTAAGAGTTTTCCCGGGGAAGGGCTCCTCCGGTGGCCGCTGGCAGTGCGGTGCTGCTGGTTTTCCCGCATTCCGCCAAGAAAACGGTCGTCGCTTTCCACGATGAAATCAATCCAGTAAAAAAAAAAAAAAAAATTCAGCCATATTTTTGTGAGGGCTGACAGCCGAATTGTGGGGTCATTCCGGGCCGGTTCCTATTTTTGCGGTATTTACCTTGATTTTTTTAATGGTAGGAAAATAAAAAAAAATACTTCCCACCCCGAAAAATTCCGGGATTATTTCTGGAGGTGGATGGATTTTTGCCAAACCTATGTGCAAAATTTCAGCTCAAAATACCAAGAAATGAATATTTTTTTATAGAGGGGGGGGGTGACAGCTGGGACCTAGTAGTGTCTACCCCTGCCAAGAAGTGCACTGCAATAAACACTTTATAGCTCTTTAGGGGGGGTGCCCCCCTCGACTGGCCCATGGGGCCGCGGGGGATTTGCGAGGCAGCTGCTGCTACGCTCGGACTAACGTGGGGGGCCTCCACGGCCCGATAGTAACGCGCCATCGATGAACCCGTTTTCCAGGCCTGGGCGACGGACCCGGGATTCCGGCCACCGTCCCTATAAAAAATATCACACTACAGCGCTAATGTGCAGCGCGCCCGCCCGCCGCCCGCGCTTGGCGCTGGGGGCGCTGGGGCCTGGGGGCCTGGGGCCTGAGGGCCTGGGGCCCTTGGGGTCCCTTGGGCTTCTTGGGGCGATTGGTGCGCGCGGCTAGCTGCGCGGCAATGATTCCCAGGCAGCCCATGCTGCGCTGCGCAACGGTGGGCTGACGCGGGGTACAGCCCCTGCTGGCTTGCTATCTTACCCGCGGGGGGGATCTGCATTCGGGCCCTGGCCCCCCGCCCGCTCTTGCCTGCCTCCCCGCGCGGGAGAGAGGCTACTAGGTACACGCATGGGGCAGGGGCCGTTAAGCTGGCAGCGATGCCGACAGTGGGAAAAAATCGGCAGCGCGGATTTGATTTTTTTTTTCTTTTTTTTTTTTTTTTTATGCCGCTGCTAGGCCCGTCGGGGAAAATCGGCAGCGCAGATTTGTGAACCTGCAGGCCCGTTCGCGGAAAATCGGCCACCGATGCCGACAGTGGGGAAAAATCGCTGGCAGCGCGGGGATTTGTGCCCGCTGGCAAGGCCCGTCGCGGAGAAAATCGGACAGCGCGGATTTGTGAACCATGCAGGCCCGTCGCGGAAAATCAGGCAGCGATGCCGACAGTTGAGAAAAATCGGCAGCGCGGATTTCGTTTGCCGCTGCAGGCCCGTCGCGGAAAATCGGCAAGCGCGGGATGTTGTGAACCTGCAGGGCCCGTCGTGGAAAATCGGCAGCGATGCCGACTAGTGGGAATAAATCTCTGGCAGCGTGGATTTGTTGCCGCTGGAGGCCCGTCGCGGAAAATCGGGGGCAGCGCAGATATGTTGACGAAACACGGCGCTGGACGCTGGGCTGGCACAGGCCAGGCAGGAAAATTCGTCTAGGGGGCAGGCTCACGGGCAACGGGGGCTTTGACGCGGGGACAGCCCCTGCTGGCTTGCATTTATCTTGCCCGCGGGGGGGCTGCCTTCGGGCCCCTGGCCCCCCGCGCTTCTTGCCTGCCACCTCCGCGCGGGAGAGGCTAGGCGCTGCAGGGGCCAGGGCCCGACGTCGCTGGGCCGCGGCATGCTGCTCGTGCTGGTTTTCCCCGCATTCCGCCTAGGAAAACGTTCGTGCTTTCCACATCGATAATCAATCCAGTAAAAATCAGGCCATATTTTTTGTGAGGCTGCCCAGCCGAATTTGGGGTCATTCCGGGCACCGGTTCCTATTTTTGCGTATTTCCTTGATTTTTAATGGTTGGGGAAAAAATAAAAAAATAAAATACTTCCCGACCTCGAAAAAAATCTGGGAAAATTTTATAAAGGTGGATTGGCTATTTTTGCCAAACCCATATGTGCAAAAATTTCAAGCTCAAAATACCAAGAAATGGAACTTTTTTAGAGGGGTGGGGGGTGACAGCTGGGGACCTAGTAGTGTCTACCCCTGCCAGAGCTTGCAATAACACTTATAGCTCTTTAGGGGGGTGCCCCCTGGGACTGGCCATGGGTGCGCCCGCTGGCTGGCGCCCATTTTAGGCCTTGCCGCGGGGGATTTGTGGAGCTGCTTGCTACACTCGGACTAACGTGAGGGGGCCTCATGGCCCGAAGTAGTACGCGCCATTCGATGACCCGTTTTCGGCGGGACGGCGACGA
>CM055355.1:27677407-27679907 GCA_029228515.1 Populus alba x Populus x berolinensis | reverse complement strand
CCGTGAAAGCAAGAGTTTTCCCGGGGCTCCTCCGGTGGCCGCGGCATGCGGGCTGCTGGTTTTCCCGCATTCCGCCAAGAAAACGTCGTGCTTTCCACATGAAATCAATCCAGTAAAATCAGCCATATTTTTGTGAGGCTGCCAGCCGAATTTGGGGTCATTCCGGGCCGGTTCCTATTTTTGCGTATTTCCTTGATTTTTAATGGTAGGAAAATAAAAAAAAATACTTCCCCACCCCGAAAAATTCCGGGATTATTTCTGGAGGTGGACTGGATTTTTGCCAACCTATGTGCAAAATTTCAGCTCAAAATACCAAGAAATGAATTTTTTAGAGGGGGGGTGACAGCTGGGACCTAGTAGTGTCTACCCCTGCCAGAGCTGCAATAACACTTATAGCTCTTTAGGGGGGTGCCCCCCGACTGGCCATGGGGCGCGGGGGATTTGCGAGCTGCTGCTACGCTCGGACTAACGTGGGGGGCCTCACGGCCCGAAGTAACGCCGCCATCGATGACCCGTTTTCCGGCCGGCGACGACCCGATTCCGGCCACCGTCCCTATAAAAATCACACACGCGCGCGCGCGCGCCCGCCCGCGCCCGCGCTTGGCGCTGGGGCGCTGGGGCCTGGGGGCCTGGGGCCTGAGGGCCTGGGGCCCTTGGGGGCCCTTGGGCTCTTGGGCGATTGGGCGCGCGCGCGCGCGCGGCAATGATTCCCAGGCAGCCATGCTGCGCTGCGCAACGGGGGCTGACGCGGGGACAGCCCCTGCTGGCTTGCTATCTTACCCGCGGGGGGGCTGCCTTCGGGCCCTGGCCCCCGCGCTCTTGCCTGCCCCCCGCGCGGGAGAGGCTACTAGGTACACGCTGGGGCAGGGGCAGCGGCAGCGATGCCGACAGTGGGAAAAATCGGCAGCGCGGATTTGTGCCGCTGCAGGCCCGTCGGGGAAAATCGGCAGCGCAGATTTGTGAACCTGCAGGCCCGTCGCGGAAAATCGGCACCGATGCCGACAGTGGGAAAAATCGGCAGCGCGGATTTGTGCCGCTGCAGGCCCGTCGCGGAAAATCGGCAGCGCGGATTTGTGAACCTGCAGGCCCGTCGCGGAAAATCGGCAGCGATGCCGACAGTGAGAAAAATCGGCAGCGCGGATTTGTGCCGCTGCAGGCCCGTCGCGGAAAATCGGCAGCGCGGATTTGTGAACCTGCAGGCCCGTCGTGGAAAATCGGCAGCGATGCCGACAGTGGGAAAAATCGGCAGCGTGGATTTGTGCCGCTGGAGGCCCGTCGCGGAAAATCGGCAGCGCAGATTTGTTGACGAACACGGGCTGGACGCTGGGCTGGCCAGGCCAGGCAGGAAAATTCGTCTAGGGGGCAGGCTCACGGCAACGGGGGCTGACGCGGGGACAGCCCCTGCTGGCTTGCTATCTTGCCCGCGGGGGGGCTGCCTTCGGGCCCTGGCCCCCCGCGCTCTTGCCTGCCCCCCGCGCGGGAGAGGCTAGGCGCTGCAGGGGCCAGCCCGACGTCGCTGGCCGCGGCATGCGCGCTGCTGGTTTTCCCGCATTCCGCCTAGAAAACGTCGTGCTTTCCACATGAAATCAATCCAGTAAAATCAGCCATATTTTTGTGAGGCTGCCAGCCGAATTTGGGGTCATTCCGGGCCGGTTCCTATTTTTGCGTATTTCCTTGATTTTTAATGGTTGGAAAATAAAAAAAAATACTTCCCGACCTCGAAAAAATCTGGGAAAATTTATAAAGGTGGATTGGATTTTTGCCAACCTATGTGCAAAATTTCAGCTCAAAATACCAAGAAATGAATTTTTTAGAGGGGGGGTGACAGCTGGGACCTAGTAGTGTCTACCCCTGCCAGAGCTGCAATAACACTTATAGCTCTTTAGGGGGGTGCCCCCTGACTGGCCATGGGGCGCGCTGGCTGGCGCCCATAGGCCTGCCGCGGGGGATTTGTGAGCTGCTGCTACACTCGGACTAACGTGGGGGGCCTCATGGCCCGAAGTAACGCCGCCATCGATGACCCGTTTTCCGGCCGGCGACGACCCGATTCCGGCCACCGTCCCTGTGACCCGCTCCAAGCCGTTGGGCGCGTTGGGGCTGCTTATCCGCGGCTGCGGGCGCGCACGCACTCTGATTTGCCAGCGCTCGTGCCAACCAATAGGCAGCCCCAACGCGCCCAACGGCTTGGCGCGACGTCACGATTCCTTCCACCGTCCCCGGGACCCGCTCCAAGCCGTTGGGCGCGTTGGGGCTGCTTATCCGCGGCGTGGGCGTGGGGCCTTAACAAGCCGCGCTCGTGCCAAGGTGCTGGCAGCTGACGCGCGCCTCTCAGCTTGCCGCGATGTCCCGGTGGCGGTGGCCGGAATCCCTGCCCGTGACCCGCTCCAAGCCGTTGGGCGCGTTGGGGCTGCTTATCCGCGGCTTCGGGCGTGGGGCCTTAACAGGATTCCCCTCGTGCCAAGGTGCTGGCAGCCCCAACGCGCCCAACGGCTTGGCGCGA
>CM055355.1:27654907-27657407 GCA_029228515.1 Populus alba x Populus x berolinensis | reverse complement strand
CGGCGAAGTCGGCAGAATCGGCAGCAGGTGGTGACGATGAGTCTGGATGGACGGACTGCATAGTCCAAGGCTTGACGAAAAAGACTGTTGGTCTAGACACTGGGGCAGTGGCAGCCCGTGGGACTGTGTCGCCAGATTCGTCCGCAGCGTTGGCTTATTGGTGCGGTGGGCTGATGCGAGTGGGGACTGGGGGCAGCGGACAGTGAAAGCAAGAGTTTCCCCGAGGCTGCCGGGAAAAACACCGCTCGGGATGGACGGGGTGAGATGACCCGGCTGCCCTCAACGAGTCATTCAATTCTCTGCCCTATCAACATAACTCCCGATGTGTTGTTCGCTATCTTGGAAGAAGAGATCTCTTCCTCCCCGGGATGGCCGGGTGCGATTACCCGGCGGCGGCGTTCAAATCACTGCCCTATCGGCTACAACTGCTGATGGGGGGATTAGAGGCCTGCCATGGTGGTGAGGGGAGGCGAAGACCGTGAAAGCAAGAGTTTTCCCGGGGCTCCTCCGGTGGCCGCGGCATGCGGGCTGCTGGTTTTCCCGCATTCCGCCAAGAAAACGTCGTGCTTTCCACATGAAATCAATCCAGTAAAATCAGCCATATTTTTGTGAGGCTGCCAGCCGAATTTGGGGTCATTCCGGGCCGGTTCCTATTTTTGCGTATTTCCTTGATTTTTAATGGTAGGAAAATAAAAAAAAATACTTCCCCACCCCGAAAAATTCCGGGATTATTTCTGGAGGTGGACTGGATTTTTGCCAACCTATGTGCAAAATTTCAGCTCAAAATACCAAGAAATGAATTTTTTAGAGGGGGGGTGACAGCTGGGACCTAGTAGTGTCTACCCCTGCCAGAGCTGCAATAACACTTATAGCTCTTTAGGGGGGTGCCCCCCGACTGGCCATGGGGCGCGGGGGATTTGCGAGCTGCTGCTACGCTCGGACTAACGTGGGGGGCCTCACGGCCCGAAGTAACGCCGCCATCGATGACCCGTTTTCCGGCCGGCGACGACCCGATTCCGGCCACCGTCCCTATAAAAATCACACACGCGCGCGCGCGCCCGCCCGCGCCCGCGCTTGGCGCTGGGGCGCTGGGGCCTGGGGGCCTGGGGCCTGAGGGCCTGGGGCCCTTGGGGGCCCTTGGGCTCTTGGGCGATTGGGCGCGCGCGCGCGCGGCAATGATTCCCAGGCAGCCATGCTGCGCTGCGCAACGGGGGCTGACGCGGGGACAGCCCCTGCTGGCTTGCTATCTTACCCGCGGGGGGGCTGCCTTCGGGCCCTGGCCCCCCGCGCTCTTGCCTGCCCCCCGCGCGGGAGAGGCTACTAGGTACACGCTGGGGCAGGGGCAGCGGCAGCGATGCCGACAGTGGGAAAAATCGGCAGCGCGGATTTGTGCCGCTGCAGGCCCGTCGGGGAAAATCGGCAGCGCAGATTTGTGAACCTGCAGGCCCGTCGCGGAAAATCGGCACCGATGCCGACAGTGGGAAAAATCGGCAGCGCGGATTTGTGCCGCTGCAGGCCCGTCGCGGAAAATCGGCAGCGCGGATTTGTGAACCTGCAGGCCCGTCGCGGAAAATCGGCAGCGATGCCGACAGTGAGAAAAATCGGCAGCGCGGATTTGTGCCGCTGCAGGCCCGTCGCGGAAAATCGGCAGCGCGGATTTGTGAACCTGCAGGCCCGTCGTGGAAAATCGGCAGCGATGCCGACAGTGGGAAAAATCGGCAGCGTGGATTTGTGCCGCTGGAGGCCCGTCGCGGAAAATCGGCAGCGCAGATTTGTTGACGAACACGGGCTGGACGCTGGGCTGGCCAGGCCAGGCAGGAAAATTCGTCTAGGGGGCAGGCTCACGGCAACGGGGGCTGACGCGGGGACAGCCCCTGCTGGCTTGCTATCTTGCCCGCGGGGGGGCTGCCTTCGGGCCCTGGCCCCCCGCGCTCTTGCCTGCCCCCCGCGCGGGAGAGGCTAGGCGCTGCAGGGGCCAGCCCGACGTCGCTGGCCGCGGCATGCGCGCTGCTGGTTTTCCCGCATTCCGCCTAGAAAACGTCGTGCTTTCCACATGAAATCAATCCAGTAAAATCAGCCATATTTTTGTGAGGCTGCCAGCCGAATTTGGGGTCATTCCGGGCCGGTTCCTATTTTTGCGTATTTCCTTGATTTTTAATGGTTGGAAAATAAAAAAAAATACTTCCCGACCTCGAAAAAATCTGGGAAAATTTATAAAGGTGGATTGGATTTTTGCCAACCTATGTGCAAAATTTCAGCTCAAAATACCAAGAAATGAATTTTTTAGAGGGGGGGTGACAGCTGGGACCTAGTAGTGTCTACCCCTGCCAGAGCTGCAATAACACTTATAGCTCTTTAGGGGGGTGCCCCCTGACTGGCCATGGGGCGCGCTGGCTGGCGCCCATAGGCCTGCCGCGGGGGATTTGTGAGCTGCTGCTACACTCGGACTAACGTGGGGGGCCTCATGGCCCGAAGTAACGCCGCCATCGATGACCCGTTT
>CM055355.1:27642407-27644907 GCA_029228515.1 Populus alba x Populus x berolinensis | reverse complement strand
TGACGAAGCAGGGGCTGTTCAGACACAGCGGGCAGTGCTGGAATCGGCAGCGCCGACGAAATCGGCGAAGTCGGCAGAATCGGCAGCCGGTGCTGACGATGAGTCCGGACGATTTATAGTCCTAGGCTTGACGAAAACGACTGGGGGCCTAGGCTCACGCTGGGGCAGTGGCAGCGATGCCAACAGTGGGAAAAATCGGCAGCGATGCCAACAGTGGGAAAAATCGGCAGCGCAGATTTTTTGACGAACATGGGCTGGACGCTGGGCTGTCCAGGCCAGGCAGGAAAAATCGTCAAGGGGATGCGCTGACGAAGCAGGGGCTGTTCAGACACAGCGGGCAGTGCTGGAATCGGCAGCGCCGACGAAATCGGCGAAGTCGGCAGAATCGGCAGCAGGTGGTGACGATGAGTCTGGATGGACGGACTGCATAGTCCAAGGCTTGACGAAAAAGACTGTTGGTCTAGACACTGGGGCAGTGGCAGCCCGTGGGACTGTGTCGCCAGATTCGTCCGCAGCGTTGGCTTATTGGTGCGGTGGGCTGATGCGAGTGGGGACTGGGGGCAGCGGACAGTGAAAGCAAGAGTTTCCCCGAGGCTGCCGGGAAAAACACCGCTCGGGATGGACGGGGTGAGATGACCCGGCTGCCCTCAACGAGTCATTCAATTCTCTGCCCTATCAACATAACTCCCGATGTGTTGTTCGCTATCTTGGAAGAAGAGATCTCTTCCTCCCCGGGATGGCCGGGTGCGATTACCCGGCGGCGGCGTTCAAATCACTGCCCTATCGGCTACAACTGCTGATGGGGGGATTAGAGGCCTGCCATGGTGGTGAGGGGAGGCGAAGACCGTGAAAGCAAGAGTTTTCCCGGGGCTCCTCCGGTGGCCGCGGCATGCGGGCTGCTGGTTTTCCCGCATTCCGCCAAGAAAACGTCGTGCTTTCCACATGAAATCAATCCAGTAAAATCAGCCATATTTTTGTGAGGCTGCCAGCCGAATTTGGGGTCATTCCGGGCCGGTTCCTATTTTTGCGTATTTCCTTGATTTTTAATGGTAGGAAAATAAAAAAAAATACTTCCCCACCCCGAAAAATTCCGGGATTATTTCTGGAGGTGGACTGGATTTTTGCCAACCTATGTGCAAAATTTCAGCTCAAAATACCAAGAAATGAATTTTTTAGAGGGGGGGTGACAGCTGGGACCTAGTAGTGTCTACCCCTGCCAGAGCTGCAATAACACTTATAGCTCTTTAGGGGGGTGCCCCCCGACTGGCCATGGGGCGCGGGGGATTTGCGAGCTGCTGCTACGCTCGGACTAACGTGGGGGGCCTCACGGCCCGAAGTAACGCCGCCATCGATGACCCGTTTTCCGGCCGGCGACGACCCGATTCCGGCCACCGTCCCTATAAAAATCACACACGCGCGCGCGCGCGCCCGCCCGCGCCCGCGCTTGGCGCTGGGGCGCTGGGGCCTGGGGGCCTGGGGCCTGAGGGCCTGGGGCCCTTGGGGGCCCTTGGGCTCTTGGGCGATTGGGCGCGCGCGCGCGCGGCAATGATTCCCAGGCAGCCATGCTGCGCTGCGCAACGGGGGCTGACGCGGGGACAGCCCCTGCTGGCTTGCTATCTTACCCGCGGGGGGGCTGCCTTCGGGCCCTGGCCCCCCGCGCTCTTGCCTGCCCCCCGCGCGGGAGAGGCTACTAGGTACACGCTGGGGCAGGGGCAGCGGCAGCGATGCCGACAGTGGGAAAAATCGGCAGCGCGGATTTGTGCCGCTGCAGGCCCGTCGGGGAAAATCGGCAGCGCAGATTTGTGAACCTGCAGGCCCGTCGCGGAAAATCGGCACCGATGCCGACAGTGGGAAAAATCGGCAGCGCGGATTTGTGCCGCTGCAGGCCCGTCGCGGAAAATCGGCAGCGCGGATTTGTGAACCTGCAGGCCCGTCGCGGAAAATCGGCAGCGATGCCGACAGTGAGAAAAATCGGCAGCGCGGATTTGTGCCGCTGCAGGCCCGTCGCGGAAAATCGGCAGCGCGGATTTGTGAACCTGCAGGCCCGTCGTGGAAAATCGGCAGCGATGCCGACAGTGGGAAAAATCGGCAGCGTGGATTTGTGCCGCTGGAGGCCCGTCGCGGAAAATCGGCAGCGCAGATTTGTTGACGAACACGGGCTGGACGCTGGGCTGGCCAGGCCAGGCAGGAAAATTCGTCTAGGGGGCAGGCTCACGGCAACGGGGGCTGACGCGGGGACAGCCCCTGCTGGCTTGCTATCTTGCCCGCGGGGGGGCTGCCTTCGGGCCCTGGCCCCCCGCGCTCTTGCCTGCCCCCCGCGCGGGAGAGGCTAGGCGCTGCAGGGGCCAGCCCGACGTCGCTGGCCGCGGCATGCGCGCTGCTGGTTTTCCCGCATTCCGCCTAGAAAACGTCGTGCTTTCCACATGAAATCAATCCAGTAAAATCAGCCATATTTTTGTGAGGCTGCCAGCCGAATTTGGGGTCATTCCGGGCCGGTTCC
>CM055355.1:27619045-27637307 GCA_029228515.1 Populus alba x Populus x berolinensis | reverse complement strand
CAGTACGTGGCGTTGTTATACCTGAGAATGATCTAAAGATCGGGTCACAGGTTTCCAGCCTATATACTGAGTTTATGAACAAAATAATATATAATAATAATAATAATAAAATACAATAATAATAATAAAAAAGAAGAGAAGATGAAGAAATTAATGAGAACTTTGAGATGAAAGATTAATGTAAGGATTAAACAACGATAAAAACAAATGTCAAGGTTAGAGGATCCACTAATGGTACTTCAAACAAGTATAATATAAACTCTTATTACTCAATTGGAAACCACACATAAAGGAGGTTCCAATCAGATTATAAATTGTTAACATGATTACATTAGTTATCTTATTCGAATAAAGCTAATACTTGTAAATGTTGGCAGGCATTCATGATTATAACTTATGTTAACAACAAATCAAGTTCCTTTCATAGCTCAGGTGTCGGTTATACCATACAGTATGGGCTATGAAAGTACCAAGTATTTGTTGTACCAAGTGTTATACAACATAAATCTAGATTAACCATTTAACAAGCAAAGTATTAAAAGTGAACAAGATAACAAATATAAAACATGTTAGTATCCAACGTTAAGGTCCATGTTAAGTTTATATTATACTTATTCTTACACCATTAGTGTACCCTTTTCACCTTGACATAATTAACTTAGCTAAACATAATGAAAGAAAGAAACATAAATGAACAAGATAAGAACATAAATGAGAAAGAAGTTAACTAAGTAAAGGAAAGGAAATGAAGTGCATAAACTTGATATTAATGAAAGCAAAACATAAGCAATACAAAGAGAGAAAGCAAGAGCATGATCTTGATCTGGAAACCAAGATGCCTCAATACATGGTAAGTGCCTCCTTTTATAGGCCAAAATTTGGAACTATTGATTTGTTGACTAATTGATGAGTGGGTGGCCACATCTTGACTTGGTGACAATCCTTATCTTCTTGTCTGAACAAGACGTCATTGCTAACATCATAATTTGCCCAGAATCCTCAGGAATGTTCTAGGAAATTGTCTCAGCTTTCCAACAAAAAAAAGATGAGGTCATTTGGACTTCTAGAACTCAAGATATGGGCTGAACACTAAATAGTGTCTGGGCTGCAGGACAGCTTCGGACTTCTTCGTTGTTCCTTCAATTTGGACTTCAAAACGGCCTTTTTAAATCTTGGGCTCCTCATGAAAGTTGTAGGCCTTTGTCTTACCTTTCCATCCATATAAAATGGACCTAAATCCGAGATCTAGAGCTCCAGATATGATCCAATTACCGAGCAATGTTCCGGTTTGGACTGCACCGACATCTCTTTTCTAAGTTTGGCCATCTCTTTGTCCTTTAACTTTCAATACTTAAACTCATCAATCAATCCTTTTATTTATGTGATAGTCCTGCATTTAAAATGAGCATTTACCATAAATTAAGGTATCTTATAATATCAAACTTGTTATTATAAAACATGCTTTAGTTAAGGAGTTATTGATACTTCAAGTGCAAAATGATGATATAAAACCTTGATAAACATGCACTTTTAAGTACTAATCACACCCCCCAACCAGCTTATTACTAGTCCCTAGTAATCTAAAGCGTTAAAATAGAGAAACAATTTGCAAGTTCACAAAGCAAGGCATTCATCATTCAACTTCCATTAATCTATCCAGATAAACAAACTCTCATTAAATTTATATTACTGCTTCATACTTCTTAAACAAGATATTAATAAACCTTCTTTTTATGTGCTCAATATATGAAAACATAGATGATGGGGCTTTTGTTGGAAGAAAACAATATTATGTTCAAATGTTTAAGGTGAACTTCCTTGGGTTGGGATTATTATTATTATTACTTTTTTTTTTTTTTTTTTTTTTTTTTTTTATTTATATACACATACAACTTAAAACACAATGTATCTTTAACCCATGTAACGAGTTTTAGGCTAATGACTCCCAGACCAGTTGGTCTTAGGGCATTAGGTGTTGAGACACCCCTACGAGCTTAACAACTCGGGTTGCAGATACTGATACGTAGATAGTGCAATGTTTGATTCCCTTAAGCTTTTCTCCTTAACCCATGTAACAAGCTTTGGGCCAATAGCTCCCAAGTCAGTTGACTTTAGGGTATTAGGTGTTAAAACACCCCTTCGGGCTTAATTGCTTAGGTTAGGGAGGCTACGAAACCAAACTTATCTACGTTTTTATTATCATCAATATTATTTTTTTTTTTTTTTTTTTTGCAAATTATATACTATCCCTTTCCCTTAGTTGTTACCTTCAACAAAAGAACATAAATAATGTAATAATCCAATGTGCAACCCACAATCATATGTTAAAGTGTGTGTGTGAAAATGAAGGTTTAATAATACTTGTTAAATGAGTATATGAGCAGAATCAAGTGATAACAATGTGAGAGTTTGTAAACCTGAATATTTCAAGAAGTATTATAATAGGCCTTGTTATGAATATTGCAAATAACCATTAGAAAATTTTTACTAGATGCGTCTCAAGAATAATTCCTCTTTACTCTGCCATCCTAGTAATAACAGTTTTGTCAAATGGTTTTTTAAAAACAAAAACAGTTAGTTGGTTAGTTTTTTTTTTTTTTTTAAACTACTACCCTCTCCCCCCAACCAAAACGAGACATTGTCCTCAATGTCCTAAGGTAGAAAGATAGAGTATAGAAGACATCACCTGAAACAGCGAACAATGACAAACCTGAAACACACTTAAACAAATATAAGAAGTAACAAAACAAAATAATATGCTATTAATAAAACCAAAAGACACAAGGTTTCACAGATGAAGGCTCAAATCTAATCTAAGCTTTTTACGGCTTTCCTTAGTTGACCAATCTAGGCGACTCATGCAAGGATCAATGACAGGGATGAAAGATTGTAGTTGGTCAATCAATTGTTCAGCAGTAGCAGCAGAGATTATGATTTGTCGTGCCGAAGATGTTAGAAATTCCTGTTCCACAGCTTGATCAAGGAAAGACAGCAACTTATCATAAAAACCATTAACATTTAACAAACCTATAGGTTTATGGTGAATGTGCAGTTGGGCCCAAGATGAAATATGAAAGATCTCTTCCAATGTGCCCAGACCACCTGGTAAGGCAATGAAGGCATCAGCATGGTTAAACATGGTATTCAGTCGGTCAGACATTGTTGGGACCTGTAGTTCCTCTCCAATTGTTTTTCCAATGATGTCCCCATTTGCTAAAGCTTTGGGGACAACCCCCAAAACTTGACTGCCTCCTAAAAATGCAGCCATTGACACACCTCCCATTAACCCAAGGCTGCCTCCCCCATACACTAAATGAATCTTTCTCTCAGCTAGTACCTGACCAAGATGATTTGCTGATTCTAAAAACTCTTTTTCTTTCCCAGGACTGGATCCACCGAAAACACAAATATTTTTATGTGATGACTTGAGGAACCTGCCATTTCTACACACTTCTATATTTGATGAATGTATGGGATGAGTAGAAATGAAGGGAAGGAAGAGAAGAATTTATAGATGAAAAAGTGAAAATGCAATCATACCACCTATATGTAGGCCAGCTGTAGTCTCACACTCTCTCTCTTTATTTATTTATTTTGAAAAAGCATGTATGTACAGGTAGTTGTGATTGTGGCTCACATCTTCCCTTGGTTTTACGTCCAAGAACGGCTTAAACGCCCTCTATGGGTCGGGGATAGGCTTCCCATCCAGTTTTCTTAAAAACTGGCAAACAGGGTCTTTTTTAGTCAGATTCCCAAGACTAAGTCGATCATGTTCTTTATGGAATTGTGGCCATAAATCATGAATTACACGATGCACATCTCCACTAGGATGCGTCTCAAGGGTCAACAAAAGATTATCTAAAGACCCCTTACTCAGGCCATCCTTAATGAATTGTATTTTATCTTCACGGTTTACAGATACCATTCCTAAAGAACGACATGTCGCATTACAAGTCCATCTGGCACATCTGTGACAGACTTTCAGTCGTTTTGCACGACGTTTCTTTGCAAAAGTGCTTTTACCTGTTCCAGGCATGTGTGAAATGAAAGAATTGGAGGACTCACCTGATAATCGGACCTTTGCTTCAATTAGCCAACGAATATCTTCAGGAATTCCATGATTCATTAACAACCTCAATCTTGCACACCTAGCACGGTAAATTTTTGTAATCGCATTTGAGGCAGAGCGGGAAAATACCTTTTCAACTTTTCAAGAGTGGTGTCCATTTTCAAAAGAGAATTGGAGAAGAGATTCAAAGAAGGGAGAAAGAGCAGAGAATTGTACAAATATATACAGATATCAGTTATTTGGGAAACTGAAAGAACCGACTTAAGTCACGGAGTACCGTTATCCGCCATTTGACCGGGGTGAGAGACTAGCAAAACAAAAGTCACACTAAAAAGCAACAAAAAAAATGTGAGAAAAACAAAATAATCAACCTTTATCAATAAGATTATTCAAACCAATGGATTCATTTTCACTAGGAAACTCATCAAAGTAAGCTTTTAAACGATGTTCATTTACCTTCAAAACATTGTCATTCTTTGGATTCTCAATATCAAGGGCCCCATAAGGATACACATGTTTCAAAATAAATGGACCGCTCCATCTTGATCTTAGTTTTTCAGGAAATAAATGGAGTTGAGAATTATAAAGCAAAACTTTTTGACCAGTATCAACTTTTTGACAATTTTCACAAGTTTTGCAGAATGCATGTGTGTCCTTGAACATGGTGGGCCAATAAAATCCATTTTGTAAGATTTTTGCAGTCGTCTTCTTGATGAGAATTGACTCCCACATGCTTCAGAATGACAAAGTTTAATGACATTACTTACCTCATTGTCGGGAATGCATTTTTGAAATATTTGATCAGGACAATTTTTGAATAAGTAAGGGTCATCTAAGTAAAAGTTCTTCACTTCGTTCAAAAACTTTCCTTTGTCTTCGGTACTCCAGTGAGCTGGCAAATCTCCTGTTGCAAGAAAATTGATATTTTTAGCAAACCAAGGCATTGAACTAGAGAAAGTAAGGATTCTTCAGGAAAGTAATCATCGATTGGTGGGATGTCAGATGTCAAATCTGTTGTCACTTTGACAAAAGATCGGCATCAATATTTTTGGTGCCTTTTTCATCCGTGATTTCTTCCTGAGAATAAATCATTTGCAAATCTTCAGATTCATCCAACTCAATTTTACTCAAAGTAGATTCAAGTTGATCATGAACTAATTCTTCAATAAGATCTACTTCTTGTAAATCATTATCATCTCCAGGTTGCTTGCAAATGTTGAAAATATTCATCTCCAATGTCATGTTTCCAAAAGATAACTTCATGAGTCCATTCCTACAATTAATCAATGCATTAGAAGTTGCAAGAAATGGACGTCCTAAAATAATAGGAAATGAATTACATGCTTCAACAGGTTGCGTGTCCAAGACAATAAAATCCACAGGATAAATGAATTTATCGACTTGTACTAACACATCTTCAATTATTCCTCTAGGCACTTTTACAGATCTATCGGCAAGTAAAAGAGTTACAGAAGTTGGTTTTAACTCACCTAGATTGAGACTTTGAAAAACTGAATATGGAAGTAAATTCACACTAGCTCCAAGATCAAGTAAGGCTCTTTCAATTTTATGTTCTCCAATAAAGCAAGAAATTGTAGGACAACCAGGGTCTTTATATTTCAAAGCATTATTGTTTTGAAGAATGGCACTTACTTGTTCGGCTAAAAAGGCTTTCTTTTTCACATTCAGTTTTCTCTTCACAGTGCACAGATCTTTCAAAAATTTAGCATAGGAAGGAACCTGTTTAATAGCATCCAACAAAGGTATATTGATCCTTACCTGTTTGAAAATTTCAAAGATTTCAGAGTTGTGATTGACTTTCCTTTGTTTGGTCATGGCATGAGGAAATGGAAGTGCTGGCGGGGAATCAGCCTTTTCTTTGCAATGTTCAGGTTCAACCCCTTCCTTACCCTCAGAGATAGACTCATCATCTTTCTCACAAGGTTCAAGAATGGGTTTTTCAATAACCTTACCACTACGAAGAGTGATGACTGATTTGACTTGATCCATGTGTTGGCTTCCAGAACTACTTGCATTTGCATTGTATTGCCCCTTTGGATTTTGTTGTGGTTGAGATGGAAACTTACCTTTCTCTTGGAAACTGAGAGCAGATGTTAATTTTGCAAGAGCATCTTTAAAATCTGTCATGCTTTGAGCAAGTTGAGTGTTGATTGTCTCCTGCTTTTCAATGAATGCATGCAATGTTTCCTCAAAATTTCTTCTAGGAGGTGGAGCATAAGGAGGTGCATATCCATGAGAATTTTGGAAATTATGGTGTGCTTGAAACGGTGGATGTGAAGTTTGTGCATTGTTGCTATCACTCTTCCAACTAAAATTTGGGTGATTTCTCCAACCAGGGTTATATGTTTGTGAGTATGGGTTATGGTTGGGTCTTTGGAAACTGTTTAAAGCATGGGCTTGTTCATGGAGGCATTCCTTGAAAGAAGGCAAAGTTGGACAATCATTGGTTGATGTTCATTGTTTCACAGATTTGACACACAATGTCTTGAACAGATTTTAATTGACCACTCTTTTTCAATTCTAGTGCCTCGACTTTTCTAGCTAAAGATGCAAACTTGGCTTGGAGGTCATGATCTTCCCTAAGGTTGTGCATACCTCCACTAGATGTATGAGGTTGAGTTTTACTTGGTGCCTCATAAGTACCTGTGGTGTCCCAATTTTGAGCATTTTCGGCTAGCAAGTCTAGGTACTCCATTGCTTCATTAGGGTCTTTATCTTCGAAAGTTCCATTGCACATCAATTCAACCATTTGCCTATCTCTAGGTGTTAAACCTTCATAAAAATGTGAAACCAATCTCCATGTTTCAAAACCATGATGTGGGCAAGTATTAAGCAAATCTCGATACCTATCCCAACATTGGTAAAATGTTTCTCCTGGTTTTTGAGTGAAAGTGATGATTTGTCTTTTGAAAGAGTTTGTTCTGTGAGATGGAAAAAACTTCTTTAAAAATTGTTGTTGCATTTCATCCCAAGCACGAATGGATCCTGGTCTCAAATTTTGTAGCCATGTTTTAGCTTTATCTTTTAATGAAAAAGGAAAAAGCTTTAATCGAATGGTGTTCATGCTACAATTTGAGTCATTATAGGTATTACAGACCTCCTCAAATTCCCTTAAATGCAAGTATGGATTTTCTAAGTCTAAGCCATGAAAAGATGGTAAAAGTTGAATAATGCCTGGCTTAAAATTAAAATGAGATGCATCAGGAGGGAAAACTATGCATGAGGGTGCACTTGTTCTTGTGGGATTCATGTGGTCTCTAAGTGTTCTCATACGGTTATTCTCATTATTCTCATTATGAAGTGATTGATTATCTTCTTCGGCCATATTTTCTGAAAATGATGAGGATACCCTACAAAGTCGACCACTTAATGTACGTGACCAAACTCTCATGCACGTGTAAGAAGAGAATAAAAGGAAGAAAAGAAAATAGAAGAAAAAGAAACAAAACAAAACAAAGGAAAAAAAAATAGATAAAATGAAAAGTGAAAAGAGAAAATAAATTAAATATTATAATTTATACAAGAATTTACCTCCCCGGCAACGGCGCCAAAAACTTGACACGACCAAAAGCTTGATGTCTTTTCCCAAGTGCAGGAGTGTCGAAGTAATAAATAACCCGGCAAGACCGGGGTCGAACCACAGAGAGGTTAATTGTATAAATTATAAATAACAAGACAACAACAACAACAACAACAATAACAATAACAATAATAATACTCAGTACGTGGCGTTGTTATACCTGAGAATGATCTAAAAGATCGGGTCACAGGTTTCCAGCCTATATACTGAGTTTATGAAAAGATCAAAGGATATATTAAGAATGTAAATAATAATAATAATAATAATAATAACAATAATAATAATAATAAAAGCAGAAGATGAAGAAATTAATGAGAACTTTGAGTTGAAGATTAATGTAAGGATTAAACAATGATAAAAACAAATGTCAAGGTTAGAGGATCCACTAATGGTACTTCAAACAAGTATAATATAAACTCTTATTACTCAATTGGAAACCACACATAAAGGAGGTTCCAATCAGATTATAAATTGTTAACATGATTACATTAGTTATCTTATTCGAATAAAGCTAATACTTGTAAATGTTGGCAGGCATTCATGATTATAACTTATGTTAACAACAAATCAAGTCCCTTTCATAGCTCAGGTGTCGGTTATACCATACAGTATGGGCTATGAAAGTGCCAAGTATTTGTTGTACCAAGTGTTATACAACATAAATCTAGATTAACCATTTAACAAGCAAAGTATTAAAAGTGAACAAGATAACAAATATAAAACATGTTAGTATCCAACGTTAAGGTCCATGTTAAGTTTATATTATACTTATTCTTACACCATTAGTGTACCCTTTTCACCTTGACATAATTAACTTAGCTAAACATAATGAAAGAAAGAAACATAAATGAACAAGATAAGAACATAAATGAGAAAGAAGTTAACTAAGTAAAAGAAAGGAAATGAAGTGCATAAACTTGATATTAATGAAAGAAAAACATAAGCAATACAAAGAGAGAAAGCAAGAGCATGATCTTGATCTGAAACCAAGATGCCTCAATACATGGTAAGTGCCTCCTTTTATAGGCCAAAATTTGGAACTATTGATTTGTTGACTAATTGATGAGTGGGTGGCCACATCTTGACTAGATAACAATCCTTATCTTCTTGTCTGATCAAGACGTCATTGCTAACATCATAATTTGCCCAGAATCCTCAAGAATGTTCTAGGAAATTGTCTCAGCTTTCCAACAAAAAAAAGATGAGGTCATTTGGACTTCTAGAACTCAAGATATGGGCTGAACACTAAATAGTGTTTGGGCTGCAGGACAGCTTCGGACTTCTTCGTTGTTCCTTCAATTTGGACTTCAAAACGACCTTTTCAAATCTTGGGCTCCTCATGAAAGTTGTAGGCTTTGTCTTACCTTTCCATCCATATAAAGTGGACCTAAATCCGAAATCTAGAGCTCCAGATATGATCCAATTACCGAGCAATGTTCCGGTTTGGACTGCACCGACATCTCTTTTCTAAGTTTGGCCATCTCTTTGTCCTTTAACTTTCAATGCTTAAACTCATCAATCAATCCTTTTATTTATGTGATAGGCCTGCATTTAAAATGAGCATTTACCATAAATTAAGGTATCTTATAATATCAAACTTGTTATTATAAAACATGCTTTAGTTAAGGAGTTATTGATACTTCAAGTGCAAAATGATGATATAAAACCTTGATAAACATGCACTTTTAAGTACTAATCAGCAACGGAGGCGGACATACTGAATTTCATCAAACGGGGCATCCAAGTGGAATGTACGAATCTCACCGAGTCAAAGCGTTTCGCTGTTTGCGGAAGGAAATGTGATGTAGAACAAGTAGCAGAAGCATACATGCTCAAGAGGGATCACCCGAAATTCAAAGGCAACTGAATTTCGGCAACCGGGGCATCGAAGTCGGAATGCCGCGAAACTCACCGAGTCAAAGCGTTTCGCTGTTTGCGGAAGAAAGTGTGATGTAGAACAAGTAGCAGAAGCATACATGCTCAAGAGGGATCACCCGAAATTCAAAGGCAACTGAATTTCGGCAACCCGGCATCGAAGTCGGAATGCCGCGAAACTCACCGAGTCAAAGCGTTCGCCCTTTGCGAAGGAAGTGTGATGTAGAACAAGTAGCAGAAGCATACATGCTCAAGAGGGATCACCCGAAATTCAAAGGCAACTGAATTTCGGCAACCGGGGCATCGAAGTCGGAATGGTGCGAAACTCATCGAGTCAAAGCGTTTTGCGTTTGCGGAAGGAAGTGTGATGTAGAACAAGTAGCAGAAGCATACATGCTCAAGAGGGATCACCCGAAATTCAAAGGCAACTGAATTTCAGCAACCGGGGCATCGAAGTCGGAATGCCGCGAAACTCACCAAGTCAAAGCGTTTCGCTGTTTGCGGAAGGAAGTGTGATGTAGAACAAGTAGCAGAAGCATACATGCTCAAGAGGGATCACCCGAAATTCAAAGGCAACTGAATTTCGGCAACCGGGGCATCGAAGTCGGAATGCCGCGAAACTCACCGAGTCAAAGCGTTTCGCTGTTTGCGGAAGGAAGTGTGATGTAGAACAAGTAGCAGAAGCATACATGCTCAAGAGGGATCACCCGAAATTCAAAGGCAATGAATTTCGGCAACCGGGGCATCGAAGTCGGAATGCCGCGAAACTCACCGAGTCAAAGCGTTACGCCCTTTGCGGAAGGAAGTGTGATGTAGAACAAGTAGCAGAAGCATACATGCTCAAGAGGGATCACCCGAAATTCAAAGGCAACTGAATTTCGGCAACCGGGGCATCGAAGTCGGAATGCCGCGAAACTCACCGAGTCAAAGCGTTTCGCTGTTTGCGGAAGGAAGTGTGATGTAGAACAAGTAGCAGAAGCATACATGCTCAAGAGGGATCACCCGAAATTCAAAGGCAACTGAATTTCGGCAACCGGGGCATCGAAGTCGGAATGCCGCGAAACTCACCGAGTCAAAGCGTTTCGCCGTTTGCGGAAGGAAGTGTGATGTAGAACAAGTAGCAGAAAGCATACATGCTCAAGAGGGATCACCCGAAATTCAAAGGCAACTGAATTTCGGCAACCGGGGCATCGAAGTCGGAATGCCGCGAAACTCACCGAGTCAAAGCGTTTCGCCGTTTGCGGAAGGAAGTGTGATGTAGAACAAGTAGCAGAAGCATACATGCTCAAGAGGGATCACCCGAAATTCAAAGGCAACTGAATTTCGGCAACCGGGGCATCGAAGTCGGAATGCCGCGAAACTCACCGAGTCAAAGCGTTTCGCCGTTTGCGGAAGGAAGTGTGATGTAGAACAAGTAGCAGAAGCATACATGCTCAAGAGGGATCACCCGAAATTCAAAGGCAACTGAATTTCGGCAACCGGGGCATCGAAGTCGGAATGCTGCGAAACTCACCGAGTCAAAGCGTTTCGCGTTTGCGGAAGGAAGTGTGGTAGAACAAGTAGCAGAAGCATACATGCTCAAGAGGGATCACCCGAAATTCAAAGGCAACTGAATTTCGGCAACCGGGGCATCGAAGTCGGAATGCCGCGAAACTCACCGAGTCAAAGCGTTTCGCTGTTTGCGGAAGAAGTGTGATGTAGAACAAGTAGCAGAAGCATACATGCTCAAGAGGGATCACCCGAAATTCAAAGGCAACTGAATTTCGGCAACGGGGCATCGAAGTCGGAATGCCGCGAAACTCACCGAGTCAAAGCGTTTCGCCTTTGCGGAAGGAAGTGTGATGTAGAACAAGTAGCAGAAGCATACATGCTCAAGAGGGATCACCGAAATTCAAAGGCAACTGAATTTCGGCAACCGGGGCATCGAAGTCGGAATGCCGCGAAACTCACCGAGTCAAAGCGTTTCGTGTTTGCGGAAGGAAGTTTGATGTAGAACAAGTAGCAGAAGCATACATGCTCAAGAGGGATCACCCGAAATTCAAAGGCAACTGAATTTCGGCAACCGGGGCATCGAAGTCGGAATGCCGCGAAACTCACCGAGTCAAAGCGTTTCGCCGTTTGCGGAAGGAAGTGTGATGTAGAACAAGTAGCAGAAGCATACATGCTCAAGAGGGATCACCCGAAATTCAAAGGCAACTGAATTTCGGCAACCGGGGCATCGAAGTCGGAATGCCGCGAAACTCACCGAGTCAAAGCGTTTCGCTTTTTGCGGAAGAAAGTGTGATGTAGAACAAGTAGCAGAAGCATACATGCTCAAGAGGGATCACCCGAAATTCAAAGGCAACTGAATTTCGGCAACCGGGGCATCGAAGTCGGAATGCCGCGAAACTCACCGAGTCAAAGCGTTTCGTGTTTGCGGAAGAAGTGTGATGTAGAACAAGTAGCAGAAGCATACATGCTCAAGAGGGATCACCCGAAATTCAAAGGCAACTGAATTTCGGCAACGGGGCATCGAAGTCGGAATGCCGCGAAACTCACCGAGTCAAAGCGTTTCGCCGTTTGCGGAAGGAAGTGTGATGTAGAACAAGTAGCAGAAGCATACATGCTCAAGAGGGATCACCCGAAATTCAAAGGCAACTGAATTTCGGCAACGGGGCATCGAAGTCGGAATGCCGCGAAACTCACCGAGTCAAAGCGTTTCGCTGTTTGCGGAAGAAGTGTGATGTAGAACAAGTAGCAGAAGCATACATGCTCAAGAGGGATCACCCGAAATTCAAAGGCAACTGAATTTCGGCAACCGGGGCATCGAAGTCGGAACTGCGAAACTCACCGAGTCAAAGCGTTTCGCTGTTTGCGGAAGGAAGTGTGATGTAGAACAAGTAGCAGAAGCATACATGCTCAAGAGGGATCACCCGAAATTCAAAGGCAACTGAATTTCGGCAACCGGGGCATCGAAGTCGGAATGCCGCGAAACTCACCGAGTCAAAGCGTTTCGCCGTTTGCGGAAGGAAAGTGTGATGTAGAACAAGTAGCAGAAGCATACATGCTCAAGAGGGATCACCGAAATTCAAAGGCAACTGAATTTCGGCAACCGGGGCATCGAAGTCGGAATGCCGCGAAACTCACCGAGTCAAAGCGTTTCTGTTTGCGGAAGGAAGTCTGATGTAGAACAAGTAGCAGAAGCATACATGCTCAAGAGGGATCACCCGAAATTCAAAGGCAACTGAATTTCGGCAACCGGGGCATCGAAGTCGGAATGCCGCGAAACTCACCGAGTCAAAGCGTTTCGTGTTTGCGGAAGGAAGTGTGATGTAGAACAAGTAGCAGAAGCATACATGCTCAAGAGGGATCACCCGAAATTCAAAGGCAACTGAATTTCGGCAACCGGGGCATCGAAGTCGGAATGCCGCGAAACTCACCGAGTCAAAGCGTTTCGCTGTTTGCGGAAGGAAGTGTGATGTAGAACAAGTAGCAGAAGCATACATGCTCAAGAGGGATCACCCGAAATTCAAAGGCAACTGAATTTCGGCAACGGGGCATCGAAGTCGGAATGCCGCGAAAACTCACCGAGTCAAAGCGTTTCGCCGTTTGCGGAAGGAATTGTGATGTAGAACAAGTAGCAGAAGCATACATGCTCAAGAGGGATCACCCGAAATTCAAAGGCAACTGAATTTCGGCAACACAGGCATCGAAGTCGGAATGGCGCGAAACTCACTGGGTCATAGCGTTTCGCCGTTTGCGGAAGGAATTGTGATGTAGAACAAGTAGCAGAAGCATACATGCTCAAGAGGGATCACCCGAAATTCAAAGGAAACTGAATTTCGGCAACCGGGGCATCGAAGTCGGAATGCCGCGAAACTCACCGAGTGAAAGCGTTTCGCCTTTTGGGGAAGGAAGTGTGATGTAGAACAAGTAGCAGAAGCATACATGCTCAAGAGGGATCACCCGAAATTCAAAGGCAACTTAATTTCAGCAACTGGGGCATCGAAGTCGGAATGCCGCGAAACTCACCGAGTCAAAGCGTTTCGCCGTTTGCGGAACAAGTGTGATGTAGAACAAGTAACAGAAGCATACATGCTCAAGAGGGATCACCTGAAATTCAAAGGCAACTGATTTTCGGCAACCGGGGCATCGAAGTCGGAATGCCGCGAAACTCACCGAGTCAAAGCGTTTCGCCGTTTGCGGAAGGAAGTGTGATGTAGAACAAGTAGCAGAAGCATACATGCTCAAGAGGGATCACCCGAAATTCAAAGGCAACTGAATTTCGGCAACCGGGGCATCGAAGTCGGAATGCCGCGAAACTCACCGAGTCAAAGCGTTTCGCTGTTTACGGAAGGAAGTGTGATGTAGAACAAGTAGCAGAAGCATACATGCTCAAGAGGGATCACCCGAAATTCAAAGGCAACTGAATTTCGGCAACCGGGGCATCGAAGTCGGAATGCCGCGAAACTCACCGAGTCAAAGCGTTTCGTTGTTTGCGGAAGGAAGTGTGATGTAGAACAAGTAGCAGAAGCATACATGCTCAAGAGGGATCACCCGAAATTCAAAGGCAATGAATTTCGGCAACCGGGGCATCGAAGTCGGAATGCCGCGAAACTCACCGAGTCAAAGCGTTTCGCCATTTGCGGAAGGAAGTGTGATGTAGAACAAGTAGCAGAAGCATACATGCTCAAGAGGGATCACCCGAAATTCAAAGGCAACTGAATTTCGGCACCGGGGCATCGAAGTCGGAATGCCGCGAAACTCACCGAGTCAAAGCGTTACGCCGTTTGCGGAAGGAAGTGTGATGTAGAACAAGTAGCAGAAGCATACATGCTCAAGAGGGATCACCCGAAATTCAAAGGCAACTGAATTTCGGCAACCGGGGCATCGAAGTCGGAATGCCGCGAAACTCACCGAGTCAAAGCGTTTCGCGTTTTGCGGAAGGAAGTGTGATGTAGAACAAGTAGCAGAAGCATACATGCTCAAGAGGGATCACCCGAAATTCAAAGGCAACTGAATTTCGGCAACCGGGGCATCGAAGTCGGAATGCCGCGAAACTCACCGAGTCAAAGCGTTTCGCCGTTTGCGGAAGGAAGTGTGATGTAGAACAAGTAGCAGAAGCATACATGCTCAAGAGGGATCACCCGAAATTCAAAGGCAACTGAATTTCGGCAACCGGGGCATCGAAGTCGGAATGCCGCGAAACTCACCGAGTCAAAGCGTTTCGCCGTTTGCGGAAGAAGTGTGATGTAGAACAAGTAGCAGAAGCATACATGCTCAAGAGGGATCACCCGAAATTCAAAGGCAACTGAATTTCGGCAACCGGGGCATCGAAGTCGGAATGCCGCGAAACTCACCGAGTCAAAGCGTTTCGCTGTTTGCGGAAGGAAGTGTGATGTAGAACAAGTAGCAGAAGCATACATGCTCAAGAGGGATCACCCGAAATTCAAAGGCAACTGAATTTCGGCAACCGGGGCATCGAAGTCGGAATGCCGCGAAACTCACCGAGTCAAAGCGTTTCGCCTTTGCGGAAGGAAGTGTGATGTAGAACAAGTAGCAGAAGCATACATGCTCAAGAGGGATCACCCGAAATTCAAAGGCAACTGAATTTCGGCAACATGGGCATCGAAGTCGGAATGCGCGAAACTCACCGAGTCAAAGCGTTCCGTTTGCGGAAGGAAGTGTGATGTAGAACAAGTAGCAGAAGCATACATGCTCAAGAGGGATCACCCGAAATTCAAAGGCAACTGAATTTCGGCAACCGGGGCATCGAATTCGGAATGCCGCGAAACTCACCGAGTCAAAGCGTTTCGCTGTTTGCGGAAAGAAGTGTGATGTAGAACAAGTAGCAGAAGCATACATGCTCAAGAGGGATCACCCGAAATTCAAAGGCAACTGAATTTCGGCAACTGGGGTATCGAAGTCGGAATGCCGTGAAACTCACCGAGTCAAAGCGTTTCGCTGTTTGCGGAAGGAAGTGTGATGTAGAACAAGTAGCAGAAGCATACATGCTCAAAAGGGATCACCCGAAATTCAAAGGCAACTGAATTTCGGCAATCGGGCATCGAAGTCGGAATGCCGCGAAACTCACCGAGTCAAAGCGTTTCGCCATTTGCGGAAGGAAGTGTGATGTAGAACAAGTAGCAGAAGCATACATGCTCAAGAGGGATCACCCGAAATTCAAAGGCAACTGAATTTCGGCAACCGGGGCATCGAAGTCGGAATGCCGCGAAACTCACCGAGTCAAAGCGTTTCGCCGTTTGCGGAAGGAAGTCTGATGTAGAACAAGTAGCAGAAGCAAGCATACATGCTCAAGAGGGATCACCGAAATTCAAAGGCAACTGAATTTCGGCAACGGGGCATCGAAGTCGGAATGCCGCGAAACTCACCGAGTCAAAGCGTTTCGCCCTTTGCGGAAGGAAGTCTGATGTAGAACAAGTAGCAGAAGCATACATGCTCAAAAGGGAACACCCGAAATTCAAAGGCAACTGAATTTCGGCAACGAGGGCATCGAAGATGGAATGCCGTAAAAGTCATAGTGTCAAAGCGTTTCGCTGTTTGCGGAAGGAAGTGTGATGTAGAAACAAGTAGCAGAAAGCATACCTGCTCAAGAGGGATCACCCGAAATTCAAAGGCAACTAAATTTCGGCAACCGGGGCATCGAAGTCGGAATGCCGCGAAACTCACCGAGTCAAAGCGTTTCGCCATTTGCGGAAGGAAGTGTGATGTACAACAAGTAGCAGAAGCATACATGCTCAAGAGGGATCACCCGAAATTCAAAGGCAACTGAATTTCGGCAACCGGGGCATCGAAGTCGGAATGCCGCGAAAATCATCGAGTCAAAGCGTTTCGCTGTTTCCGGAAGGAAGTGTGATGTAGAACAAGTAGCAGAAGCATACATGCTCAAGAGGGATCACCCGAAATTCAAAGGCAACTGAATTTCGGCAACTGGGGCATCGAGTTCGGAATGCCGCGAAACTCACCGAGTCAAAGCGTTTCGCTCTTTGCGGAAGGAATTGTGATGTAGAACAAGTAGCAGAAGCATACATGCTCAAGAGGGATCACCCGAAATTCAAAGGCAACTAAATTTCGGCAACCGGGGTATCGAAGTCGGAATGCCGAGAAACTCATCGAGTCAAAGCGTTACGCCCTTTGCGGAAGGAAGAGTGATGTAGAACAAGTATCAGAAGCATACATGCTCAAGAGGGATCACCCGAAATTCAAAGGCAACTGAATTTCGGCAACCGGGGCATCGAAGTCGGAATGCCGCGAAACTCACCGAGTCAAAGCGTTTCGCTGTTTGCGGAAGGAAGTGTGATGTAGAACAAGTAGCAGAAGCATACATGCTCAAAAGGGATCACCTGAAATTCAAAGGCAACTGAATTTCGGCAACCGGGGCATCGAAGTCGGAATGCCGCGAAACTCACCGAGTCAAAGCGTTACGCCCTTTGCGTTAGGAAGTGTGATGTAGAACAAGTAGCAGAAGCATACATGCTCAAGAGGGATCACCCGAAATTCAAAGGCAACTGAATTTCGGCAACCGGGGCATCGAAGTCGGAATGCCGCGAAACTCACCGAGTCAAAGCGTTTCGCCGTTTGCGGAAGAAAGTCTGATGTAGAACAAGTAGCAGAAGCATACATGCTCAAGAGGGATCACCCGAAATTCAAAGGCAACTGAATTTCGGCAAACGGGGCATCGAAGTCGGAATGCCGCGAAACTCACCGAGTCAAAGCGTTTCGCCCGTTTGCGGAAGAAAGTCTGATGTAGAACAAGTAGCAGAAGCATACATGCTCAAGAGGGATCACCCGAAATTCAAAGGCAACTGAATTTCGGCAACCGGGGCATCGAAGTCGGAATGCCGCGAAACTCACCGAGTCAAAGCGTTTCGCCGTTTGCGGAGGAAGTGTGATGTAGAACAAGTAGCAGAAGCATACATGCTCAAGAGGGATCACCCGAAATTCAAAGGCAACTGAATTTCGGCAACCGGGGCATCGAAGTCGGAATGCCGCGAAACTCACCGAGTCAAAGCGTTTCGCCGTTTGCGGAAGGAAGTCTGATGTAGAACAAGTAGCAGAAGCATACATGCTCAAGAGGGATCACCCGAAATTCAAAGGCAACTGAATTTCGGCAACCGGGCATCGAAGTCGGAATGCCGCGAAACTCACCGAGTCAAAGCGTTTCGCGTTTGCGGAAGAAAGTCTGATGTAGAACAAGTAGCAGAAGCATACATGCTCAAGAGGGATCACCCGAAATTCAAAGGCAACTGAATTTCGGCAAACGGGGCATCGAAGTCGGAATGCCGCGAAACTCACCGAGTCAAAGCGTTTCCCCGTTTGCGGAAGAAGTTGATGTAGAACAAGTAGCAGAAGCATACATGCTCAAGAGGGATCACCCGAAATTCAAAGGCAACTGAATTTCGGCAACGGGGCATAGAAGTCGGAATGCCGCGAAACTCACCGAGTCAAAGCGTTTCGCCATTTGTGGAAGGAAGTGTGATGTAGAACAAGTAGCAGAAGCATACATGGTCTAGAGGGATCACCCGAAATTCAAAGGCAACTGAATTTCGACAACCGGGGCATCGAATCCGGAATGCCGCGAAACTCACCAAGTCAAAGCGTTATGCCCTTTGCGGAAAGAAGTGTGGTGTAGAACAAGTAGCAGAAGCATACATGCTCTAGAGCGATCACCCGAAATTCAAAGGCAACTGAATTTCGGCAACAGGGGCACGGAAGTC
>CM055355.1:27599262-27618945 GCA_029228515.1 Populus alba x Populus x berolinensis | reverse complement strand
ATAAATAAAAAGAAAATAAAAAGAAAAAAAAAAAAAAAAAGAAAAAAATCCCAACCCAAGGAAGTTCACCTTAAACATTTGAACATAATATTGTTTTCTTCCAACAAAAGCCCCATCATCTATGTTTTCATTGAGCACACAAAAAGAAGGTTTATTAATATCTTGTTTACGAAGTATGAAGCAGGAATATAAATTTAATGAGAGTTTGTTTATCTGGATAGATTAATGGAAGTTGAATGATGAATGCCTTGCTTTGTGGAACTTGCAAATTGTTTCTCTATTTTAACGCTTTAGATTACTAGGGACTAGTAATAAGCTGGTTGGGGGGTGTGATTAGTACTTAAAAGTGCATGTTTATTAAGGTTTTATATCATCATTTTGCACTTGAAGTATCAATAACTCCTTAACTAAAGCATGTTTTATAATAACAAGTTTGATATTATAAGATACCTTAATTTATGGTAAATGCTCATTTTAAATGCAGGACTATCACATAAATAAAAGGATTGATTGATGAGTTTAAGCATTGAAAGTTAAAGGACAAAGAGATGGCCAAACTTAGAAAAGAGATGTCGGTGCAGTCCAAACCGGAACATTGCTCGGTAATTGGATCATATCTGGAGCTCTAGATTTCGGATTTAGGTCCACTTTATATGGATGGAAAGGTAAGACAAAAGCCTACAACTTTCATGAGAAGCCCAAGATTTGAAAAGGTCGTTTTGAAGTCCAAATTGAAGGAACAACGAAGAAGTCCGAAGCTGTCCTGCAGCCCAAACACTATTTAGTGTTCAGCCCATATCTTGAGTTCTAGAAGTCCAAATGACCTCATCTTTTTTTTGTTGGAAAGCTGAGACAATTTCCTAGAACATTCTTGAGGATTCTGGGCAAATTATGATGTTAGCAATGACGTCTTGATCAGACAAGAAGATAAGGATTGTTATCTAGTCAAGATGTGGCCACCCACTCATCAATTAGTCAAGAAATCAATAGTTTCAAATTTTGGCCTATAAAAGGAGGCACTTACCATGTATTGAGGCATCTTGGTTTCCAGATCAAGATCATGCTCTTGCTTTCTCTCTTTGTATTGCTTATGTCTTGCTTTCATTAATATCAAGTTTATGCACTTTATTTCCTTTTCTTTACTTAGTTAAGTTCTTTCTCATTTATGTTCTTATCTTGTTTATTTATGTTTCTTTCTTTCATTATGTTTAGCTAAGTTAATTATGTCAAGGTGAAAAGGGCACACTAATGGTGTAAGAATAAGTATAATATAAACTTAACATGGACCTTAACGATGGATACTAACATGTTTTATATTTGTTATCTTGTTCACTTTTAATACTTTGCTTGTTAAATGGTTAATCTAGATTTATGTTGTATAACACTTGGTACAACAAATACTTGGTACTTTCATAGCCCATACTGTATGGTATAACCGACACCTGAGCTATGAAAGGGACTTGATTTGTTGTTAACATAAGTTATAATCATGAATGCCTGCCAACATTTACAAGTATTAGCTTTATTCGAATAAGATAACTAATGTAATCATGTTAACAATTTATAATCTGATTGGAACCTCCTTTATGTGTGGTTTCCAATTGAGTAATAAGAGTTTATATTATACTTGTTTGAAGTACCATTAGTGGATCCTCTAACCTTGACATTTGTTTTTATCGTTGTTTAATCCTTACATTAATCTTTCATCTCAAAGTTCTCATTAATTTCTTCCTTCTCTTCTTTATTATTGTTGTTGTTGTTGTTATTATTATTATTATTACTATTATCTGCTCATAAACTCAGTATATCGGCTGGAAACCTGTGACCCGATCATTTAGATCATTCTCAGGTATAACAACGCCACGTACTGAGAATTATTATTATTATTACTATTACTAATACTACTATTGTTATTATTATCGTTATTGTTGTTGTTGTTGTCTTGTTATTTATAATTTATACAATTAACCTCTCTGTGGTTCGACCCCGGTCTTGCCGGGTTATTTATTACTTCGACACTCCTGCACTTGGGAGAAGACATCAAGCTTTTGGTCGTGTCAGCAAACGGGGCAAGGAAGTCGTAATGCCGCAAAACTCATCCAGTCAAAGCGTTACGCCCTTTGCGGAAGGAAGTGTGTTGCAGAAGAAGTAGAAGAAGCATACATGCTCAAGAGGGATCACCCGAAATTAAAAGGCAACTGAATTTCAGCAACCGGGGCATGGAAGTTGGAATGCCGTGAAACTCATCTAGTCAAAGCGTTACGCCCTTTGCGGAAGGAAGTGTGGTGTAGAACAAGTAGCAGAAGCATACATGCTCAAACGGGATCACTAGAAATTCAAAGGCAAATGAATTTCGGCAACCGGGGTATTGATGTCGGAATGCCGCGAAACTCATCCACTCAAAGCGTTACGCCCTTTGCGGAAGGAAGTGTGGTGTAGAACAAGTAGCAGAAGCATACATGCTCAAGAGGGATCACCCGAAATTAAAAGGCAACTGAATTTCAGCAACCGGGGCATCGAAGTCGGAATGCCGCAAAACTCACCGAGTCAAAGCGTTTCGCTGTTTGAGGAAGGAAGTGTGTTGTAGAACAAGTAGGAGAAGCATACATGCTCAAGAGGGATCACCCGAAATTCAAAGGCAACTGAATTTCGGCAACCGGGGCATCGAAGTCGGAATGCCGCGAAACTCATCCAGTCAAAGCGTTACGCCCTTTGCGAAAGGAAGTGTGGTGTAGAACAAGTAGCAGAAGCATACATGCTCAAGAGGGATCACCCGAAATTCAAAGGGAACTGAATTTCGGCAGCCAGGGCATCGAAGTTGGAATGCCGCGAAACTCATCCAGACAAAGCGTTACGCCCTTTGCGGAAGGAAGTGTGTTATAGAACAAGTAGGAGAAGCATACATGCTCAAGAGGGATCACCCGAAATTCAAAGGCAACTGAATTTCGGCAACCGGGGCATCGAAGTCGGAATGTCGCGAAACTCATCCAGCCAAAGCGTTACGCCCTTTGCGGAAGGATGTGTGGTGTAGAACAAGTAGCAGAAGCATACATGCTCAAGATGGATCACCAGAAATTCAAAGGCACCCGAATTTCAGCAACCGGGGCATGGAAGTCGGGATGCCGCGAAACTCATCCAGTCAAAGCGTTACGCCCTTTGCGGAAGAAGTGTGGTGTAGAACAAGTAGCAGAAGCATACATGCTCAAGAGGGATCACCAGAAATTCAAAGGCACCTGAATTTCGGCAACCGGGGCATCAAAGTCGGAATGCCGCGAAACTCATCCAGTCAAAGCGTTACGCCCTTTGCGGAAGGAAGTGTGTGTAGAATAAGTAGAAGAAGCATACATGCTCAAGAGGGATCACCCGAAATTCAAAGGCAACTGAATTTCGGCAACCGGGGCATCGAAGTCGAAATGCCGCAAAAGTCACCGAGTCAAAGCGTTTCGCGGTTTGAGGAAGGAAGTGTGATGTAGAACAAGTAGCAGAAGCATACATGCTCAAGAGGGATCACCCGAAATTTAAAGGCAACTGAATTTCGGCAACCGGGGCAAGGAAGTCGTAATGCCGCAAAAACTCATCCAGTCAAAGCGTTACGCCCTTTGCGGAAGGAAGTGTGGTGTAGAAGAAGTAGCAGAAGCATACATGCTCAAGAGGGATCACCCGAAATTCAAAGGCAACTGAATTTCGGCAACCGGGGCATGGAAGTCGGAATGCCGCGAAACTCATCCAGTCAAAGCGTTACGCCCTTTGCGGAAGGAAGTGTGGTGTAGAACAAGTAGCAGAAGCATACATGCTCAAGAGGGATCACCAGAAATTCAAAGGCAAATGAATTTCGACAACCGGGGTATCGATGTCGGAATGCCGCGAAACTCATCCACTCAAAGCGTTACGCCCTTTGCGGAAGGAAGTGTGGTGTAGAACAAGTAGCAGAAGCATACATGCTCAAGAGGGATCACCCGAAATTCAAAGGAAACTGAATTTCGGCAACCGGGGAATCCAAGTCGGAATGGCGCGAAACTCACCGATTCAAAGCGTTTCGTTGTTTGCGGAACGAAGTGTGATGTAAAACAAGTAGCAGAAGCATACATGCTCAAGAGGGATCACCCGAAATTCAAAGGCAACTGAATTTCGGCAACCGCGGCATCAAAGTCGGAATGCCGCGAAACTCATCCAGTCAAAGCGTTACGCCCTTTGCGGAAGGAAGTATGGTGTAGAACAAGTAGCAGAAGCATACATGCTCAAGAGGGATCACCAGAAATTCGAAGGCAACTGAATTTCGGCAACCGGGGTATCGAAGTCGGAATGCCGCGAAACTCATCCAAGCAAAGCGTTATGCCCTTCGCGCAAGGAAGTGTGATGTAGAACAAGTAGCAGAAGCATACATGCTCAAGACGGATCACCCGAAATTCAAAGGCAACTGAATTTCGGCAACCGGGGCATCGAAGTCGAATGCCGCGAAACTCATCCAGTCAAAGCGTTACGCCCTTTGCGGAAGGAAGTGTGGTGTGGAACAAGTAGCAGAAGCATACATGCTCAAGAGGGATCACCCGAAATTCAAAGGAAACTGAATTTCGGCAACCGGGGAATCCAAGGCGGAATGCCGCAAAACTCACCAAGTCAAAGCGTTTCGCTGTTTGCGGAACGAAGTGTGATGTAAAACAAGTAGCAGAAGCATACATGCTCAAGACGGATCACCCGAAATTCAAAGGCAACAGAATTTCGGCAACCGGGGCATCGAAGTCGGAATGCCTCGAAAGTCATCCAGTCAAAGCGTTACGCCCTTTGCGGAAGGAAGTGTGGTGTAGAACAAGTAGCAGAAGCATACATGCTCAAGAGGGATCAATCGAAATTCAAAGCCAACTGAATTTCGGCAACCAGGGCATCGAAGTCGGAATATCGCGAAACTCCCTCAGTCAAAGCGTTACGCCCTTTGCGGAAGGAAGTGTGACGAAGAACAAGTAGCAGAATCATACATGCTCAAGAGCGATCCCCCGAAATTCAAAGGCAACTGAATTTCGGCAACTAGGGCATCGAAGTCGGAATGCCGCGAAACTCATCCAGTCAAAGCGTTACGCCCTTTGGGGAAGGAAGTGTGGTGTAGAACAAGTAGCACAAGCTTACATGCTCAAGAGGGATCACCCGAAATTCAAAGGCAACTGAATTTCGACAACGGGGGCATCAAAGTTGGAATGCCGCGAAAGTCATCCAGTCAAAGCGTTACGCCCTTTGCGGAAGGAAGTGTGATGTAGAACAAGTAGCAGAAGCATACATGCTCAAGACGGATCACCCGAAATTCAAAGGCAACTGAATTTCGGCAACCGGGGCATCGAAGTCGAATGCCGCGAAACTCATCCAGTCAAAGCGTTACGCCCTTTGCGGAAGGAAGTGTGGTGTAGACCAAGTAGCAGAAGCATACATGCTCAACAGGGATCACCCGAAATTCAAAGGCAACTGAATTTCCACAAACGGGGCATCGAAGTCGGAATGCCGCGAAACTCATCCAGTCAAAGCCTTACGCCATTTGCGGAAGGAAGTGTGATGTAGAACAAGTAGCAGAATCATACATGCTCAAGAGGGATCACCCGAAATTCAAAGGCAACTGAATTTCGGCAACCGGGGCATCGAACACGGAATGCCGCGAAACTCATCCAGCCAAAGCGTTACGCCCTTTGCGGAAGGAAGTGTGGTGTAGAACAAGTAGCAGAAGCATACATGCTCAAGAGGGATCACCTGAAATTAAATTGCAACTGAATTTCGGCAACCGGGGCATCGAAGTCGGAATGCCGCGAAACACATCCTGTCAAAGCGTTTGGCCATTTCCCGAAGAAGTCTGATGTAGAACAAGTAGCAGAAGCATACATGCTCAAGACGGATCACCCGAAATTCAAAGGCAACTGAATTTCGGCAACCGGGGCATCGAAGTCGGAATGCTGCGAAACTCATCCATTCAAAGCGTTACGCCCTTTGGGGAAGGAAGTGTGGTGTAGAACAAGTAGCAGAAGCATACATGCTCAAGACGGATCACCCGAAATTCAAAGGCAACTGAATTTCGGCAACCGGGGCATCGAAGTCGGAATGCCTCGAAACTCATCCAGTCAAAGCGTTACGCCCTTTCCGGAAGGAAGTGTTGTGTAGAACAAGTAGCAGAAGTATACATGCTCAAGAGGGATCAATCGAAATTCAAAGGCAACTGAATTTCGGCAACCAGGGCATCGAAGTCGGAATGTCGCGAAACACATCCAGTCAAAGCGTTACGCCCTTTGCGGAAGGAAGTGTGCTGAAGAACAAGTAGCAGAATCATACATGCTCAAGAGCGATCCCCCGAAATTCAAAGGCAACTGAATTTCGGCAACCAGGGCATCGAAGTCGGAATGTCGCGAAACACATCCAGTCAAAGCGTTACGCCCTTTGCGGAAGGAAGTGTGCTGAAGAACAAGTAGCAGAATCATACATGCTCAAGAGCGATCCCCCGAAATTCAAAGGCAACTGAATTTCGGCAACTGGGGCATCGAAGTCGGAATGCCGCGAAACTCATCCATTCAAAGCGTTACGCCCTTTGGGGAAGGAAGTGTGGAGTTGAACAAGTAGCAGAAGCATACATGCTCAAGAGGGATCACCCGAAATTCAAAGGCAACTGAATTTCGGCAACCGGGGCATCGAAGTCGGAATGCCGCGAAACTCATCCAGTCAAAGCGTTACGCCCTTTGCGGAAGGAAGTGTGGTGTAGACCAAGTAGCAGAAGCATACATGCTCAAGAGGGATCACCCGAAATTCAAAGGCAACTGAATTTCGGCAACCGGGGCATCGAAGTCGGAATACCGCGAAACTCACCGAGTCAAAGCGTTTCGCTGTTTGCGTAAGAGAGTGTGATGTAGAACAAGTAGCTGAAGCATACATGCTCAAGAGGGATCACCCGAAATTCAAAGGCAACTGAATTTCGGCAATCGGGCATACGAAGTCGGAATGCCGTGAAACTCATCCAGTCAAAGCGTTACGCCCTTTGCGAAAGGAAGTGTGGTGTAGACCAAGTAGCAGAAGCATACATGCTCAACAGGGATCACCCGAAATTCAAAGGCAACTGAATTTCAGCAACCGGGGCATCACAGTCAGAATGCCGCGAAACTCATCCAGTCAAAGCGTTACGCCCTTTGCGGAAGGAAGTGTGGTGTAGAACAAGTAGCAGAAGCATACATGCTCAAGAAGGATCACCCGATATTCAAAGGCAACTGAATTTCGGCAACCGGGGCATCGAAGTCGGAATGCCGTGAAACTCACCGAGTCAAAGCGTTTCGCCGTTTGCGGAAGAAGAGTGTGATGTAGAACAAGTAGCAGAAGCATACATGCTCAAGAGGGATCACCCGAAATTCAAAGGCAACTGAATTTCGGCAACCGGGGCATCGAAGTCGGAATGCCGCGAAACTCACCGAGTCAAAGCGTTTCGCTGTTTGCGGAAGAAAGTGTGATGTAGAACAAGTAGCAGAAGCATACATGCTCAAGAGGGATCACCCGAAATTCAAAGGCAACTGAATTTCGGCAACCGGGGCATCGAAGTCGGAATGCCGCGAAACTCACCGAGTCAAAGCGTTTCGCCGTTTGCGGAAGAAGTCTGATGTAGAACAAGTAGCAGAAGCATACATGCTCAAGAGGGATCACCCGAAATTCAAAGGCAACTGAATTTCGGCAACCGGGGCATCGAAGTCGGAATGCCGCGAAACTCACCGAGTCAAAGCGTTTCGCCGTTTGCGGAAGGAAGTGTGATGTAGAACAAGTAGCAGAAGCATACATGCTCAAGAGGGATCACCCGAAATTCAAAGGCAACTGAATTTCGGCAACCGGGGCATCGAAGTCGGAATGCCGCGAAACTCACCGAGTCAAAGCGTTTCGCCGTTTGCGGAAGGAAGTGTGATGTAGAACAAGTAGCAGAAGCATACATGCTCAAGAGGGATCACCCGAAATTCAAAGGCAACTGAATTTCGGCAACCGGGGCATCGAAGTCGGAATGCCGCGAAACTCACCGAGTCAAAGCGTTTCGCCGTTTGCGGAAGGAAGTGTGATGTAGAACAAGTAGCAGAAGCATACATGCTCAAGAGGGATCACCCGAAATTCAAAGGCAACTGAATTTCGGCAACCGGGGCATCGAAGTCGGAATGCCGCGAAACTCACCGAGTCAAAGCGTTTCGCCGTTTGCGGAAGGAAGTGTGATGTAGAACAAGTAGCAGAAGCATACATGCTCAAGAGGGATCACCCGAAATTCAAAGGCAACTGAATTTCGGCAACCGGGGCATCGAAGTCGGAATGCCGCGAAACTCACCGAGTCAAAGCGTTTCGCCGTTTGCGGAAGGAAGTGTGATGTAGAACAAGTAGCAGAAGCATACATGCTCAAGAGGGATCACCCGAAATTCAAAGGCAACTGAATTTCGGCAACCGGGGCATCGAAGTCGGAATGCCGCGAAACTCACCGAGTCAAAGCGTTTCGCCGTTTGCGGAAGAAGTGTGATGTAGAACAAGTAGCAGAAGCATACATGCTCAAGAGGGATCACCCGAAATTCAAAGGCAACTGAATTTCGGCAACCGGGGCATCGAAGTCGGAATGCCGCGAAACTCACCGAGTCAAAGCGTTTCGCCGTTTGCGGAAGAAGTGTGATGTAGAACAAGTAGCAGAAGCATACATGCTCAAGAGGGATCACCCGAAATTCAAAGGCAACTGAATTTCGGCAACCGGGGCATCGAAGTCGGAATGCCGCGAAACTCACCGAGTCAAAGCGTTTCGCCGTTTGCGGAAGGAAGTGTGATGTAGAACAAGTAGCAGAAGCATACATGCTCAAGAGGGATCACCCGAAATTCAAAGGCAACTGAATTTCGGCAACCGGGGCATCGAAGTCGGAATGCCGCGAAACTCACCGAGTCAAAGCGTTTCGCCGTTTGCGGAAGAAGTCTGATGTAGAACAAGTAGCAGAAGCATACATGCTCAAGAGGGATCACCCGAAATTCAAAGGCAACTGAATTTCGGCAACCGGGGCATCGAAGTCGGAATGCCGCGAAACTCACCGAGTCAAAGCGTTTCGCCGTTTGCGGAAGGAAGTGTGATGTAGAACAAGTAGCAGAAGCATACATGCTCAAGAGGGATCACCCGAAATTCAAAGGCAACTGAATTTCGGCAACCGGGGCATCGAAGTCGGAATGCCGCGAAACTCACCGAGTCAAAGCGTTTCGCCGTTTGCGGAAGGAAGTGTGATGTAGAACAAGTAGCAGAAGCATACATGCTCAAGAGGGATCACCCGAAATTCAAAGGCAACTGAATTTCGGCAACCGGGCATCGAAGTCGGAATGCCGCGAAACTCACCGAGTCAAAGCGTTTCGCTTTTGCGGAAGGAGTGTGATGTAGAACAAGTAGCAGAAGCATACATGCTCAAGAGGGATCACCCGAAATTCAAAGGCAACTGAATTTCGGCAACCGGGGCATCGAAGTCGGAATGCCGCGAAACTCACCGAGTCAAAGCGTTTCGCTGTTTGCGGAAGAGAGTGTGATGTAGAACAAGTAGCAGAAGCATACATGCTCAAGAGGGATCACCCGAAATTCAAAGGCAACTGAATTTCGGCAACCGGGGCATCGAAGTCGGAATGCCGCGAAACTCACCGAGTCAAAGCGTTTCGCCGTTTGCGGAAGGAAGTGTGATGTAGAACAAGTAGCAGAAGCATACATGCTCAAGAGGGATCACCCGAAATTCAAAGGCAACTGAATTTCGGCAACCGGGGCATCGAAGTCGGAATGCCGCGAAACTCACCGAGTCAAAGCGTTTCGCCGTTTGCGGAAGGAAGTGTGATGTAGAACAAGTAGCAGAAGCATACATGCTCAAGAGGGATCACCCGAAATTCAAAGGCAACTGAATTTCGGCAACCGGGGCATCGAAGTCGGAATGCCGCGAAACTCACCGAGTCAAAGCGTTTCGCCGTTTGCGGAAGGAAGTGTGATGTAGAACAAGTAGCAGAAGCATACATGCTCAAGAGGGATCACCCGAAATTCAAAGGCAACTGAATTTCGGCAACCGGGGCATCGAAGTCGGAATGCCGCGAAACTCACCGAGTCAAAGCGTTTCGCCGTTTGCGGAAGGAAGTGTGATGTAGAACAAGTAGCAGAAGCATACATGCTCAAGAGGGATCACCCGAAATTCAAAGGCAACTGAATTTCGGCAACCGGGGCATCGAAGTCGGAATGCCGCGAAACTCACCGAGTCAAAGCGTTTCGCCGTTTGCGGAAGAGAGTGTGATGTAGAACAAGTAGCAGAAGCATACATGCTCAAGAGGGATCACCCGAAATTCAAAGGCAACTGAATTTCGGCAACCGGGGCATCGAAGTCGGAATGCCGCGAAACTCACCGAGTCAAAGCGTTTCGCCGTTTGCGGAAGGAAGTGTGATGTAGAACAAGTAGCAGAAGCATACATGCTCAAGAGGGATCACCCGAAATTCAAAGGCAACTGAATTTCGGCAACCGGGCATCGAAGTCGGAATGCCGCGAAACTCACCGAGTCAAAGCGTTTCGCCGTTTGCGGAAGAAGTGTGATGTAGAACAAGTAGCAGAAGCATACATGCTCAAGAGGGATCACCCGAAATTCAAAGGCAACTGAATTTCGGCAACCGGGGCATCGAAGTCGGAATGCCGCGAAACTCACCGAGTCAAAGCGTTTCGCCGTTTGCGGAAGGAAGTGTGATGTAGAACAAGTAGCAGAAGCATACATGCTCAAGAGGGATCACCCGAAATTCAAAGGCAACTGAATTTCGGCAACCGGGGCATCGAAGTCGGAATGCCGCGAAACTCACCGAGTCAAAGCGTTTCGCCGTTTGCGGAAGGAAGTGTGATGTAGAACAAGTAGCAGAAGCATACATGCTCAAGAGGGATCACCCGAAATTCAAAGGCAACTGAATTTCGGCAACCGGGGCATCGAAGTCGGAATGCCGCGAAACTCACAGTCAAAGCGTTTCGCCGTTTGCGGAAGGAAGTGTGATGTAGAACAAGTAGCAGAAGCATACATGCTCAAGAGGGATCACCCGAAATTCAAAGGCAACTGAATTTCGGCAACCGGGGCATCGAAGTCGGAATGCCGCGAAACTCACCGAGTCAAAGCGTTTCGCTGTTTGCGGAAGGAAGTGTGATGTAGAACAAGTAGCAGAAGCATACATGCTCAAGAGGGATCACCCGAAATTCAAAGGCAACTGAATTTCGGCAACCGGGGCATCGAAGTCGGAATGCCGCGAAACTCACCGAGTCAAAGCGTTTCGCCGTTTGCGGAAGGAAGTGTGATGTAGAACAAGTAGCAGAAGCATACATGCTCAAGAGGGATCACCCGAAATTCAAAGGCAACTGAATTTCGGCAACCGGGGCATCGAAGTCGGAATGCCGCGAAACTCACCGAGTCAAAGCGTTTCGCTGTTTGCGGAAGGAAGTGTGATGTAGAACAAGTAGCAGAAGCATACATGCTCAAGAGGGATCACCCGAAATTCAAAGGCAACTGAATTTCGGCAACCGGGGCATCGAAGTCGGAATGCCGCGAAACTCACCGAGTCAAAGCGTTTCGCCGTTTGCGGAAGAAAGTGTGATGTAGAACAAGTAGCAGAAGCATACATGCTCAAGAGGGATCACCCGAAATTGAAAGGCAACTGAATTTCGCCAACCGGGGCATCGAAGTCGGAATGTCGCGAAACTCACCGAGTCGAAGCGTTTCGCCGTTTGCGGATGAAAGTGTGATGTAGAACAAGTAGCAGAAGCATACATGCTCAAGAGGGATCACCCGAAATTCAAAGGCAACTGAATTTCGGCAACCGGGGCATCGAAGTCGGAATGCGGCGAAACTCAACTAGTCAAAGCGTTTCGTCGTTTGCGGAAGAGAGTGTGATGTAGAACAAGTAGCAGAAGCATACATGCTCAAGAGGGATCACCCGAAATTCAAAGGCAACTGAATTTCGGCAACCGGGGCATCGAAGTCGGAATGCCGCGAAACTCACCGAGTCGAAGCGTTTCGCCGTTTGCGGAAGGAAGTGTGATGTAGAACAAGTAGCAGAAGCATACATGCTCAAGAGGGATCACCCGAAATTCAAAGGCAACTGAATTTCGGCAACCGGGGCATCGAAGTCGGAATGCCGCGAAACTCACCGAGTCGAAGCGTTTCGCCGTTTGCGGATGAAAGTGTGATGTAGAACAAGTAGCAGAAGCATACATGCTCAAGAGGGATCACCCGAAATTCAAAGGCAACTGAATTTCGGCAACCGGGGCATCGAAGTCGGAATGCCGCGAAACTCACCGAGTCAAAGCGTTTCGCCGTTTGCGGAAGAAAGTGTGATGTAGAACAAGTAGCAGAAGCATACATGCTCAAGAGGGATCACCCGAAATTCAAAGGCAACTGAATTTCGGCAACCGGGGCATCGAAGTCAGAATGCCGCGAAACTCACCGAGTCAAAGCGTTTCGCCGTTTGCGGAAGAGAAGTGTGATGTAGAACAAGTAGCAGAAGCATACATGCTCAAGAGGGATCACCCGAAATTCAAAGGCAACTGAATTTCGGCAACCGGGGCATCGAAGTCGGAATGCCGCGAAACTCACCGAGTCAAAGCGTTTCGCCGTTTGCGGAAGGAAGTGTGATGTAGAACAAGTAGCAGAAGCATACATGCTCAAGAGGGATCACCCGAAATTCAAAGGCAACTGAATTTCGGCAACCGGGGCATCGAAGTCGGAATGCCGCGAAACTCACCGAGTCAAAGCGTTTCGCCGTTTGCGGAAGGAAGTGTGATGTAGAACAAGTAGCAGAAGCATACATGCTCAAGAGGGATCACCCGAAATTCAAAGGCAACTGAATTTCGGCAACCGGGGCATCGAAGTCGGAATGCCGCGAAACTCACCGAGTCAAAGCGTTTCGCCGTTTGCGGAAGGAAGTGTGATGTAGAACAAGTAGCAGAAGCATACATGCTCAAGAGGGATCACCCGAAATTCAAAGGCAACTGAATTTCGGCAACCGGGGCATCGAAGTCGGAATGCCGCGAAACTCACCGAGTCAAAGCGTTTCGCCGTTTGCGGAAGGAAGTGTGATGTAGAACAAGTAGCAGAAGCATACATGCTCAAGAGGGATCACCCGAAATTCAAAGGCAACTGAATTTCGGCAACCGGGGCATCGAAGTCGGAATGCCGCGAAACTCACCGAGTCAAAGCGTTTCGCCGTTTGCGGAAGGAAGTGTGATGTAGAACAAGTAGCAGAAGCATACATGCTCAAGAGGGATCACCCGAAATTCAAAGGCAACTGAATTTCGGCAACCGGGGCATCGAAGTCGGAATGCCGCGAAACTCACCGAGTCAAAGCGTTTCGCCGTTTGCGGAAGGAAGTGTGATGTAGAACAAGTAGCAGAAGCATACATGCTCAAGAGGGATCACCCGAAATTCAAAGGCAACTGAATTTCGGCAACCGGGGCATCGAAGTCGGAATGCCGCGAAACTCACCGAGTCAAAGCGTTTCGCCGTTTGCGGAAGGAAGTGTGATGTAGAACAAGTAGCAGAAGCATACATGCTCAAGAGGGATCACCCGAAATTCAAAGGCAACTGAATTTCGGCAACCGGGGCATCGAAGTCGGAATGCCGCGAAACTCACCGAGTCAAAGCGTTTCGCCCTTTGCGGAAGGAAGTGTGATGTAGAACAAGTAGCAGAAGCATACATGCTCAAGAGGGATCACCCGAAATTCAAAGGCAACTGAATTTCGGCAACCGGGGCATCGAAGTCGGAATGCCGCGAAACTCACCGAGTCAAAGCGTTTCGCCGTTTGCGGAAGAGAGTGTGATGTAGAACAAGTAGCAGAAGCATACATGCTCAAGAGGGATCACCCGAAATTCAAAGGCAACTGAATTTCGGCAACCGGGGCATCGAAGTCGGAATGCCGCGAAACTCACCGAGTCAAAGCGTTTCGCCGTTTGCGGAAGAGAGTGTGATGTAGAACAAGTAGCAGAAGCATACATGCTCAAGAGGGATCACCCGAAATTCAAAGGCAACTGAATTTCGGCAACCGGGGCATCGAAGTCGGAATGCCGCGAAACTCACCGAGTCAAAGCGTTTCGCCGTTTGCGGAAGGAAGTGTGATGTAGAACAAGTAGCAGAAGCATACATGCTCAAGAGGGATCACCCGAAATTCAAAGGCAACTGAATTTCGGCAACCGGGGCATCGAAGTCGGAATGCCGCGAAACTCACCGAGTCAAAGCGTTTCGCCGTTTGCGGAAGAAGTGTGATGTAGAACAAGTAGCAGAAGCATACATGCTCAAGAGGGATCACCCGAAATTCAAAGGCAACTGAATTTCGGCAACCGGGGCATCGAAGTCGGAATGCCGCGAAACTCGCCGAGTCAAAGCGTTTCGCTGTTTGCGGAAGGAAGTGTGATGTAGAACAAGTAGCATAAGCATACATGCTCAAGAGGGATCACCCGAAATTCAAAGGCAACTGAATTTCGGCAACCGGGGCATCGAAGTCGGAATGCCGCGAAACTCGCCGAGTCAAAGCGTTTCGCTGGTTACGGAAGGGCGTGTTATGTAGAACAAGTAGCAGAAGCATACATGCTCAAGAGGGATCACCCGTAATTCAAAGGAAACTGAATTTCGGCAACCGGGGCATCGAAGTCGGAATGCCGGGAAAGTCACCGAGTCAAAGCGTTTCGCCGTTTGCGGAAGAGAGTGTGATGTAGAACAAGTAGCAGAAGCATACATGCTCAAGAGGTATCACCCGAAATTCAAAGGCAACTGAATTTCGGCAACCGGGGCATCCAAGTCGGAATGCCGCGAAACTCACCGAGTCAAAGCGTTTCGCTGTTTGCGGAAGAGAGTGTGATGTAGAACAAGTAGCAGAAGCATACATGCTCAAGAGGGATCACCCGAAATTCAAAGGCAACTGAATTTCGGAAACCGGGGCATCGAAGTCGGAATTCCGGGAAACTCACCGAGTCAAAGCGTTTCGCCATTTGCGGAAGGAAGTGTGATGTACAACAAGTAGCAGAAGCATACATGCTCAAAAGGGATCACCCGAAATTCAAAGGCAACTGAATTTCGGCAACCGGGCATCGAAGTCGGAATGCCGCGAAACTCACCGAGTCAAAGCGTTTCGCCGTTTGCGGAAGGAAGTCTGATGTAGAACAAGTAGCAGAAGCATAAATGCTCAAGAGGGATCACCCGAAATTTAAAGGCAACTGAATTTCTACAACCAGGGCATCGAAGTCGGAATGCCGCGAAACTCACCGAGTCAGAGCGTTTCGTCGTTTGCGAAACTCACTGATGTAGAACAAGTAGCAGAAGCATACATGCTCAAGAGGGATTACCCGAAATTCAAAGGATTCTGAATTTCGACAACCGGGACATCGAAGTCGGAATGCGGCGAAACTCACCGAGTCAAACCATTTCGCCGTTTGCGGATGAAAGTCTGTTGTAGAACAAGTAGCAGAAGCATACATGCTCAAGAGGGATCGCCCGAAATTCAAAGGCAACTGAATTTCGACAACCGGGGCATGGAAGTCAGAATACGGCGAAACTCACCGATTCAGAGCGTTTCGTCGTTTGAGGAAGAAAGTCTGATGTAGAACAAGTAGCAGAAGCATAAATGCTAAGAGGGATCAGCCGAAATTCAAAGGCTTTGAATTTCGGCAACCGGGGTATCGAAGTCGGAATGCCGTGAAACTAACCGAGTCAAAGCGTTTCGCTGTTTGCGGAAGAAAGTCTGATGTAGAACAAGTAGCCGAAGAATACATTTTTTGCTCAAGAGGGATCATCCCGAAATTCAAAGGCAACTGAATTTCGGGCAACCGGGGAATCGAAGTCGGAATGTCGCGAAAACTCATCCACCGAGTTCAAAGCGTTTCGCTGTTTGCGGAAGAAAAGTGTGATGATAGAACAAGTAGCAGAAGCATACGACTCAAGAAGGGGATCACCCGAAACTTTCAAAGGCAACTGAAAATTTCGGCAACCGGGGCAAATTGGAAAGTCGGAATGCCGCGAATAAAAAACCCCCCACACTCACCGAGTCACAGCGTTTCGCTGATTTGCGGAAGAAAGTGAGATGTAGAACAATGTAGCAGAAGCATACATGCTCAAGAGAGATCACCCGAAATTCCAAAGGCAACTGATTTTCGGAAACCGGGGCATCGAAGTCGGAAATGCCGCGAAACTCATCCGAGTCAGAGGCCGTTTCGATCCCTTTGCGGAATGAAGGTGTGATGTTGAACAGAGTAGCAGAAGCATACATGCTTCCAAGGAGGGATTCACCCGAAAGTCAAAGGCAACTGAATTTCGGACAAACCGGGCATCGAAAGTCGAGAATGCCGCGAAACTCTTACCGAGTCAAGAGCGTTTCGCTGTTTGCGGAAGAGAGTGTGTTGTAAGAACGAAAAAAGTAGCCAGACAGCATACATGCTCAAGAGGGCATCACCCGAAATAAAAGGCAACTGAATTTCAGGCAACCGGGGCATCGAAGTCGGAATGCAGCGAAACTCACGTGAGTCAAAGCGTTTTGCCTTTGCGGAAGGAAGTCTGAGTGTAGAAACAAGTAGCAGAAGCATACATGCTTTAAGAGGGATCACCCGATAATTCAAAGTCAACTTGAAATTTCGGCAACCTGGGGCAACGAAAGTCGGAATGCCGCGAAACTCATCCAGTCACAAGCGTTTTCGCCGTTTTGCGGGAAGAAAGTTCTGTTGTAGAACAAGTAGCAGAAGCATACATGCTCAAGAGGGATCACCCGAAATTCAAAGGCAACTGAATTTTCGGCAACCCGGGCATCGAAGTCGGAATGCCCGCGAAACTCATACCGAGTCCAGAGCGTTTCGCCGTTTGCGGAAGGAAGTGTGATGTAGAAACAAGTAGCCAGAAGCATACATGCTCAAGAGGGATCAACCCGAAATTCAAAGGGCAACCTGAATTTCGACAACCAGGCCAATCGAACGTCGGAATGCCGCGAAACTCATCCAGTCAAACCGTTTCCGCCGTTTGCGGATGAGAGTCTGTTGTGAGAACCAAGATAGCAGAAGCATACATGCTCAAGAGGGATCACCCGAAATTTCAAAGGCAAACTGAATTTCGGTCAAAAACCGGTGGCATCGAAGTCAGAAATGCCGCGAAACTCACCGATTCAAAGCGTTTCGCCCCTTTGCGGATGTAGGAAGTGTGATGTAGTAACAAGTAGTCAGAAGCATACTTGCTTCAAGAGGGATCACCCGGAAATTCAAAGGCATACTGAATTTTCGGCAAACCGGGGCATCGAAGTCGGAATGCCGCGAAACTCATACCGAGTCAAGCGTTTTCGCTTTTTGCAGAAGAGAAGTCTGATGTAGAACAAGTAGCAGAAAGCAATACATGCTCAAGAGGGAATCACCCGAAATTCAAAGGCAACTGAATTTCGGCTAAAACCTGGGCATCGAAGTCGGAATGCCCAGCGAAACTAACCAAGTCAAAGCGTTTTCGCTGTTTGCGGAAGAAGAGTGTGATGTAGAACCAAGTAGCAGAAGCATACATGCTCAATGAGGGATCACCCGAAAATTCAAAAGGCAAACGAAATTTCAGAAACCGGCGGCAATCGAAGTCGGAATTGCCACAAAAACTCCTCGAGTCAAAGCGTTTTCGCCTCGTTTGCGGAAAGGAAGTGTGATGTAGAACAAGTAGCAGAGAAGCAAAAACAAAAATAAAAAAAAAAAAAACAAAACATTGCTGCAAGAGTGATCACCCCGAAATTCCAATGGGGGGGGGGGGCAACATTAATTTCGGCAACCGGGGCTATCGAAGTCGGAATGCCGCGAAACTCTTACCAAGTCAAAGCGTTTCGCCGTTTGCGGAAGAAGTGTGATGTAGAACAAGTAGCAGAAGCATACATGCTCAAGAGGGATCACCCGAAATTCAAAGGCAACTGAATTTCGGCAACCGGGGCATCGAAGTCGGAATGCCGCGAAACTCACAGTCAAAGCGTTTCGCCTTTGCGGAAGAAGTGTGATGTAGAACAAGTAGCAGAAGCATACATGCTCAAGAGGGATCACCCGAAATTCAAAGGCAACTGAATTTCGGCAACCGGGCATCGAAGTCGGAATGCCGCGAAACTCACCGAGTCAAAGCGTTTCGCCGTTGCGGAAGAAGTGTGATGTAGAACAAGTAGCAGAAGCATACATGCTCAAGAGGGATCACCCGAAATTCAAAGGCAACTGAATTTCGGCAACGGGGCATCGAAGTCGGAATGCCGCGAAACTCACCGAGTCAAAGCGTTTCGCTGTTTGCGGAAGAAGTGTGATGTAGAACAAGTAGCAGAAGCATACATGCTCAAGAGGGATCACCCGAAATTCAAAGGCAACTGAATTTCGGCAACCGGGGCATCGAAGTCGGAATGCCGCGAAACTCACCGAGTCAAAGCGTTTCGCCTTTTGCGGAAGGAAGTGTGATGTAGAACAAGTAGCAGAAGCATACATGCTCAAGAGGGATCACCCGAAATTCAAAGGCAACTGAATTTCGGCAACCGGGGCATCGAAGTCGGAATGCCGCGAAAAACTCACCGAGTCAAAGCGTTTCGCCCTTTGCGGAAGAAGTGTGATGTAGAACAAGTAGCAGAAGCATACATGCTCAAGAGGGATCACCCGAAATTCAAAGGCAACTGAATTTCGGCAACCGGGGCATCGAAGTCGGAATGCCGCGAAACTCACCGAGTCAAAGCGTTTCGCCGTTTGCGGAAGAGAGTGTGATGTAGAACAAGTAGCAGAAGCATACATGCTCAAGAGGGATCACCCGAAATTCAAAGGCAACTGAATTTCGGCAACCGGGGCATCGAAGTCGGAATGCCGCGAAACTCACAGTCAAAGCGTTTCGCCCTTTGCGGAAGGAAGTGTGATGTAGAACAAGTAGCAGAAGCATACATGCTCAAGAGGGATCACCCGAAATTCAAAGGCAACTGAATTTCGGCAACCGGGGCATCGAAGTCGGAATGCCGCGAAACTCACCAGTCAAAGCGTTTCGCCCTTTGCGGAAGAAGTGTGATGTAGAACAAGTAGCAGAAGCATACATGCTCAAGAGGGATCACCCGAAATTCAAAGGCAACTGAATTTCGGCAACCGGGGCATCGAAGTCGGAATGCCGCGAAACTCACCAGTCAAAGCGTTTCGCCGTTTGCGGAAGAGAGTGTGATGTAGAACAAGTAGCAGAAGCATACATGCTCAAGAGGGATCACCCGAAATTCAAAGGCAACTGAATTTCGGCAACCGGGCATCGAAAGTCGGAATGCCGCGAAACTCACCGAGTCAAAGCGTTTCGCCGTTTGCGGAAGAAGTGTGATGTAGAACAAGTAGCAGAAGCATACATGCTCAAGAGGGATCACCCGAAATTCAAAGGCAACTGAATTTCGGCAACCGGGCATCGAAGTCGGAATGCCGCAAACTCACCAGTCAAAGCGTTACGCCCTTTGCGGAAGAAGTGTGATGTAGAACAAGTAGCAGAAGCATACATGCTCAAGAGGGATCACCCGAAATTCAAAGGCAACTGAATTTCGGCAACCGGGGCATCGAAGTCGGAATGCCGCGAAACTCACAGTCAAAGCGTTTCGCTGTTTGCGGAAGAAGTGTGATGTAGAACAAGTAGCAGAAGCATACATGCTCAAGAGGGATCACCCGAAATTCAAAGGCAACTGAATTTCGGCAACCGGG
>CM055355.1:27579716-27584716 GCA_029228515.1 Populus alba x Populus x berolinensis | reverse complement strand
CCCAGGCTTGACGAAACGACTGGGGGCCTAGACACACACTGGGGCAGTGGCAGCTATGCCAACAGTGGGAAAAATCGGCAGCGCAGATTTTTTGACGAACATGGGCTGGACGCTGGGCTGTCCAGGCCAGGCAGGAAAAATCGTCAAGGGGATGCGCTGACGAAGCAGGGGCTGTTCAGACACAGCGGGCAGTGTTGGAATCGGCAGCGCCGACGAAATGGGAGAAGTCGGCAGAATCGGCAGCCGGTGCTGGCGATGAGTCTGGACTGTTTATAGTCCTAGGCGTGACGAAAAAGACTGGGGGCCTAGGCAGCGGCAGCGATGCCAACAGTGGGAAAAATCGGCAGCGCGGAGATCCGCAGCTGGAGGCCCGTCGGGGAAAATCGGCAGCGCAGATTTGTTGACGAACACGGGCTGGACGCTGGGCTGTCGAGGCCAGGCAGGAAAATTCGTCAAGGGGACGCGCTGACGAAACAGGGGCTGTTCAGACACAGCAGGCAGTGTTGGAATCGGCAGCGCGGACGAACGAGGGGCTGTTCAGACAAATCGGCAACGTCGGAAAAATCGGCAGCGCGGATTTGTGCAGCTGGAGGCCCTATCAGCTGGCTGCCCGCAACGAGTCATTCAATTCTCTGCCCTATCAACATAACTCCCGATGTGTTGTTCGCTATCTTGGAAGAAGAGATCTCTTCCTCCCCGCGTCGGCCGGGTGCGATTACCCGGCGGCGTCGTTCAAATCACTGCCCTATCGGCCACAACTGCTGATGGGGGGGATTAGAGGCCGGCCATGGTGGTGAGGGGAGGCCAAGACCGTGAAAGCAAGAGTTTTCCCGGGGCTCCTCCGGTGGCCGCGGCATGCGCGCTGCCGGTTTTCCCGCATCCCGCCAAGAAAACGTCATGCTTTCCACGTGAAATCAATCCAGTAAAATCAGCCATATTTTTGTGAGGCTGCCAGCCGAATTTGGGGTCATTCCGGGCCGGTTCCTATTTTTGCGTATTTCCTTGATTTTTAATGGTAGGAAAATAAAAAAAAATACTTCCCGACCTCGAAAAAATCTGGGAAAATTTATAAAGGTGGATTGGATTTTTGCCAACCTATGTGCAAAATTTCAGCTCAAAATACCAAGAAATGAATTTTTTAGAGGGGGGGTGACAGCTGGGACCTAGTAGTAGTGTCTGCCCCTGCCAGAGCTGCAATAACACTTATAGCTCTTTAGGGGGGTGCCCCCCGACTGGCCATGGGGCGCGCTGGCTGGCGCCCATAGGCCTGCCGCGGGGGATTTGCGAGCTGCTGCTACACACGTGGGGGGCCTCACGGCCCGAAGTAACGCCGCCATCGATGACCCGTTTCCGGCCGGCGACGACCCGATTCCGACCACCGCCCTATAAAAATCACACGCGCGCGCCGCGCGCGCCCGCGCCCGCGTCTGCGCTTGGCGCTGGGGCGCTGGGGCCTGAGGGCCTGGGGCCCTTGGGGGCCCTTGGGCTCTTGGGCGATTGGGCGCGCGCGCGCGCGCGGCAATGATTTCCATGCCGCGCTGCGCAACGGGGGCTGACGCGGGGACAGCCCCTGCTGGCTGGCTATCTTACCCGCGGGGGGGCTGCCTTCGGGCCTTGCCCCCCTGCGCTCTTGCCTGCCCCCGCGCGGGAGAGGCTACGCACACTCTGCGGCAGCGATGCCAGCAGTGGGAAAAATCGGCAGCGCGGACAGCCCCCGCTGGCTTGCTGTCGTGCCCGCGGGGGGCTGCCTTCGGCGGGGCGGGCAGCGATGCCAGCAGTGGAAAAATCGGCAGCGCGGACAGCCCCCGCTGGCTTGCTTCGTGCGGGGCTGCCTTCGGGCCCGGGGCAGCGGCAGCGATGCCAGCAGTGGGAAAAATCGGCAGCGCGGACAGCCCCCGCTGGCTTGCTGTCTTGCCCGCGGGGGGGCTGCCTTCGGGCCGGGGCAGCGGCAGCGATGCCAGCAGTGGGAAAAATCGGCAGCGCGGACAGCCCCCGCTGGCTTGCTGTCGTGCCCGCGGGGGGGCTGCCTTCGGGCCCGGGGCAGCGGCAGCGATGCCAGCAGTGGGAAAAATCGGCAGCGCGGACAGCCCCCGCTGGCTTGCTGTCGTGCCCGCGGGGGGGCTGCCTTCGGGCCCGGGGCAGCGGCAGCGATGCCAGCAGTGGGAAAAATCGGCAGCGCGGACAGCCCCCGCTGGCTTGCTGTCGTGCCGCGGGGGGGCTGCCTTCGGGCCCGGGGCAGCGGCAGCGATGCCAGCAGTGGGAAAAATCGGCAGCGCGGACAGCCCCCGCTGGCTTGCTGTCGTGCCGCGGGGGGGGGCTGCCTTCGGGCCCGGGGCAGCGGCAGCGATGCCAGCAGTGGGAAAAATCGGCAGCGCGGACAGCCCCCGCTGGCTTGCTGTCGTGCCCGCGGGGGGCTGCCTTCGGGCCCGGGGCAGCGGCAGCGATGCCAGCAGTGGGAAAAATCGGCAGCGCGGACAGCCCCGCTGGCTTGCTGTCTTGCCCGCGGGGGGGCTGCCTTCGGCCCGGGGCAGCGGCAGCGATGCCAGCAGTGGGAAAAATCGGCAGCGCGGACAGCCCCCGCTGGCTTGCTGTCGTGCCCGCGGGGGGGCTGCCTTCGGGCCCGGGGCAGCGGCAGCGATGCCAGCAGTGGGAAAAATCGGCAGCGCGGACAGCCCCGCTGGCTTGCTGTCGTGCCCGCGGGGGGGCTGCCTTCGGGCCGGGGCAGCGGCAGCGATGCCAGCAGTGGGAAAAATCGGCAGCGCGGACAGCCCCGCTGGCTTGCTGTCTTGCCCGCGGGGGGGCTGCCTTCGGGCCCGGGGCCCTGCGCTCTTGCCTGCCCCCGCGCGGGAGAGGCTAGGCGCTGCTGGGGCCAGCCCGACGTCGCTGGCCGCGCATGCGCGCTGCCGGTTTTCTCGCATCCCGCAAGAAAACGTCGTGCTTTCCACATGAAACCAATCCAGTAAAATCAGCCATATTTTTGTGAGGCTGCCAGCCGAATTTGGGGTCATTCCGGGCCGGTTCCTATTTTTGCGTATTTCCTTGATTTTTAATGGTGGAAAATAAAAAAAAATACTTCCCGACCTCGAAAAAATCTGGGAAAATTTATAAAGTTGGATTGGATTTTTGCAACATATGTGCAAAATTTCAGCTCAAAATACCAAGAAATGAATTTTTTAGAGGGGGGTGACAGCTGGGACCTAGTAGTGTCTACCCTGCCAGAGCTGCAATAACACTTATAGCTCTTTAGGGGGGTGCCCCCTGGCTGGCCATGGGGCGCGCTGGCTGGCGCCCATAGGCCTGCCGCGGGGATTTGTGGGCTGCTGCTATGCTCGGACTAACGTGGGGGGCCTCATGGCCCGAAGTAACGCCGCCATCGATGACCCGTTTTCCGGCCGGCGACGACCCGATTCCGGCCACCGTCCCTGTGACCCGCTCCAAGCCGTTGGGCGCGTTGGGGCTGCTTATCCGCGGCTGCGGGCGCGCACGCACTCTGATTTGCCAGCGCTCGTGCCAACCAATAGGCAGCCCCAACGCGCCCAACGGCTTGGCGCGACGTCACGATTCCGGCCACCGTCCCTGTGACCCGCTCCAAGCCGTTGGGCGCGTTGGGGCTGCTTATCCGCGGCTGCGGGCGCGCACGCACTCTGATTTGCCAGCGCTCGTGCCAACCAATAGGCAGCCCCAACGCGCCCAACGGCTTGGCGCGACGTCACGATTCCGGCCACCGTCCCTGTGACCCGCTCCAAGCCGTTGGGCGCGTTGGGGCTGCTTATCCGCGGCTGCGGGCGCGCACGCACTCTGATTTGCCAGCGCTCGTGCCAACCAATAGGCAGCCCCAACGCGCCCAACGGCTTGGCGCGACGTCACGATTCCGGCCACCGTCCCCGGACCCGCTCCAAGCCGTTGGGCGCGTTGGGGCTGCTTATCCGCGGCGTGGGCGTGGGGCCTTAACAAGCCGCGCTCGTTCCAAGGTGCTGGCAGCTGACGCGCGCCTCTCAGCTTGCCGCGACGTCCCGGTGGCGGTGGCCGGAATCCCTGCCCGTCACCCGCTCCAAGCCGTTGGGCGCGTTGGGGCTGCTTATCCGCGGTCTCGGGCGTGGGGCCTTAACAGGATTCCCCTCGTGCCAAGGTGCTGGCAGCCCCAACGCGCCCAACGGCTTGGCGCTACGTAACGGCGACGTCCTGATTCCGGCCACCGCTGCCGTGACCCGCTCCAAGCCGTTGGGCGCGTTGGGGCTGCTTATCCGCGGTCTCGGGTGTGGGGCCTTAACAGGATTCCCCTCGTGCCAAGGTGCTGGCAGCCCAACGCGCCCAACGGCTTGGCGCGACGTCACGGCAGCGGTGGCCTCTGCCTGTGCTCGCAAGCTGGAGGCCTGGCCGACGTGTCTGGTGCGGACCGCTGAGCTTGGGGATTGCGAGGAGAGCTGTACCGCGTGGGCGTGCCGCATTCAGTTGCTGCGCTCGTGCCAAGGTGCTGGCTCTCCTCGCCATCCCCAAGCTCCTGCGCGATGTGCCCGCTGCCGAGGCCTGGCCTCCGTCTTCCGAGCTGAGGCAGATGGCCCCCCGAATGATTGTCCCTGTTGCTCCCCCCCGCGGCCTGTCCCTTCGAGATCCGCCGCGTCCCCCGCGGCTTGTTGCGTGTCCCTTCGAGATCCCCCGCGTCCCCCGCGGCTTGTTGCTTGTCCCTTCGAGATCCTTCGCGTCCCCCAGCGGCGTGTTGTTGTTGTCCCTTCGAGATCCTTTCGCGTCCAGCGGTGCGGGCACGATCTCTCTCGGGTGTTTCCATTTGCCCTCGTGGCCGTGGTTCGCTCGTCGGGATTGTTGTCGCGTGTACGCAGAGTCGCATGAGCGGTAATTGGGCTGTCCGTGTCGGCAGGCTCCGTGCTTGTGCACCGAACTGTCGGCCTGCTGCCCCCATCACTCTCAGCCCAAGGCCCTGGGTGCCTTGCGGCGAGGCGGGGTTCCTGTGCTGCGTACCCACTTCGGTGGAAATTGAATGT
>CM055355.1:27530053-27579616 GCA_029228515.1 Populus alba x Populus x berolinensis | reverse complement strand
TGAGTTTCGCGGCATTCCGACTTCGATGCCCCGGTTGCCGAAATTCAGTTGCCTTTGAATTTCGGGTGATCCCTCTTGAGCATGTATGCTTCTGCTACTTGTTCTACATCAGACTTCCTTCCGCAAACGGCGAAACGCTTTGACTCGGTGAGTTTCGCGGCATTCCGACTTCGATGCCCCGGTTGCCGAAATTCAGTTGCCTTTGAATTTCGGGTGATCCCTCTTGAGCATGTATGCTTCTGCTACTTGTTCTACATCAGACTTCTTCCGCAAACGGCGAAACGCTTTGACTCGGTGAGTTTCGCGGCATTCCGACTTCGATGCCCCGGTTGCCGAAATTCAGTTGCCTTTGAATTTCGGGTGATCCCTCTTGAGCATGTATGCTTCTGCTACTTGTTCTACATCAGACTTCTTCCGCAAACGGCGAAACGCTTTGACTCGGTGAGTTTCGCGGCATTCCGACTTCGATGCCCCGGTTGCCGAAATTCAGTTGCCTTTGAATTTCGGGTGATCCCTCTTGAGCATGTATGCTTCTGCTACTTGTTCTACATCAGACTTCTTCGCAAACGGCGAAACGCTTTGACTCGGTGAGTTTCGCGGCATTCCGACTTCGATGCCCCGGTTGCCGAAATTCAGTTGCCTTTGAATTTCGGGTGATCCCTCTTGAGCATGTATGCTTCTGCTACTTGTTCTACATCAGACTTCCTTCCGCAAACGGCGAAACGCTTTGACTCGGTGAGTTTCGCGGCATTCCGACTTCGATGCCCCGGTTGCCGAAATTCAGTTGCCTTTGAATTTCGGGTGATCCCTCTTGAGCATGTATGCTTCTGCTACTTGTTCTACATCAGACTTCTTCCGCAAACGGCGAAACGCTTTGACTCGGTGAGTTTCGCGGCATTCCGACTTCGATGCCCGGTTGCCGAAATTCAGTTGCCTTTGAATTTCGGGTGATCCCTCTTGAGCATGTATGCTTCTGCTACTTGTTCTACATCAGACTTTCTTCCGCAAACGGCGAAACGCTTTGACTCGGTGAGTTTCGCGGCATTCCGACTTCGATGCCCGGTTGCCGAAATTCAGTTGCCTTTGAATTTCGGGTGATCCCTCTTGAGCATGTATGCTTCTGCTACTTGTTCTACATCAGACTTCTTCCGCAAACGGCGAAACGCTTTGACTCGGTGAGTTTCGCGGCATTCCGACTTCGATGCCCGGTTGCCGAAATTCAGTTGCCTTTGAATTTCGGGTGATCCCTCTTGAGCATGTATGCTTCTGCTACTTGTTCTACATCAGACTTCCTTCCGCAAACGGCGAAACGCTTTGACTCGGTGAGTTTCGCGGCATTCCGACTTCGATGCCCCGGTTGCCGAAATTCAGTTGCCTTTGAATTTCGGGTGATCCCTCTTGAGCATGTATGCTTCTGCTACTTGTTCTACATCAGACTTCTTCCGCAAACGGCGAAACGCTTTGACTCGGTGAGTTTCGCGGCATTCCGACTTCGATGCCCCGGTTGCCGAAATTCAGTTGCCTTTGAATTTCGGGTGATCCCTCTTGAGCATGTATGCTTCTGCTACTTGTTCTACATCAGACTTCCTTCCGCAAACGGCGAAACGCTTTGACTCGGTGAGTTTCGCGGCATTCCGACTTCGATGCCCCGGTTGCCGAAATTCAGTTGCCTTTGAATTTCGGGTGATCCCTCTTGAGCATGTATGCTTCTGCTACTTGTTCTACATCAGACTTCTTCCGCAAACGGCGAAACGCTTTGACTCGGTGAGTTTCGCGGCATTCCGACTTCGATGCCCCGTTTGCCGAAATTCAGTTGCCTTTGAATTTCGGGTGATCCCTCTTGAGCATGTATGCTTCTGCTACTTGTTCTACATCAGACTTCCTTCCGCAAACGGCGAAACGCTTTGACTCGGTGAGTTTCGCGGCATTCCGACTTCGATGCCCCGGTTGCCGAAATTCAGTTGCCTTTGAATTTCGGGTGATCCCTCTTGAGCATGTATGCTTCTGCTACTTGTTCTACATCAGACTTCCTTCCGCAAACGGCGAAACGCTTTGACTCGGTGAGTTTCGCGGCATTCCGACTTCGATGCCCCGGTTGCCGAAATTCAGTTGCCTTTGAATTTCGGGTGATCCCTCTTGAGCATGTATGCTTCTGCTACTTGTTCTACATCAGACTTCTTCCGCAAACGGCGAAACGCTTTGACTCGGTGAGTTTCGCGGCATTCCGACTTCGATGCCCCGGTTGCCGAAATTCAGTTGCCTTTGAATTTCGGGTGATCCCTCTTGAGCATGTATGCTTCTGCTACTTGTTCTACATCAGACTTCTTCCGCAAACGGCGAAACGCTTTGACTCGGTGAGTTTCGCGGCATTCCGACTTCGATGCCCGGTTGCCGAAATTCAGTTGCCTTTGAATTTCGGGTGATCCCTCTTGAGCATGTATGCTTCTGCTACTTGTTCTACATCAGACTTCTTCCGCAAACGGCGAAACGCTTTGACTCGGTGAGTTTCGCGGCATTCCGACTTCGATGCCCGGTTGCCGAAATTCAGTTGCCTTTGAATTTCGGGTGATCCCTCTTGAGCATGTATGCTTCTGCTACTTGTTCTACATCAGACTTCCTTCCGCAAACGGCGAAACGCTTTGACTCGGTGAGTTTCGCGGCATTCCGACTTCGATGCCCGGTTGCCGAAATTCAGTTGCCTTTGAATTTCGGGTGATCCCTCTTGAGCATGTATGCTTCTGCTACTTGTTCTACATCAGACTTCCTTCCGCAAACGGCGAAACGCTTTGACTCGGTGAGTTTCGCGGCATTCCGACTTCGATGCCCCGGTTGCCGAAATTCAGTTGCCTTTGAATTTCGGGTGATCCCTCTTGAGCATGTATGCTTCTGCTACTTGTTCTACATCAGACTTCCTTCCGCAAACGGCGAAACGCTTTGCCTCGGTGAGTTTCGCGGCATTCCGACTTCGATGCCCCGGTTGCCGAAATTCAGTTGCCTTTGAATTTCGGGTGATCCCTCTTGAGCATGTATGCTTCTGCTACTTGTTCTACATCAGACTTCTTCCGCAAACGGCGAAACGCTTTGACTCGGTGAGTTTCGCGGCATTCCGACTTCGATGCCCTGGTTGCCGAAATTCAGTTGCCTTTGAATTTCGGGTGATCCCTCTTGAGCATGTATGCTTCTGCTACTTGTTCTACATCAGACTTCTTCCGCAAACGGCGAAACGCTTTGACTCGGTGAGTTTCGCGGCATTCCGACTTCGATGCCCCGGTTGCCGAAATTCAGTTGCCCTTGAATTTCGGGTGATCCCTCTTGAGCATGTATGCTTCTGCTACATGTTCTACATCAGACATCTTCCACAAACGGCGACACGCTTTGACTCGGTGAGTTTCGCGGCATTCCGACTTCGATGCCCCGGTTGCCGAAATTCAGTTGCCTTTGAATTTCGGGTGATCCCTCTTGAGCATGTATGCTTCTGCTACTTGTTCTACATCAGACTTCTTCCGCAAACGGCGAAACGCTTTGCCTCGGTGAGTTTCGCGGCATTTCGACTTCGATGCCCCGGTTGCCGAAATTCAGTTGCCTTTGAATTTCGGGTGATCCCTCTTGAGCATGTATGCTTCTGCTACTTGTTCTACATCAGACTTCTTCCGCAAACGGCGAAACGCTTTGCCTCGGTGAGTTTCGCGGCATTCCGACTTCGATGCCCCGGTTGCCGAAATTCAGTTGCCTTTGAATTTCGGGTGATCCCTCTTGAGCATGTATGCTTCTGCTACTTGTTCTACATCAGACTTCCTTCCGCAAACGGCGAAACGCTTTGACTCGGTGAGTTTCGCGGCATTCCGACTTCGATGCCCCGGTTGCCGAAATTCAGTTGCCTTTGAATTTCGGGTGATCCCTCTTGAGCATGTATGCTTCTGCTACTTGTTCTACATCAGACTTCCTTCCGCAAACGGCGAAACGCTTTGACTCGGTGAGTTTCGCGGCATTCCGACTTCGATGCCCCGTTGCCGAAATTCAGTTGCCTTTGAATTTCGGGTGATCCCTCTTGAGCATGTATGCTTCTGCTACTTGTTCTACATCAGACTTCTTCCGCAAACGGCGAAACGCTTTGACTCGGTGAGTTTCGCGGCATTCCGACTTCGATGCCCGGTTGCCGAAATTCAGTTGCCTTTGAATTTCGGGTGATCCCTCTTGAGCATGTATGCTTCTGCTACTTGTTCTACATCAGACTTTCTTCCGCAAACGGCGAAACGCTTTGACTCGGTGAGTTTCGCGGCATTCCGACTTCGATGCCCGGTTGCCGAAATTCAGTTGCCTTTGAATTTCGGGTGATCCCTCTTGAGCATGTATGCTTCTGCTACTTGTTCTACATCAGACTTTCTTCCGCAAACGGCGAAACGCTTTGACTCGGTGAGTTTCGCGGCATTCCGACTTCGATGCCCCGGTTGCCGAAATTCAGTTGCCTTTGAATTTCGGGTGATCCCTCTTGAGCATGTATGCTTCTGCTACTTGTTCTACATCAGACTTCTTCCGCAAACGGCGAAACGCTTTGACTCGGTGAGTTTCGCGGCATTCCGACTTCGATGCCCCGTTGCCGAAATTCAGTTGCCTTGAATTTCGATTTCGGGTGATCCCTCTTGAGCATGTATGCTTCTGCTACTTGTTCTACATCAGACTTCTTCCGCAAACGGCGAAACGCTTTGACTCGGTGAGTTTCGCGGCATTCCGACTTCGATGCCCGGTTGCCGAAATTCAGTTGCCTTTGAATTTCGGGTGATCCCTCTTGAGCATGTATGCTTCTGCTACTTGTTCTACATCAGACTTCTTCCGCAAACGGCGAAACGCTTTGACTCGGTGAGTTTCGCGGCATTCCGACTTCGATGCCCCGGTTGCCGAAATTCAGTTGCCTTTGAATTTCGGGTGATCCCTCTTGAGCATGTATGCTTCTGCTACTTGTTCTACATCAGACTTCTCCGCAAACGGCGAAACGCTTTGACTCGGTGAGTTTCGGCATTCCGACTTCGATGCCCGGTTGCCGAAATTCAGTTGCCTTTGAATTTCGGGTGATCCCTCTTGAGCATGTATGCTTCTGCTACTTGTTCTACATCAGACTTCCTTCCGCAAACGGCGAAACGCTTTGACTCGGTGAGTTTCGCGGCATTCCGACTTCGATGCCCCGGTTGCCGAAATTCAGTTGCCTTTGAATTTCGGGTGATCCCTCTTGAGCATGTATGCTTCTGCTACTTGTTCTACATCAGACTTCTTCCGCAAACGGCGAAACGCTTTGACTCGGTGAGTTTCGCGGCATTCCGACTTCGATGCCCGGTTGCCGAAATTCAGTTGCCTTTGAATTTCGGGTGATCCCTCTTGAGCATGTATGCTTCTGCTACTTGTTCTACATCAGACTTCTTCCGCAAACGGCGAAACGCTTTGACTCGGTGAGTTTCGCGGCATTCCGACTTCGATGCCCCGGTTGCCGAAATTCAGTTGCCTTTGAATTTCGGGTGATCCCTCTTGAGCATGTATGCTTCTGCTACTTGTTCTACATCAGACTTCCTTCCGCAAACGGCGAAACGCTTTGACTCGGTGAGTTTCGCGGCATTCCGACTTCGATGCCCCGGTTGCCGAAATTCAGTTGCCTTTGAATTTCGGGTGATCCCTCTTGAGCATGTATGCTTCTGCTACTTGTTCTACATCAGACTTCTTCCGCAAACGGCGAAACGCTTTGACTCGGTGAGTTTCGCGGCATTCCGACTTCGATGCCCCGGTTGCCGAAATTCAGTTGCCTTTGAATTTCGGGTGATCCCTCTTGAGCATGTATGCTTCTGCTACTTGTTCTACATCAGACTTCTTCCGCAAACGGCGAAACGCTTTGACTCGGTGAGTTTCGCGGCATTCCGACTTCGATGCCCCGGTTGCCGAAATTCAGTTGCCTTTGAATTTCGGGTGATCCCTCTTGAGCATGTATGCTTCTGCTACTTGTTCTACATCACACTTCTTCCGCAAACGGCGAAACGCTTTGACTCGGTGAGTTTCGCGGCATTCCGACTTCGATGCCCCGGTTGCCGAAATTCAGTTGCCTTTGAATTTCGGGTGATCCCTCTTGAGCATGTATGCTTCTGCTACTTGTTCTACATCAGACTTCTTCCGCAAACGGCGAAACGCTTTGACTCGGTGAGTTTCGCGGCATTCCGACTTCGATGCCCCGGTTGCCGAAATTCAGTTGCCTTTGAATTTCGGGTGATCCCTCTTGAGCATGTATGCTTCTGCTACTTGTTCTACATCAGACTTCTTCCGCAAACGGCGAAACGCTTTGACTCGGTGAGTTTCGCGGCATTCCGACTTCGATGCCCCGGTTGCCGAAATTCAGTTGCCTTTGAATTTCGGGTGATCCCTCTTGAGCATGTATGCTTCTGCTACTTGTTCTACATCAGACTTCTTCCGCAAACGGCGAAACGCTTTGACTCGGTGAGTTTCGCGGCATTCCGACTTCGATGCCCCGGTTGCCGAAATTCAGTTGCCTTTGAATTTCGGGTGATCCCTCTTGAGCATGTATGCTTCTGCTACTTGTTTCTACATCAGACTTCTTCCGCAAACGGCGAAACGCTTTGACTCGGTGAGTTTCGCGGCATTCCGACTTCGATGCCCCGGTTGCCGAAATTCAGTTGCCTTTGAATTTCGGGTGATCCCTCTTGAGCATGTATGCTTCTGCTACTTGTTCTACATCACACTTCTTCCGCAAACGGCGAAACGCTTTGACTCGGTGAGTTTCGCGGCATTCCGACTTCGATGCCCCGGTTGCCGAAATTCAGTTGCCTTTGAATTTCGGGTGATCCCTCTTGAGCATGTATGCTTCTGCTACTTGTTCTACATCAGACTTCTTCCGCAAACGGCGAAACGCTTTGACTCGGTGAGTTTCGCGGCATTCCGACTTCGATGCCCGGTTGCCGAAATTCAGTTGCCTTTGAATTTCGGGTGATCCCTCTTGAGCATGTATGCTTCTGCTACTTGTTCTACATCAGACTTCTTCCGCAAACGGCGAAACGCTTTGACTCGGTGAGTTTCGCGGCATTCCGACTTCGATGCCCCGGTTGCCGAAATTCAGTTGCCTTTGAATTTCGGGTGATCCCTCTTGAGCATGTATGCTTCTGCTACTTGTTCTACATCAGACTTCTTCCGCAAACGGCGAAACGCTTTGACTCGGTGAGTTTCGCGGCATTCCGACTTCGATGCCCCGGTTGCCGAAATTCAGTTGCCTTTGAATTTCGGGTGATCCCTCTTGAGCATGTATGCTTCTGCTACTTGTTCTACATCACACTTCTTCCGCAAACGGCGAAACGCTTTGACTCGGTGAGTTTCGCGGCATTCCGACTTCGATGCCCCGGTTGCCGAAATTCAGTTGCCTTTGAATTTCGGGTGATCCCTCTTGAGCATGTATGCTTCTGCTACTTGTTCTACATCAGACTTCTTCCGCAAACGGCGAAACGCTTTGACTCGGTGAGTTTCGCGGCATTCCGACTTCGATGCCCCGGTTGCCGAAATTCAGTTGCCTTTGAATTTCGGGTGATCCCTCTTGAGCATGTATGCTTCTGCTACTTGTTCTACATCAGACTTCTTCCGCAAAGGCGAAACGCTTTGACTCGGTGAGTTTCGCGGCATTCCGACTTCGATGCCCCGGTTGCCGAAATTCAGTTGCCTTTGAATTTCGGGTGATCCCTCTTGAGCATGTATGCTTCTGCTACTTGTTCTACATCAGACTTCCTTCCGCAAACGGCGAAACGCTTTGACTCGGTGAGTTTCGCGGCATTCCGACTTCGATGCCCCGGTTGCCGAAATTCAGTTGCCTTTGAATTTCGGGTGATCCCTCTTGAGCATGTATGCTTCTGCTACTTGTTCTACATCAGACTTCTTCCGCAAACGGCGAAACGCTTTGACTCGGTGAGTTTCGCGGCATTCCGACTTCGATGCCCCGGTTGCCGAAATTCAGTTGCCTTTGAATTTCGGGTGATCCCTCTTGAGCATGTATGCTTCTGCTACTTGTTCTACATCAGACTTCTTCCGCAAACGGCGAAACGCTTTGACTCGGTGAGTTTCGCGGCATTCCGACTTCGATGCCCCGGTTGCCGAAATTCAGTTGCCTTTGAATTTCGGGTGATCCCTCTTGAGCATGTATGCTTCTGCTACTTGTTCTACATCACACTTCTTCCGCAAACGGCGAAACGCTTTGACTCGGTGAGTTTCGCGGCATTCCGACTTCGATGCCCCGGTTGCCGAAATTCAGTTGCCTTTGAATTTCGGGGGATCGCTCTTGAGCATGTATGCTTCTGCTACTTGTTCTACATCAGACTTCTTCCGCAAACGGCGAAACGCTTTGACTCGTTGAGTTTCGCGGCATTCCGACTTCGATGCCCCGGTTGCCGAAATTCAGTTGCCTTTGAATTTCGGGTGATCCCTCTTGAGCATGTATGCTTCTGCTACTTGTTCTACATCAGACTTCTTTCGCAAACGGCGAAACGCTTTGACTCGGTGAGTTTCGCGGCATTCCGACTTCGATGCCCCGGTTGCCGAAATTCAGTTGCCTTTGAATTTCGGGTGATCCCTCTTGAGCATGTATGCTTCTGCTACTTGTTCTACATCACACTTCTTCCGCAAACGGCGAAACGCTTTGACTCGGTGAGTTTCGCGGCATTCCGACTTCGATGCCCCGGTTGCCGAAATTCAGTTGCCTTTGAATTTCGGGTGATCCCTCTTGAGCATGTATGCTTCTGCTACTTGTTCTACATCAGACTTCTTCCGCAAACGGCGAAACGCTTTGACTCGGTGAGTTTCGCGGCATTCCGACTTCGATGCCCCGGTTGCCGAAATTCAGTTGCCTTTGAATTTCGGGTGATCCCTCTTGAGCATGTATGCTTCTGCTACTTGTTCTACATCAGACTTTCTTCCGCAAACGGCGAAACGCTTTGACTCGGTGAGTTTCGCGGCATTCCGACTTCGATGCCCCGGTTGCCGAAATTCAGTTGCCTTTGAATTTCGGGTGATCCCTCTTGAGCATGTATGCTTCTGCTACTTGTTCTACATCAACTTCCTTCCGCAAACGGCGAAACGCTTTGACTCGGTGAGTTTCGCGGCATTCCGACTTCGATGCCCCGGTTGCCGAAATTCAGTTGCCTTTGAATTTCGGGTGATCCCTCTTGAGCATGTATGCTTCTGCTACTTGTTCTACATCAGACTTCCTTCCGCAAACGGCGAAACGCTTTGACTCGGTGAGTTTCGCGGCATTCCGACTTCGATGCCCCGGTTGCCGAAATTCAGTTGCCTTTGAATTTCGGGTGATCCCTCTTGAGCATGTATGCTTCTGCTACTTGTTCTACATCACACTTCCTTCCGCAAACGGCGAAACGCTTTGACTCGGTGAGTTTCGCGGCATTCCGACTTCGATGCCCCGGTTGCCGAAATTCAGTTGCCTTTGAATTTCGGGTGATCCCTCTTGAGCATGTATGCTTCTGCTACTTGTTCTACATCAGACTTCTTCCGCAAACGGCGAAACGCTTTGACTCGGTGAGTTTCGCGGCATTCCGACTTCGATGCCCCGGTTGCCGAAATTCAGTTGCCTTTGAATTTCGGGTGATCCCTCTTGAGCATGTATGCTTCTGCTACTTGTTCTACATCACACTTCTTCCGCAAACGGCGAAACGCTTTGACTCGGTGAGTTTCGCGGCATTCCGACTTCGATGCCCGGTTGCCGAAATTCAGTTGCCTTTGAATTTCGGGTGATCCCTCTTGAGCATGTATGCTTCTGCTACTTGTTCTACATCAGACTTCTTCCGCAAACGGCGAAACGCTTTGACTCGGTGAGTTTCGCGGCATTCCGACTTCGATGCCCCGGTTGCCGAAATTCAGTTGCCTTTGAATTTCGGGTGATCCCTCTTGAGCATGTATGCTTCTGCTACTTGTTCTACATCAGACTTCTTCCGCAAACGGCGAAACGCTTTGACTCGGTGAGTTTCGCGGCATTCCGACTTCGATGCCCCGGTTGCCGAAATTCAGTTGCCTTTGAATTTCGGGTGATCCCTCTTGAGCATGTATGCTTCTGCTACTTGTTCTACATCAGACTTCCTTCCGCAAACGGCGAAACGCTTTGACTCGGTGAGTTTCGCGGCATTCCGACTTCGATGCCCCGGTTGCCGAAATTCAGTTGCCTTTGAATTTCGGGTGATCCCTCTTGAGCATGTATGCTTCTGCTACTTGTTCTACATCAGACTTCTTCCGCAAACGGCGAAACGCTTTGACTCGGTGAGTTTCGCGGCATTCCGACTTCGATGCCCCGGTTGCCGAAATTCAGTTGCCTTTGAATTTCGGGTGATCCCTCTTGAGCATGTATGCTTCTGCTACTTGTTCTACATCAGACTTCTTCCGCAAACGGCGAAACGCTTTGACTCGGTGAGTTTCGCGGCATTCCGACTTCGATGCCCCGGTTGCCGAAATTCAGTTGCCTTTGAATTTCGGGTGATCCCTCTTGAGCATGTATGCTTCTGCTACTTGTTCTACATCAGACTTCTTCCGCAAACGGCGAAACGCTTTGACTCGGTGAGTTTCGCGGCATTCCGACTTCGATGCCCCGGTTGCCGAAATTCAGTTGCCTTTGAATTTCGGGTGATCCCTCTTGAGCATGTATGCTTCTGCTACTTGTTCTACATCACACTTCCTTCCGCAAACGGCGAAACGCTTTGACTCGGTGAGTTTCGCGGCATTCCGACTTCGATGCCCCGGTTGCCGAAATTCAGTTGCCTTTGAATTTCGGGTGATCCCTCTTGAGCATGTATGCTTCTGCTACTTGTTCTACATCACACTTCTTCCGCAAACGGCGAAACGCTTTGACTCGGTGAGTTTCGCGGCATTCCGACTTCGATGCCCCGGTTGCCGAAATTCAGTTGCCTTTGAATTTCGGGTGATCCCTCTTGAGCATGTATGCTTCTGCTACTTGTTCTACATCAGACTTCCTTCCGCAAACGGCGAAACGCTTTGACTCGGTGAGTTTCGCGGCATTCCGACTTCGATGCCCCGGTTGCCGAAATTCAGTTGCCTTTGAATTTCGGGTGATCCCTCTTGAGCATGTATGCTTCTGCTACTTGTTCTACATCAGACTTCTTCCGCAAACGGCGAAACGCTTTGACTCGGTGAGTTTCGCGGCATTCCGACTTCGATGCCCCGGTTGCCGAAATTCAGTTGCCTTTGAATTTCGGGTGATCCCTCTTGAGCATGTATGCTTCTGCTACTTGTTCTACATCAGACTTCTTCCGCAAACGGCGAAACGCTTTGACTCGGTGAGTTTCGCGGCATTCCGACTTCGATGCCCCGGTTGCCGAAATTCAGTTGCCTTTGAATTTCGGGTGATCCCTCTTGAGCATGTATGCTTCTGCTACTTGTTCTACATCAGACTTCCTTCCGCAAACGGCGAAACGCTTTGACTCGGTGAGTTTCGCGGCATTCCGACTTCGATGCCCCGGTTGCCGAAATTCAGTTGCCTTTGAATTTCGGGTGATCCCTCTTGAGCATGTATGCTTCTGCTACTTGTTCTACATCAGACTTCTTCCGCAAACGGCGAAACGCTTTGACTCGGTGAGTTTCGCGGCATTCCGACTTCGATGCCCCGGTTGCCGAAATTCAGTTGCCTTTGAATTTCGGGTGATCCCTCTTGAGCATGTATGCTTCTGCTACTTGTTCTACATCACACTTCTTCCGCAAACGGCGAAACGCTTTGACTCGGTGAGTTTCGCGGCATTCCGACTTCGATGCCCCGGTTGCCGAAATTCAGTTGCCTTTGAATTTCGGGTGATCCCTCTTGAGCATGTATGCTTCTGCTACTTGTTCTACATCACACTTCTTCCGCAAACGGCGAAACGCTTTGACTCGGTGAGTTTCGCGGCATTCCGACTTCGATGCCCCGGTTGCCGAAATTCAGTTGCCTTTGAATTTCGGGTGATCCCTCTTGAGCATGTATGCTTCTGCTACTTGTTCTACATCAGACTTCTTCCGCAAACGGCGAAACGCTTTGACTCGGTGAGTTTCGCGGCATTCCGACTTCGATGCCCCGGTTGCCGAAATTCAGTTGCCTTTGAATTTCGGGTGATCCCTCTTGAGCATGTATGCTTCTGCTACTTGTTCTACATCACACTTCTTCCGCAAACGGCGAAACGCTTTGACTCGGTGAGTTTCGCGGCATTCCGACTTCGATGCCCCGGTTGCCGAAATTCAGTTGCCTTTGAATTTCGGGTGATCCCTCTTGAGCATGTATGCTTCTGCTACTTGTTCTACATCAGACTTCCTTCCGCAAACGGCGAAACGCTTTGACTCGGTGAGTTTCGCGGCATTCCGACTTCGATGCCCCGGTTGCCGAAATTCAGTTGCCTTTGAATTTCGGGTGATCCCTCTTGAGCATGTATGCTTCTGCTACTTGTTCTACATCACACTTCCTTCCGCAAACGGCGAAACGCTTTGACTCGGTGAGTTTCGCGGCATTCCGACTTCGATGCCCCGGTTGCCGAAATTCAGTTGCCTTTGAATTTCGGGTGATCCCTCTTGAGCATGTATGCTTCTGCTACTTGTTCTACATCACACTTCCTTCCGCAAACGGCGAAACGCTTTGACTCGGTGAGTTTCGCGGCATTCCGACTTCGATGCCCCGGTTGCCGAAATTCAGTTGCCTTTGAATTTCGGGTGATCCCTCTTGAGCATGTATGCTTCTGCTACTTGTTCTACATCAGACTTCCTTCCGCAAACGGCGAAACGCTTTGACTCGGTGAGTTTCGCGGCATTCCGACTTCGATGCCCCGGTTGCCGAAATTCAGTTGCCTTTGAATTTCGGGTGATCCCTCTTGAGCATGTATGCTTCTGCTACTTGTTCTACATCACACTTCTTCCGCAAACGGCGAAACGCTTTGACTCGGTGAGTTTCGCGGCATTCCGACTTCGATGCCCCGGTTGCCGAAATTCAGTTGCCTTTGAATTTCGGGTGATCCCTCTTGAGCATGTATGCTTCTGCTACTTGTTCTACATCAGACTTCTTCCGCAAACGGCGAAACGCTTTGACTCGGTGAGTTTCGCGGCATTCCGACTTCGATGCCCCGGTTGCCGAAATTCAGTTGCCTTTGAATTTCGGGTGATCCCTCTTGAGCATGTATGCTTCTGCTACTTGTTCTACATCAGACTTCTTCCGCAAACGGCGAAACGCTTTGACTCGGTGAGTTTCGCGGCATTCCGACTTCGATGCCCCGGTTGCCGAAATTCAGTTGCCTTTGAATTTCGGGTGATCCCTCTTGAGCATGTATGCTTCTGCTACTTGTTCTACATCAGACTTCTTCCGCAAACGGCGAAACGCTTTGACTCGGTGAGTTTCGCGGCATTCCGACTTCGATGCCCCGGTTGCCGAAATTCAGTTGCCTTTGAATTTCGGGTGATCCCTCTTGAGCATGTATGCTTCTGCTACTTGTTCTACATCAGACTTCTTCCGCAAACGGCGAAACGCTTTGACTCGGTGAGTTTCGCGGCATTCCGACTTCGATGCCCCGGTTGCCGAAATTCAGTTGCCTTTGAATTTCGGGTGATCCCTCTTGAGCATGTATGCTTCTGCTACTTGTTCTACATCAGACTTCTTCCGCAAACGGCGAAACGCTTTGACTCGGTGAGTTTCGCGGCATTCCGACTTCGATGCCCCGGTTGCCGAAATTCAGTTGCCTTTGAATTTCGGGTGATCCCTCTTGAGCATGTATGCTTCTGCTACTTGTTCTACATCAGACTTCTTCCGCAAACGGCGAAACGCTTTGACTCGGTGAGTTTCGCGGCATTCCGACTTCGATGCCCCGGTTGCCGAAATTCAGTTGCCTTTGAATTTCGGGTGATCCCTCTTGAGCATGTATGCTTCTGCTACTTGTTCTACATCAGACTTCTTCCGCAAACGGCGAAACGCTTTGACTCGGTGAGTTTCGCGGCATTCCGACTTCGATGCCCCGGTTGCCGAAATTCAGTTGCCTTTGAATTTCGGGTGATCCCTCTTGAGCATGTATGCTTCTGCTACTTGTTCTACATCAGACTTCTTCCGCAAACGGCGAAACGCTTTGACTCGGTGAGTTTCGCGGCATTCCGACTTCGATGCCCCGGTTGCCGAAATTCAGTTGCCTTTGAATTTCGGGTGATCCCTCTTGAGCATGTATGCTTCTGCTACTTGTTCTACATCAGACTTCCTTCCGCAAACGGCGAAACGCTTTGACTCGGTGAGTTTCGCGGCATTCCGACTTCGATGCCCCGGTTGCCGAAATTCAGTTGCCTTTGAATTTCGGGTGATCCCTCTTGAGCATGTATGCTTCTGCTACTTGTTCTACATCAGACTTCTTCCGCAAACGGCGAAACGCTTTGACTCGGTGAGTTTCGCGGCATTCCGACTTCGATGCCCCGGTTGCCGAAATTCAGTTGCCTTTGAATTTCGGGTGATCCCTCTTGAGCATGTATGCTTCTGCTACTTGTTCTACATCAGACTTCTTCCGCAAACGGCGAAACGCTTTGACTCGGTGAGTTTCGCGGCATTCCGACTTCGATGCCCCGGTTGCCGAAATTCAGTTGCCTTTGAATTTCGGGTGATCCCTCTTGAGCATGTATGCTTCTGCTACTTGTTCTACATCAGACTTCTTCCGCAAACGGCGAAACGCTTTGACTCGGTGAGTTTCGCGGCATTCCGACTTCGATGCCCCGGTTGCCGAAATTCAGTTGCCTTTGAATTTCGGGTGATCCCTCTTGAGCATGTATGCTTCTGCTACTTGTTCTACATCAGACTTCTTCCGCAAACGGCGAAACGCTTTGACTCGGTGAGTTTCGCGGCATTCCGACTTCGATGCCCCGGTTGCCGAAATTCAGTTGCCTTTGAATTTCGGGTGATCCCTCTTGAGCATGTATGCTTCTGCTACTTGTTCTACATCAGACTTCTTCCGCAAACGGCGAAACGCTTTGACTCGGTGAGTTTCGCGGCATTCCGACTTCGATGCCCCGGTTGCCGAAATTCAGTTGCCTTTGAATTTCGGGTGATCCCTCTTGAGCATGTATGCTTCTGCTACTTGTTCTACATCAGACTTCTTCCGCAAACGGCGAAACGCTTTGACTCGGTGAGTTTCGCGGCATTCCGACTTCGATGCCCCGGTTGCCGAAATTCAGTTGCCTTTGAATTTCGGGTGATCCCTCTTGAGCATGTATGCTTCTGCTACTTGTTCTACATCAGACTTTCTTCCGCAAACGGCGAAACGCTTTGACTCGGTGAGTTTCGCGGCATTCCGACTTCGATGCCCCGGTTGCCGAAATTCAGTTGCCTTTGAATTTCGGGTGATCCCTCTTGAGCATGTATGCTTCTGCTACTTGTTCTACATCAGACTTCTTCCGCAAACGGCGAAACGCTTTGACTCGGTGAGTTTCGCGGCATTCCGACTTCGATGCCCCGGTTGCCGAAATTCAGTTGCCTTTGAATTTCGGGTGATCCCTCTTGAGCATGTATGCTTCTGCTACTTGTTCTACATCAGACTTCTTCCGCAAACGGCGAAACGCTTTGACTCGGTGAGTTTCGCGGCATTCCGACTTCGATGCCCCGGTTGCCGAAATTCAGTTGCCTTTGAATTTCGGGTGATCCCTCTTGAGCATGTATGCTTCTGCTACTTGTTCTACATCAGACTTCTTCCGCAAACGGCGAAACGCTTTGACTCGGTGAGTTTCGCGGCATTCCGACTTCGATGCCCCGGTTGCCGAAATTCAGTTGCCTTTGAATTTCGGGTGATCCCTCTTGAGCATGTATGCTTCTGCTACTTGTTCTACATCAGACTTCTTCCGCAAACGGCGAAACGCTTTGACTCGGTGAGTTTCGCGGCATTCCGACTTCGATGCCCCGGTTGCCGAAATTCAGTTGCCTTTGAATTTCGGGTGATCCCTCTTGAGCATGTATGCTTCTGCTACTTGTTCTACATCAGACTTCTTCCGCAAACGGCGAAACGCTTTGACTCGGTGAGTTTCGCGGCATTCCGACTTCGATGCCCCGGTTGCCGAAATTCAGTTGCCTTTGAATTTCGGGTGATCCCTCTTGAGCATGTATGCTTCTGCTACTTGTTCTACATCAGACTTCTTCCGCAAACGGCGAAACGCTTTGACTCGGTGAGTTTCGCGGCATTCCGACTTCGATGCCCCGGTTGCCGAAATTCAGTTGCCTTTGAATTTCGGGTGATCCCTCTTGAGCATGTATGCTTCTGCTACTTGTTCTACATCAGACTTCTTCCGCAAACGGCGAAACGCTTTGACTCGGTGAGTTTCGCGGCATTCCGACTTCGATGCCCCGGTTGCCGAAATTCAGTTGCCTTTGAATTTCGGGTGATCCCTCTTGAGCATGTATGCTTCTGCTACTTGTTCTACATCAGACTTCTTCCGCAAACGGCGAAACGCTTTGACTCGGTGAGTTTCGCGGCATTCCGACTTCGATGCCCGGTTGCCGAAATTCAGTTGCCTTTGAATTTCGGGTGATCCCTCTTGAGCATGTATGCTTCTGCTACTTGTTCTACATCAGACTTCTTCCGCAAACGGCGAAACGCTTTGACTCGGTGAGTTTCGCGGCATTCCGACTTCGATGCCCCGGTTGCCGAAATTCAGTTGCCTTTGAATTTCGGGTGATCCCTCTTGAGCATGTATGCTTCTGCTACTTGTTCTACATCAGACTTCTTCCGCAAACGGCGAAACGCTTTGACTCGGTGAGTTTCGCGGCATTCCGACTTCGATGCCCCGGTTGCCGAAATTCAGTTGCCTTTGAATTTCGGGTGATCCCTCTTGAGCATGTATGCTTCTGCTACTTGTTCTACATCAGACTTCTTCCGCAAACGGCGAAACGCTTTGACTCGGTGAGTTTCGCGGCATTCCGACTTCGATGCCCCGGTTGCCGAAATTCAGTTGCCTTTGAATTTCGGGTGATCCCTCTTGAGCATGTATGCTTCTGCTACTTGTTCTACATCAGACTTCTTCCGCAAACGGCGAAACGCTTTGACTCGGTGAGTTTCGCGGCATTCCGACTTCGATGCCCCGGTTGCCGAAATTCAGTTGCCTTTGAATTTCGGGTGATCCCTCTTGAGCATGTATGCTTCTGCTACTTGTTCTACATCAGACTTCTTCCGCAAACGGCGAAACGCTTTGACTCGGTGAGTTTCGCGGCATTCCGACTTCGATGCCCCGGTTGCCGAAATTCAGTTGCCTTTGAATTTCGGGTGATCCCTCTTGAGCATGTATGCTTCTGCTACTTGTTCTACATCAGACTTCTTCCGCAAACGGCGAAACGCTTTGACTCGGTGAGTTTCGCGGCATTCCGACTTCGATGCCCCGGTTGCCGAAATTCAGTTGCCTTTGAATTTCGGGTGATCCCTCTTGAGCATGTATGCTTCTGCTACTTGTTCTACATCAGACTTCCTTCCGCAAACGGCGAAACGCTTTGACTCGGTGAGTTTCGCGGCATTCCGACTTCGATGCCCCGGTTGCCGAAATTCAGTTGCCTTTGAATTTCGGGTGATCCCTCTTGAGCATGTATGCTTCTGCTACTTGTTCTACATCAGACTTCTTCCGCAAACGGCGAAACGCTTTGACTCGGTGAGTTTCGCGGCATTCCGACTTCGATGCCCCGGTTGCCGAAATTCAGTTGCCTTTGAATTTCGGGTGATCCCTCTTGAGCATGTATGCTTCTGCTACTTGTTCTACATCAGACTTTCTTCCGCAAACGGCGAAACGCTTTGACTCGGTGAGTTTCGCGGCATTCCGACTTCGATGCCCCGGTTGCCGAAATTCAGTTGCCTTTGAATTTCGGGTGATCCCTCTTGAGCATGTATGCTTCTGCTACTTGTTCTACATCAGACTTCTTCCGCAAACGGCGAAACGCTTTGACTCGGTGAGTTTCGCGGCATTCCGACTTCGATGCCCCGGTTGCCGAAATTCAGTTGCCTTTGAATTTCGGGTGATCCCTCTTGAGCATGTATGCTTCTGCTACTTGTTCTACATCAGACTTCCTTCCGCAAACGGCGAAACGCTTTGACTCGGTGAGTTTCGCGGCATTCCGACTTCGATGCCCCGGTTGCCGAAATTCAGTTGCCTTTGAATTTCGGGTGATCCCTCTTGAGCATGTATGCTTCTGCTACTTGTTCTACATCAGACTTCTTCCGCAAACGGCGAAACGCTTTGACTCGGTGAGTTTCGCGGCATTCCGACTTCGATGCCCCGGTTGCCGAAATTCAGTTGCCTTTGAATTTCGGGTGATCCCTCTTGAGCATGTATGCTTCTGCTACTTGTTCTACATCAGACTTCTTCCGCAAACGGCGAAACGCTTTGACTCGGTGAGTTTCGCGGCATTCCGACTTCGATGCCCCGGTTGCCGAAATTCAGTTGCCTTTGAATTTCGGGTGATCCCTCTTGAGCATGTATGCTTCTGCTACTTGTTCTACATCAGACTTCTTCCGCAAACGGCGAAACGCTTTGACTCGGTGAGTTTCGCGGCATTCCGACTTCGATGCCCCGGTTGCCGAAATTCAGTTGCCTTTGAATTTCGGGTGATCCCTCTTGAGCATGTATGCTTCTGCTACTTGTTCTACATCAGACTTCTTCCGCAAACGGCGAAACGCTTTGACTCGGTGAGTTTCGCGGCATTCCGACTTCGATGCCCCGGTTGCCGAAATTCAGTTGCCTTTGAATTTCGGGTGATCCCTCTTGAGCATGTATGCTTCTGCTACTTGTTCTACATCAGACTTCTTCCGCAAACGGCGAAACGCTTTGACTCGGTGAGTTTCGCGGCATTCCGACTTCGATGCCCCGGTTGCCGAAATTCAGTTGCCTTTGAATTTCGGGTGATCCCTCTTGAGCATGTATGCTTCTGCTACTTGTTCTACATCAGACTTCTTCCGCAAACGGCGAAACGCTTTGACTCGGTGAGTTTCGCGGCATTCCGACTTCGATGCCCCGGTTGCCGAAATTCAGTTGCCTTTGAATTTCGGGTGATCCCTCTTGAGCATGTATGCTTCTGCTACTTGTTCTACATCAGACTTCTTCCGCAAACGGCGAAACGCTTTGACTCGGTGAGTTTCGCGGCATTCCGACTTCGATGCCCCGGTTGCCGAAATTCAGTTGCCTTTGAATTTCGGGTGATCCCTCTTGAGCATGTATGCTTCTGCTACTTGTTCTACATCAGACTTCTTCCGCAAACGGCGAAACGCTTTGACTCGGTGAGTTTCGCGGCATTCCGACTTCGATGCCCCGGTTGCCGAAATTCAGTTGCCTTTGAATTTCGGGTGATCCCTCTTGAGCATGTATGCTTCTGCTACTTGTTCTACATCAGACTTCCTTCCGCAAACGGCGAAACGCTTTGACTCGGTGAGTTTCGCGGCATTCCGACTTCGATGCCCCGGTTGCCGAAATTCAGTTGCCTTTGAATTTCGGGTGATCCCTCTTGAGCATGTATGCTTCTGCTACTTGTTCTACATCAGACTTCTTCCGCAAACGGCGAAACGCTTTGACTCGGTGAGTTTCGCGGCATTCCGACTTCGATGCCCCGGTTGCCGAAATTCAGTTGCCTTTGAATTTCGGGTGATCCCTCTTGAGCATGTATGCTTCTGCTACTTGTTCTACATCACTTCTTCCGCAAACGGCGAAACGCTTTGACTCGGTGAGTTTCGCGGCATTCCGACTTCGATGCCCCGGTTGCCGAAATTCAGTTGCCTTTGAATTTCGGGTGATCCCTCTTGAGCATGTATGCTTCTGCTACTTGTTCTACATCAGACTTCTTCCGCAAACGGCGAAACGCTTTGACTCGGTGAGTTTCGCGGCATTCCGACTTCGATGCCCCGGTTGCCGAAATTCAGTTGCCTTTGAATTTCGGGTGATCCCTCTTGAGCATGTATGCTTCTGCTACTTGTTCTACATCAGACTTCTTCCGCAAACGGCGAAACGCTTTGACTCGGTGAGTTTCGCGGCATTCCGACTTCGATGCCCCGGTTGCCGAAATTCAGTTGCCTTTGAATTTCGGGTGATCCCTCTTGAGCATGTATGCTTCTGCTACTTGTTCTACATCAGACTTCTTCCGCAAACGGCGAAACGCTTTGACTCGGTGAGTTTCGCGGCATTCCGACTTCGATGCCCCGGTTGCCGAAATTCAGTTGCCTTTGAATTTCGGGTGATCCCTCTTGAGCATGTATGCTTCTGCTACTTGTTCTACATCAGACTTCTTCCGCAAACGGCGAAACGCTTTGACTCGGTGAGTTTCGCGGCATTCCGACTTCGATGCCCCGGTTGCCGAAATTCAGTTGCCTTTGAATTTCGGGTGATCCCTCTTGAGCATGTATGCTTCTGCTACTTGTTCTACATCAGACTTCTTCCGCAAACGGCGAAACGCTTTGACTCGGTGAGTTTCGCGGCATTCCGACTTCGATGCCCCGGTTGCCGAAATTCAGTTGCCTTTGAATTTCGGGTGATCCCTCTTGAGCATGTATGCTTCTGCTACTTGTTCTACATCAGACTTCTTCCGCAAACGGCGAAACGCTTTGACTCGGTGAGTTTCGCGGCATTCCGACTTCGATGCCCCGGTTGCCGAAATTCAGTTGCCTTTGAATTTCGGGTGATCCCTCTTGAGCATGTATGCTTCTGCTACTTGTTCTACATCAGACTTCTTCCGCAAACGGCGAAACGCTTTGACTCGGTGAGTTTCGCGGCATTCCGACTTCGATGCCCCGGTTGCCGAAATTCAGTTGCCTTTGAATTTCGGGTGATCCCTCTTGAGCATGTATGCTTCTGCTACTTGTTCTACATCAGACTTCTTCCGCAAACGGCGAAACGCTTTGACTCGGTGAGTTTCGCGGCATTCCGACTTCGATGCCCCGGTTGCCGAAATTCAGTTGCCTTTGAATTTCGGGTGATCCCTCTTGAGCATGTATGCTTCTGCTACTTGTTCTACATCAGACTTCTTCCGCAAACGGCGAAACGCTTTGACTCGGTGAGTTTCGCGGCATTCCGACTTCGATGCCCCGGTTGCCGAAATTCAGTTGCCTTTGAATTTCGGGTGATCCCTCTTGAGCATGTATGCTTCTGCTACTTGTTCTACATCAGACTTCTTCCGCAAACGGCGAAACGCTTTGACTCGGTGAGTTTCGCGGCATTCCGACTTCGATGCCCCGGTTGCCGAAATTCAGTTGCCTTTGAATTTCGGGTGATCCCTCTTGAGCATGTATGCTTCTGCTACTTGTTCTACATCAGACTTCTTCCGCAAACGGCGAAACGCTTTGACTCGGTGAGTTTCGCGGCATTCCGACTTCGATGCCCCGGTTGCCGAAATTCAGTTGCCTTTGAATTTCGGGTGATCCCTCTTGAGCATGTATGCTTCTGCTACTTGTTCTACATCAGACTTCTTCCGCAAACGGCGAAACGCTTTGACTCGGTGAGTTTCGCGGCATTCCGACTTCGATGCCCCGGTTGCCGAAATTCAGTTGCCTTTGAATTTCGGGTGATCCCTCTTGAGCATGTATGCTTCTGCTACTTGTTCTACATCAGACTTCTTCCGCAAACGGCGAAACGCTTTGACTCGGTGAGTTTCGCGGCATTCCGACTTCGATGCCCCGGTTGCCGAAATTCAGTTGCCTTTGAATTTCGGGTGATCCCTCTTGAGCATGTATGCTTCTGCTACTTGTTCTACATCAGACTTCTTCCGCAAACGGCGAAACGCTTTGACTCGGTGAGTTTCGCGGCATTCCGACTTCGATGCCCCGGTTGCCGAAATTCAGTTGCCTTTGAATTTCGGGTGATCCCTCTTGAGCATGTATGCTTCTGCTACTTGTTCTACATCAGACTTCTTCCGCAAACGGCGAAACGCTTTGACTCGGTGAGTTTCGCGGCATTCCGACTTCGATGCCCCGGTTGCCGAAATTCAGTTGCCTTTGAATTTCGGGTGATCCCTCTTGAGCATGTATGCTTCTGCTACTTGTTCTACATCAGACTTCTTCCGCAAACGGCGAAACGCTTTGACTCGGTGAGTTTCGCGGCATTCCGACTTCGATGCCCCGGTTGCCGAAATTCAGTTGCCTTTGAATTTCGGGTGATCCCTCTTGAGCATGTATGCTTCTGCTACTTGTTCTACATCAGACTTCTTCCGCAAACGGCGAAACGCTTTGACTCGGTGAGTTTCGCGGCATTCCGACTTCGATGCCCCGGTTGCCGAAATTCAGTTGCCTTTGAATTTCGGGTGATCCCTCTTGAGCATGTATGCTTCTGCTACTTGTTCTACATCAGACTTCTTCCGCAAACGGCGAAACGCTTTGACTCGGTGAGTTTCGCGGCATTCCGACTTCGATGCCCCGGTTGCCGAAATTCAGTTGCCTTTGAATTTCGGGTGATCCCTCTTGAGCATGTATGCTTCTGCTACTTGTTCTACATCAGACTTCTTCCGCAAACGGCGAAACGCTTTGACTCGGTGAGTTTCGCGGCATTCCGACTTCGATGCCCCGGTTGCCGAAATTCAGTTGCCTTTGAATTTCGGGTGATCCCTCTTGAGCATGTATGCTTCTGCTACTTGTTCTACATCAGACTTCTTCCGCAAACGGCGAAACGCTTTGACTCGGTGAGTTTCGCGGCATTCCGACTTCGATGCCCCGGTTGCCGAAATTCAGTTGCCTTTGAATTTCGGGTGATCCCTCTTGAGCATGTATGCTTCTGCTACTTGTTCTACATCAGACTTCTTCCGCAAACGGCGAAACGCTTTGACTCGGTGAGTTTCGCGGCATTCCGACTTCGATGCCCCGGTTGCCGAAATTCAGTTGCCTTTGAATTTCGGGTGATCCCTCTTGAGCATGTATGCTTCTGCTACTTGTTCTACATCAGACTTCTTCCGCAAACGGCGAAACGCTTTGACTCGGTGAGTTTCGCGGCATTCCGACTTCGATGCCCCGGTTGCCGAAATTCAGTTGCCTTTGAATTTCGGGTGATCCCTCTTGAGCATGTATGCTTCTGCTACTTGTTCTACATCAGACTTCTTCCGCAAACGGCGAAACGCTTTGACTCGGTGAGTTTCGCGGCATTCCGACTTCGATGCCCCGGTTGCCGAAATTCAGTTGCCTTTGAATTTCGGGTGATCCCTCTTGAGCATGTATGCTTCTGCTACTTGTTCTACATCAGACTTCTTCCGCAAACGGCGAAACGCTTTGACTCGGTGAGTTTCGCGGCATTCCGACTTCGATGCCCCGGTTGCCGAAATTCAGTTGCCTTTGAATTTCGGGTGATCCCTCTTGAGCATGTATGCTTCTGCTACTTGTTCTACATCAGACTTCTTCCGCAAACGGCGAAACGCTTTGACTCGGTGAGTTTCGCGGCATTCCGACTTCGATGCCCCGGTTGCCGAAATTCAGTTGCCTTTGAATTTCGGGTGATCCCTCTTGAGCATGTATGCTTCTGCTACTTGTTCTACATCAGACTTCTTCCGCAAACGGCGAAACGCTTTGACTCGGTGAGTTTCGCGGCATTCCGACTTCGATGCCCCGGTTGCCGAAATTCAGTTGCCTTTGAATTTCGGGTGATCCCTCTTGAGCATGTATGCTTCTGCTACTTGTTCTACATCAGACTTCTTCCGCAAACGGCGAAACGCTTTGACTCGGTGAGTTTCGCGGCATTCCGACTTCGATGCCCCGGTTGCCGAAATTCAGTTGCCTTTGAATTTCGGGTGATCCCTCTTGAGCATGTATGCTTCTGCTACTTGTTCTACATCAGACTTCTTCCGCAAACGGCGAAACGCTTTGACTCGGTGAGTTTCGCGGCATTCCGACTTCGATGCCCCGGTTGCCGAAATTCAGTTGCCTTTGAATTTCGGGTGATCCCTCTTGAGCATGTATGCTTCTGCTACTTGTTCTACATCAGACTTCTTCCGCAAACGGCGAAACGCTTTGACTCGGTGAGTTTCGCGGCATTCCGACTTCGATGCCCCGGTTGCCGAAATTCAGTTGCCTTTGAATTTCGGGTGATCCCTCTTGAGCATGTATGCTTCTGCTACTTGTTCTACATCAGACTTCTTCCGCAAACGGCGAAACGCTTTGACTCGGTGAGTTTCGCGGCATTCCGACTTCGATGCCCCGGTTGCCGAAATTCAGTTGCCTTTGAATTTCGGGTGATCCCTCTTGAGCATGTATGCTTCTGCTACTTGTTCTACATCAGACTTCTTCCGCAAACGGCGAAACGCTTTGACTCGGTGAGTTTCGCGGCATTCCGACTTCGATGCCCCGGTTGCCGAAATTCAGTTGCCTTTGAATTTCGGGTGATCCCTCTTGAGCATGTATGCTTCTGCTACTTGTTCTACATCAGACTTCTTCCGCAAACGGCGAAACGCTTTGACTCGGTGAGTTTCGCGGCATTCCGACTTCGATGCCCCGGTTGCCGAAATTCAGTTGCCTTTGAATTTCGGGTGATCCCTCTTGAGCATGTATGCTTCTGCTACTTGTTCTACATCAGACTTCTTCCGCAAACGGCGAAACGCTTTGACTCGGTGAGTTTCGCGGCATTCCGACTTCGATGCCCCGGTTGCCGAAATTCAGTTGCCTTTGAATTTCGGGTGATCCCTCTTGAGCATGTATGCTTCTGCTACTTGTTCTACATCAGACTTCTTCCGCAAACGGCGAAACGCTTTGACTCGGTGAGTTTCGCGGCATTCCGACTTCGATGCCCCGGTTGCCGAAATTCAGTTGCCTTTGAATTTCGGGTGATCCCTCTTGAGCATGTATGCTTCTGCTACTTGTTCTACATCAGACTTCTTCCGCAAACGGCGAAACGCTTTGACTCGGTGAGTTTCGCGGCATTCCGACTTCGATGCCCCGGTTGCCGAAATTCAGTTGCCTTTGAATTTCGGGTGATCCCTCTTGAGCATGTATGCTTCTGCTACTTGTTCTACATCAGACTTCTTCCGCAAACGGCGAAACGCTTTGACTCGGTGAGTTTCGCGGCATTCCGACTTCGATGCCCCGGTTGCCGAAATTCAGTTGCCTTTGAATTTCGGGTGATCCCTCTTGAGCATGTATGCTTCTGCTACTTGTTCTACATCAGACTTCTTCCGCAAACGGCGAAACGCTTTGACTCGGTGAGTTTCGCGGCATTCCGACTTCGATGCCCCGGTTGCCGAAATTCAGTTGCCTTTGAATTTCGGGTGATCCCTCTTGAGCATGTATGCTTCTGCTACTTGTTCTACATCAGACTTCTTCCGCAAACGGCGAAACGCTTTGACTCGGTGAGTTTCGCGGCATTCCGACTTCGATGCCCCGGTTGCCGAAATTCAGTTGCCTTTGAATTTCGGGTGATCCCTCTTGAGCATGTATGCTTCTGCTACTTGTTCTACATCAGACTTCTTCCGCAAACGGCGAAACGCTTTGACTCGGTGAGTTTCGCGGCATTCCGACTTCGATGCCCCGGTTGCCGAAATTCAGTTGCCTTTGAATTTCGGGTGATCCCTCTTGAGCATGTATGCTTCTGCTACTTGTTCTACATCAGACTTCTTCCGCAAACGGCGAAACGCTTTGACTCGGTGAGTTTCGCGGCATTCCGACTTCGATGCCCCGGTTGCCGAAATTCAGTTGCCTTTGAATTTCGGGTGATCCCTCTTGAGCATGTATGCTTCTGCTACTTGTTCTACATCAGACTTCTTCCGCAAACGGCGAAACGCTTTGACTCGGTGAGTTTCGCGGCATTCCGACTTCGATGCCCCGGTTGCCGAAATTCAGTTGCCTTTGAATTTCGGGTGATCCCTCTTGAGCATGTATGCTTCTGCTACTTGTTCTACATCAGACTTCTTCCGCAAACGGCGAAACGCTTTGACTCGGTGAGTTTCGCGGCATTCCGACTTCGATGCCCCGGTTGCCGAAATTCAGTTGCCTTTGAATTTCGGGTGATCCCTCTTGAGCATGTATGCTTCTGCTACTTGTTCTACATCAGACTTCTTCCGCAAACGGCGAAACGCTTTGACTCGGTGAGTTTCGCGGCATTCCGACTTCGATGCCCCGGTTGCCGAAATTCAGTTGCCTTTGAATTTCGGGTGATCCCTCTTGAGCATGTATGCTTCTGCTACTTGTTCTACATCAGACTTCTTCCGCAAACGGCGAAACGCTTTGACTCGGTGAGTTTCGCGGCATTCCGACTTCGATGCCCCGGTTGCCGAAATTCAGTTGCCTTTGAATTTCGGGTGATCCCTCTTGAGCATGTATGCTTCTGCTACTTGTTCTACATCAGACTTCTTCCGCAAACGGCGAAACGCTTTGACTCGGTGAGTTTCGCGGCATTCCGACTTCGATGCCCCGGTTGCCGAAATTCAGTTGCCTTTGAATTTCGGGTGATCCCTCTTGAGCATGTATGCTTCTGCTACTTGTTCTACATCAGACTTCTTCCGCAAACGGCGAAACGCTTTGACTCGGTGAGTTTCGCGGCATTCCGACTTCGATGCCCCGGTTGCCGAAATTCAGTTGCCTTTGAATTTCGGGTGATCCCTCTTGAGCATGTATGCTTCTGCTACTTGTTCTACATCACTTCTTCTTCCGCAAACGGCGAAACGCTTTGACTCGGTGAGTTTCGCGGCATTCCGACTTCGATGCCCCGGTTGCCGAAATTCAGTTGCCTTTGAATTTCGGGTGATCCCTCTTGAGCATGTATGCTTCTGCTACTTGTTCTACATCAGACTTCTTCCGCAAACGGCGAAACGCTTTGACTCGGTGAGTTTCGCGGCATTCCGACTTCGATGCCCCGGTTGCCGAAATTCAGTTGCCTTTGAATTTCGGGTGATCCCTCTTGAGCATGTATGCTTCTGCTACTTGTTCTACATCAGACTTCTTCCGCAAACGGCGAAACGCTTTGACTCGGTGAGTTTCGCGGCATTCCGACTTCGATGCCCCGGTTGCCGAAATTCAGTTGCCTTTGAATTTCGGGTGATCCCTCTTGAGCATGTATGCTTCTGCTACTTGTTCTACATCAGACTTCTTCCGCAAACGGCGAAACGCTTTGACTCGGTGAGTTTCGCGGCATTCCGACTTCGATGCCCCGGTTGCCGAAATTCAGTTGCCTTTGAATTTCGGGTGATCCCTCTTGAGCATGTATGCTTCTGCTACTTGTTCTACATCAGACTTCTTCCGCAAACGGCGAAACGCTTTGACTCGGTGAGTTTCGCGGCATTCCGACTTCGATGCCCCGGTTGCCGAAATTCAGTTGCCTTTGAATTTCGGGTGATCCCTCTTGAGCATGTATGCTTCTGCTACTTGTTCTACATCAGACTTCTTCCGCAAACGGCGAAACGCTTTGACTCGGTGAGTTTCGCGGCATTCCGACTTCGATGCCCCGGTTGCCGAAATTCAGTTGCCTTTGAATTTCGGGTGATCCCTCTTGAGCATGTATGCTTCTGCTACTTGTTCTACATCAGACTTCTTCCGCAAACGGCGAAACGCTTTGACTCGGTGAGTTTCGCGGCATTCCGACTTCGATGCCCCGGTTGCCGAAATTCAGTTGCCTTTGAATTTCGGGTGATCCCTCTTGAGCATGTATGCTTCTGCTACTTGTTCTACATCAGACTTCTTCCGCAAACGGCGAAACGCTTTGACTCGGTGAGTTTCGCGGCATTCCGACTTCGATGCCCCGGTTGCCGAAATTCAGTTGCCTTTGAATTTCGGGTGATCCCTCTTGAGCATGTATGCTTCTGCTACTTGTTCTACATCAGACTTCTTCCGCAAACGGCGAAACGCTTTGACTCGGTGAGTTTCGCGGCATTCCGACTTCGATGCCCCGGTTGCCGAAATTCAGTTGCCTTTGAATTTCGGGTGATCCCTCTTGAGCATGTATGCTTCTGCTACTTGTTCTACATCAGACTTCTTCCGCAAACGGCGAAACGCTTTGACTCGGTGAGTTTCGCGGCATTCCGACTTCGATGCCCCGGTTGCCGAAATTCAGTTGCCTTTGAATTTCGGGTGATCCCTCTTGAGCATGTATGCTTCTGCTACTTGTTCTACATCAGACTTCTTCCGCAAACGGCGAAACGCTTTGACTCGGTGAGTTTCGCGGCATTCCGACTTCGATGCCCCGGTTGCCGAAATTCAGTTGCCTTTGAATTTCGGGTGATCCCTCTTGAGCATGTATGCTTCTGCTACTTGTTCTACATCAGACTTCTTCCGCAAACGGCGAAACGCTTTGACTCGGTGAGTTTCGCGGCATTCCGACTTCGATGCCCCGGTTGCCGAAATTCAGTTGCCTTTGAATTTCGGGTGATCCCTCTTGAGCATGTATGCTTCTGCTACTTGTTCTACATCAGACTTCTTCCGCAAACGGCGAAACGCTTTGACTCGGTGAGTTTCGCGGCATTCCGACTTCGATGCCCCGGTTGCCGAAATTCAGTTGCCTTTGAATTTCGGGTGATCCCTCTTGAGCATGTATGCTTCTGCTACTTGTTCTACATCAGACTTCTTCCGCAAACGGCGAAACGCTTTGACTCGGTGAGTTTCGCGGCATTCCGACTTCGATGCCCCGGTTGCCGAAATTCAGTTGCCTTTGAATTTCGGGTGATCCCTCTTGAGCATGTATGCTTCTGCTACTTGTTCTACATCAGACTTCTTCCGCAAACGGCGAAACGCTTTGACTCGGTGAGTTTCGCGGCATTCCGACTTCGATGCCCCGGTTGCCGAAATTCAGTTGCCTTTGAATTTCGGGTGATCCCTCTTGAGCATGTATGCTTCTGCTACTTGTTCTACATCAGACTTCTTCCGCAAACGGCGAAACGCTTTGACTCGGTGAGTTTCGCGGCATTCCGACTTCGATGCCCCGGTTGCCGAAATTCAGTTGCCTTTGAATTTCGGGTGATCCCTCTTGAGCATGTATGCTTCTGCTACTTGTTCTACATCAGACTTCTTCCGCAAACGGCGAAACGCTTTGACTCGGTGAGTTTCGCGGCATTCCGACTTCGATGCCCCGGTTGCCGAAATTCAGTTGCCTTTGAATTTCGGGTGATCCCTCTTGAGCATGTATGCTTCTGCTACTTGTTCTACATCAGACTTCTTCCGCAAACGGCGAAACGCTTTGACTCGGTGAGTTTCGCGGCATTCCGACTTCGATGCCCCGGTTGCCGAAATTCAGTTGCCTTTGAATTTCGGGTGATCCCTCTTGAGCATGTATGCTTCTGCTACTTGTTCTACATCAGACTTCTTCCGCAAACGGCGAAACGCTTTGACTCGGTGAGTTTCGCGGCATTCCGACTTCGATGCCCCGGTTGCCGAAATTCAGTTGCCTTTGAATTTCGGGTGATCCCTCTTGAGCATGTATGCTTCTGCTACTTGTTCTACATCAGACTTCTTCCGCAAACGGCGAAACGCTTTGACTCGGTGAGTTTCGCGGCATTCCGACTTCGATGCCCCGGTTGCCGAAATTCAGTTGCCTTTGAATTTCGGGTGATCCCTCTTGAGCATGTATGCTTCTGCTACTTGTTCTACATCAGACTTCTTCCGCAAACGGCGAAACGCTTTGACTCGGTGAGTTTCGCGGCATTCCGACTTCGATGCCCCGGTTGCCGAAATTCAGTTGCCTTTGAATTTCGGGTGATCCCTCTTGAGCATGTATGCTTCTGCTACTTGTTCTACATCAGACTTCTTCCGCAAACGGCGAAACGCTTTGACTCGGTGAGTTTCGCGGCATTCCGACTTCGATGCCCCGGTTGCCGAAATTCAGTTGCCTTTGAATTTCGGGTGATCCCTCTTGAGCATGTATGCTTCTGCTACTTGTTCTACATCAGACTTCTTCCGCAAACGGCGAAACGCTTTGACTCGGTGAGTTTCGCGGCATTCCGACTTCGATGCCCCGGTTGCCGAAATTCAGTTGCCTTTGAATTTCGGGTGATCCCTCTTGAGCATGTATGCTTCTGCTACTTGTTCTACATCAGACTTCTTCCGCAAACGGCGAAACGCTTTGACTCGGTGAGTTTCGCGGCATTCCGACTTCGATGCCCCGGTTGCCGAAATTCAGTTGCCTTTGAATTTCGGGTGATCCCTCTTGAGCATGTATGCTTCTGCTACTTGTTCTACATCAGACTTCTTCCGCAAACGGCGAAACGCTTTGACTCGGTGAGTTTCGCGGCATTCCGACTTCGATGCCCCGGTTGCCGAAATTCAGTTGCCTTTGAATTTCGGGTGATCCCTCTTGAGCATGTATGCTTCTGCTACTTGTTCTACATCAGACTTCTTCCGCAAACGGCGAAACGCTTTGACTCGGTGAGTTTCGCGGCATTCCGACTTCGATGCCCCGGTTGCCGAAATTCAGTTGCCTTTGAATTTCGGGTGATCCCTCTTGAGCATGTATGCTTCTGCTACTTGTTCTACATCAGACTTCTTCCGCAAACGGCGAAACGCTTTGACTCGGTGAGTTTCGCGGCATTCCGACTTCGATGCCCCGGTTGCCGAAATTCAGTTGCCTTTGAATTTCGGGTGATCCCTCTTGAGCATGTATGCTTCTGCTACTTGTTCTACATCAGACTTCTTCCGCAAACGGCGAAACGCTTTGACTCGGTGAGTTTCGCGGCATTCCGACTTCGATGCCCCGGTTGCCGAAATTCAGTTGCCTTTGAATTTCGGGTGATCCCTCTTGAGCATGTATGCTTCTGCTACTTGTTCTACATCAGACTTCTTCCGCAAACGGCGAAACGCTTTGACTCGGTGAGTTTCGCGGCATTCCGACTTCGATGCCCCGGTTGCCGAAATTCAGTTGCCTTTGAATTTCGGGTGATCCCTCTTGAGCATGTATGCTTCTGCTACTTGTTCTACATCAGACTTCTTCCGCAAACGGCGAAACGCTTTGACTCGGTGAGTTTCGCGGCATTCCGACTTCGATGCCCCGGTTGCCGAAATTCAGTTGCCTTTGAATTTCGGGTGATCCCTCTTGAGCATGTATGCTTCTGCTACTTGTTCTACATCAGACTTCTTCCGCAAACGGCGAAACGCTTTGACTCGGTGAGTTTCGCGGCATTCCGACTTCGATGCCCCGGTTGCCGAAATTCAGTTGCCTTTGAATTTCGGGTGATCCCTCTTGAGCATGTATGCTTCTGCTACTTGTTCTACATCAGACTTCTTCCGCAAACGGCGAAACGCTTTGACTCGGTGAGTTTCGCGGCATTCCGACTTCGATGCCCCGGTTGCCGAAATTCAGTTGCCTTTGAATTTCGGGTGATCCCTCTTGAGCATGTATGCTTCTGCTACTTGTTCTACATCAGACTTCTTCCGCAAACGGCGAAACGCTTTGACTCGGTGAGTTTCGCGGCATTCCGACTTCGATGCCCCGGTTGCCGAAATTCAGTTGCCTTTGAATTTCGGGTGATCCCTCTTGAGCATGTATGCTTCTGCTACTTGTTCTACATCAGACTTCTTCCGCAAACGGCGAAACGCTTTGACTCGGTGAGTTTCGCGGCATTCCGACTTCGATGCCCCGGTTGCCGAAATTCAGTTGCCTTTGAATTTCGGGTGATCCCTCTTGAGCATGTATGCTTCTGCTACTTGTTCTACATCAGACTTCTTCCGCAAACGGCGAAACGCTTTGACTCGGTGAGTTTCGCGGCATTCCGACTTCGATGCCCCGGTTGCCGAAATTCAGTTGCCTTTGAATTTCGGGTGATCCCTCTTGAGCATGTATGCTTCTGCTACTTGTTCTACATCAGACTTCTTCCGCAAACGGCGAAACGCTTTGACTCGGTGAGTTTCGCGGCATTCCGACTTCGATGCCCCGGTTGCCGAAATTCAGTTGCCTTTGAATTTCGGGTGATCCCTCTTGAGCATGTATGCTTCTGCTACTTGTTCTACATCAGACTTCTTCCGCAAACGGCGAAACGCTTTGACTCGGTGAGTTTCGCGGCATTCCGACTTCGATGCCCCGGTTGCCGAAATTCAGTTGCCTTTGAATTTCGGGTGATCCCTCTTGAGCATGTATGCTTCTGCTACTTGTTCTACATCAGACTTCTTCCGCAAACGGCGAAACGCTTTGACTCGGTGAGTTTCGCGGCATTCCGACTTCGATGCCCCGGTTGCCGAAATTCAGTTGCCTTTGAATTTCGGGTGATCCCTCTTGAGCATGTATGCTTCTGCTACTTGTTCTACATCAGACTTCTTCCGCAAACGGCGAAACGCTTTGACTCGGTGAGTTTCGCGGCATTCCGACTTCGATGCCCCGGTTGCCGAAATTCAGTTGCCTTTGAATTTCGGGTGATCCCTCTTGAGCATGTATGCTTCTGCTACTTGTTCTACATCAGACTTCTTCCGCAAACGGCGAAACGCTTTGACTCGGTGAGTTTCGCGGCATTCCGACTTCGATGCCCCGGTTGCCGAAATTCAGTTGCCTTTGAATTTCGGGTGATCCCTCTTGAGCATGTATGCTTCTGCTACTTGTTCTACATCAGACTTCTTCCGCAAACGGCGAAACGCTTTGACTCGGTGAGTTTCGCGGCATTCCGACTTCGATGCCCCGGTTGCCGAAATTCAGTTGCCTTTGAATTTCGGGTGATCCCTCTTGAGCATGTATGCTTCTGCTACTTGTTCTACATCAGACTTCTTCCGCAAACGGCGAAACGCTTTGACTCGGTGAGTTTCGCGGCATTCCGACTTCGATGCCCCGGTTGCCGAAATTCAGTTGCCTTTGAATTTCGGGTGATCCCTCTTGAGCATGTATGCTTCTGCTACTTGTTCTACATCAGACTTCTTCCGCAAACGGCGAAACGCTTTGACTCGGTGAGTTTCGCGGCATTCCGACTTCGATGCCCCGGTTGCCGAAATTCAGTTGCCTTTGAATTTCGGGTGATCCCTCTTGAGCATGTATGCTTCTGCTACTTGTTCTACATCAGACTTCTTCCGCAAACGGCGAAACGCTTTGACTCGGTGAGTTTCGCGGCATTCCGACTTCGATGCCCCGGTTGCCGAAATTCAGTTGCCTTTGAATTTCGGGTGATCCCTCTTGAGCATGTATGCTTCTGCTACTTGTTCTACATCAGACTTCTTCCGCAAACGGCGAAACGCTTTGACTCGGTGAGTTTCGCGGCATTCCGACTTCGATGCCCCGGTTGCCGAAATTCAGTTGCCTTTGAATTTCGGGTGATCCCTCTTGAGCATGTATGCTTCTGCTACTTGTTCTACATCAGACTTCTTCCGCAAACGGCGAAACGCTTTGACTCGGTGAGTTTCGCGGCATTCCGACTTCGATGCCCCGGTTGCCGAAATTCAGTTGCCTTTGAATTTCGGGTGATCCCTCTTGAGCATGTATGCTTCTGCTACTTGTTCTACATCAGACTTCTTCCGCAAACGGCGAAACGCTTTGACTCGGTGAGTTTCGCGGCATTCCGACTTCGATGCCCCGGTTGCCGAAATTCAGTTGCCTTTGAATTTCGGGTGATCCCTCTTGAGCATGTATGCTTCTGCTACTTGTTCTACATCAGACTTCTTCCGCAAACGGCGAAACGCTTTGACTCGGTGAGTTTCGCGGCATTCCGACTTCGATGCCCCGGTTGCCGAAATTCAGTTGCCTTTGAATTTCGGGTGATCCCTCTTGAGCATGTATGCTTCTGCTACTTGTTCTACATCAGACTTCTTCCGCAAACGGCGAAACGCTTTGACTCGGTGAGTTTCGCGGCATTCCGACTTCGATGCCCCGGTTGCCGAAATTCAGTTGCCTTTGAATTTCGGGTGATCCCTCTTGAGCATGTATGCTTCTGCTACTTGTTCTACATCAGACTTCTTCCGCAAACGGCGAAACGCTTTGACTCGGTGAGTTTCGCGGCATTCCGACTTCGATGCCCCGGTTGCCGAAATTCAGTTGCCTTTGAATTTCGGGTGATCCCTCTTGAGCATGTATGCTTCTGCTACTTGTTCTACATCAGACTTCTTCCGCAAACGGCGAAACGCTTTGACTCGGTGAGTTTCGCGGCATTCCGACTTCGATGCCCCGGTTGCCGAAATTCAGTTGCCTTTGAATTTCGGGTGATCCCTCTTGAGCATGTATGCTTCTGCTACTTGTTCTACATCAGACTTCTTCCGCAAACGGCGAAACGCTTTGACTCGGTGAGTTTCGCGGCATTCCGACTTCGATGCCCCGGTTGCCGAAATTCAGTTGCCTTTGAATTTCGGGTGATCCCTCTTGAGCATGTATGCTTCTGCTACTTGTTCTACATCAGACTTCTTCCGCAAACGGCGAAACGCTTTGACTCGGTGAGTTTCGCGGCATTCCGACTTCGATGCCCCGGTTGCCGAAATTCAGTTGCCTTTGAATTTCGGGTGATCCCTCTTGAGCATGTATGCTTCTGCTACTTGTTCTACATCAGACTTCTTCCGCAAACGGCGAAACGCTTTGACTCGGTGAGTTTCGCGGCATTCCGACTTCGATGCCCCGGTTGCCGAAATTCAGTTGCCTTTGAATTTCGGGTGATCCCTCTTGAGCATGTATGCTTCTGCTACTTGTTCTACATCAGACTTCTTCCGCAAACGGCGAAACGCTTTGACTCGGTGAGTTTCGCGGCATTCCGACTTCGATGCCCCGGTTGCCGAAATTCAGTTGCCTTTGAATTTCGGGTGATCCCTCTTGAGCATGTATGCTTCTGCTACTTGTTCTACATCAGACTTCTTCCGCAAACGGCGAAACGCTTTGACTCGGTGAGTTTCGCGGCATTCCGACTTCGATGCCCCGGTTGCCGAAATTCAGTTGCCTTTGAATTTCGGGTGATCCCTCTTGAGCATGTATGCTTCTGCTACTTGTTCTACATCAGACTTCTTCCGCAAACGGCGAAACGCTTTGACTCGGTGAGTTTCGCGGCATTCCGACTTCGATGCCCCGGTTGCCGAAATTCAGTTGCCTTTGAATTTCGGGTGATCCCTCTTGAGCATGTATGCTTCTGCTACTTGTTCTACATCAGACTTCTTCCGCAAACGGCGAAACGCTTTGACTCGGTGAGTTTCGCGGCATTCCGACTTCGATGCCCCGGTTGCCGAAATTCAGTTGCCTTTGAATTTCGGGTGATCCCTCTTGAGCATGTATGCTTCTGCTACTTGTTCTACATCAGACTTCTTCCGCAAACGGCGAAACGCTTTGACTCGGTGAGTTTCGCGGCATTCCGACTTCGATGCCCCGGTTGCCGAAATTCAGTTGCCTTTGAATTTCGGGTGATCCCTCTTGAGCATGTATGCTTCTGCTACTTGTTCTACATCAGACTTCTTCCGCAAACGGCGAAACGCTTTGACTCGGTGAGTTTCGCGGCATTCCGACTTCGATGCCCCGGTTGCCGAAATTCAGTTGCCTTTGAATTTCGGGTGATCCCTCTTGAGCATGTATGCTTCTGCTACTTGTTCTACATCAGACTTCTTCCGCAAACGGCGAAACGCTTTGACTCGGTGAGTTTCGCGGCATTCCGACTTCGATGCCCCGGTTGCCGAAATTCAGTTGCCTTTGAATTTCGGGTGATCCCTCTTGAGCATGTATGCTTCTGCTACTTGTTCTACATCAGACTTCTTCCGCAAACGGCGAAACGCTTTGACTCGGTGAGTTTCGCGGCATTCCGACTTCGATGCCCCGGTTGCCGAAATTCAGTTGCCTTTGAATTTCGGGTGATCCCTCTTGAGCATGTATGCTTCTGCTACTTGTTCTACATCAGACTTCTTCCGCAAACGGCGAAACGCTTTGACTCGGTGAGTTTCGCGGCATTCCGACTTCGATGCCCCGGTTGCCGAAATTCAGTTGCCTTTGAATTTCGGGTGATCCCTCTTGAGCATGTATGCTTCTGCTACTTGTTCTACATCAGACTTCTTCCGCAAACGGCGAAACGCTTTGACTCGGTGAGTTTCGCGGCATTCCGACTTCGATGCCCCGGTTGCCGAAATTCAGTTGCCTTTGAATTTCGGGTGATCCCTCTTGAGCATGTATGCTTCTGCTACTTGTTCTACATCAGACTTCTTCCGCAAACGGCGAAACGCTTTGACTCGGTGAGTTTCGCGGCATTCCGACTTCGATGCCCCGGTTGCCGAAATTCAGTTGCCTTTGAATTTCGGGTGATCCCTCTTGAGCATGTATGCTTCTGCTACTTGTTCTACATCAGACTTCTTCCGCAAACGGCGAAACGCTTTGACTCGGTGAGTTTCGCGGCATTCCGACTTCGATGCCCCGGTTGCCGAAATTCAGTTGCCTTTGAATTTCGGGTGATCCCTCTTGAGCATGTATGCTTCTGCTACTTGTTCTACATCAGACTTCTTCCGCAAACGGCGAAACGCTTTGACTCGGTGAGTTTCGCGGCATTCCGACTTCGATGCCCCGGTTGCCGAAATTCAGTTGCCTTTGAATTTCGGGTGATCCCTCTTGAGCATGTATGCTTCTGCTACTTGTTCTACATCAGACTTCTTCCGCAAACGGCGAAACGCTTTGACTCGGTGAGTTTCGCGGCATTCCGACTTCGATGCCCCGGTTGCCGAAATTCAGTTGCCTTTGAATTTCGGGTGATCCCTCTTGAGCATGTATGCTTCTGCTACTTGTTCTACATCAGACTTCTTCCGCAAACGGCGAAACGCTTTGACTCGGTGAGTTTCGCGGCATTCCGACTTCGATGCCCCGGTTGCCGAAATTCAGTTGCCTTTGAATTTCGGGTGATCCCTCTTGAGCATGTATGCTTCTGCTACTTGTTCTACATCAGACTTCTTCCGCAAACGGCGAAACGCTTTGACTCGGTGAGTTTCGCGGCATTCCGACTTCGATGCCCCGGTTGCCGAAATTCAGTTGCCTTTGAATTTCGGGTGATCCCTCTTGAGCATGTATGCTTCTGCTACTTGTTCTACATCAGACTTCTTCCGCAAACGGCGAAACGCTTTGACTCGGTGAGTTTCGCGGCATTCCGACTTCGATGCCCCGGTTGCCGAAATTCAGTTGCCTTTGAATTTCGGGTGATCCCTCTTGAGCATGTATGCTTCTGCTACTTGTTCTACATCAGACTTCTTCCGCAAACGGCGAAACGCTTTGACTCGGTGAGTTTCGCGGCATTCCGACTTCGATGCCCCGGTTGCCGAAATTCAGTTGCCTTTGAATTTCGGGTGATCCCTCTTGAGCATGTATGCTTCTGCTACTTGTTCTACATCAGACTTCTTCCGCAAACGGCGAAACGCTTTGACTCGGTGAGTTTCGCGGCATTCCGACTTCGATGCCCCGGTTGCCGAAATTCAGTTGCCTTTGAATTTCGGGTGATCCCTCTTGAGCATGTATGCTTCTGCTACTTGTTCTACATCAGACTTCTTCCGCAAACGGCGAAACGCTTTGACTCGGTGAGTTTCGCGGCATTCCGACTTCGATGCCCCGGTTGCCGAAATTCAGTTGCCTTTGAATTTCGGGTGATCCCTCTTGAGCATGTATGCTTCTGCTACTTGTTCTACATCAGACTTCTTCCGCAAACGGCGAAACGCTTTGACTCGGTGAGTTTCGCGGCATTCCGACTTCGATGCCCCGGTTGCCGAAATTCAGTTGCCTTTGAATTTCGGGTGATCCCTCTTGAGCATGTATGCTTCTGCTACTTGTTCTACATCAGACTTCTTCCGCAAACGGCGAAACGCTTTGACTCGGTGAGTTTCGCGGCATTCCGACTTCGATGCCCCGGTTGCCGAAATTCAGTTGCCTTTGAATTTCGGGTGATCCCTCTTGAGCATGTATGCTTCTGCTACTTGTTCTACATCAGACTTCTTCCGCAAACGGCGAAACGCTTTGACTCGGTGAGTTTCGCGGCATTCCGACTTCGATGCCCCGGTTGCCGAAATTCAGTTGCCTTTGAATTTCGGGTGATCCCTCTTGAGCATGTATGCTTCTGCTACTTGTTCTACATCAGACTTCTTCCGCAAACGGCGAAACGCTTTGACTCGGTGAGTTTCGCGGCATTCCGACTTCGATGCCCCGGTTGCCGAAATTCAGTTGCCTTTGAATTTCGGGTGATCCCTCTTGAGCATGTATGCTTCTGCTACTTGTTCTACATCAGACTTCTTCCGCAAACGGCGAAACGCTTTGACTCGGTGAGTTTCGCGGCATTCCGACTTCGATGCCCCGGTTGCCGAAATTCAGTTGCCTTTGAATTTCGGGTGATCCCTCTTGAGCATGTATGCTTCTGCTACTTGTTCTACATCAGACTTCTTCCGCAAACGGCGAAACGCTTTGACTCGGTGAGTTTCGCGGCATTCCGACTTCGATGCCCCGGTTGCCGAAATTCAGTTGCCTTTGAATTTCGGGTGATCCCTCTTGAGCATGTATGCTTCTGCTACTTGTTCTACATCAGACTTCTTCCGCAAACGGCGAAACGCTTTGACTCGGTGAGTTTCGCGGCATTCCGACTTCGATGCCCCGGTTGCCGAAATTCAGTTGCCTTTGAATTTCGGGTGATCCCTCTTGAGCATGTATGCTTCTGCTACTTGTTCTACATCAGACTTCTTCCGCAAACGGCGAAACGCTTTGACTCGGTGAGTTTCGCGGCATTCCGACTTCGATGCCCCGGTTGCCGAAATTCAGTTGCCTTTGAATTTCGGGTGATCCCTCTTGAGCATGTATGCTTCTGCTACTTGTTCTACATCAGACTTCTTCCGCAAACGGCGAAACGCTTTGACTCGGTGAGTTTCGCGGCATTCCGACTTCGATGCCCCGGTTGCCGAAATTCAGTTGCCTTTGAATTTCGGGTGATCCCTCTTGAGCATGTATGCTTCTGCTACTTGTTCTACATCAGACTTCTTCCGCAAACGGCGAAACGCTTTGACTCGGTGAGTTTCGCGGCATTCCGACTTCGATGCCCCGGTTGCCGAAATTCAGTTGCCTTTGAATTTCGGGTGATCCCTCTTGAGCATGTATGCTTCTGCTACTTGTTCTACATCAGACTTCTTCCGCAAACGGCGAAACGCTTTGACTCGGTGAGTTTCGCGGCATTCCGACTTCGATGCCCCGGTTGCCGAAATTCAGTTGCCTTTGAATTTCGGGTGATCCCTCTTGAGCATGTATGCTTCTGCTACTTGTTCTACATCAGACTTCTTCCGCAAACGGCGAAACGCTTTGACTCGGTGAGTTTCGCGGCATTCCGACTTCGATGCCCCGGTTGCCGAAATTCAGTTGCCTTTGAATTTCGGGTGATCCCTCTTGAGCATGTATGCTTCTGCTACTTGTTCTACATCAGACTTCTTCCGCAAACGGCGAAACGCTTTGACTCGGTGAGTTTCGCGGCATTCCGACTTCGATGCCCCGGTTGCCGAAATTCAGTTGCCTTTGAATTTCGGGTGATCCCTCTTGAGCATGTATGCTTCTGCTACTTGTTCTACATCAGACTTCTTCCGCAAACGGCGAAACGCTTTGACTCGGTGAGTTTCGCGGCATTCCGACTTCGATGCCCCGGTTGCCGAAATTCAGTTGCCTTTGAATTTCGGGTGATCCCTCTTGAGCATGTATGCTTCTGCTACTTGTTCTACATCAGACTTCTTCCGCAAACGGCGAAACGCTTTGACTCGGTGAGTTTCGCGGCATTCCGACTTCGATGCCCCGGTTGCCGAAATTCAGTTGCCTTTGAATTTCGGGTGATCCCTCTTGAGCATGTATGCTTCTGCTACTTGTTCTACATCAGACTTCTTCCGCAAACGGCGAAACGCTTTGACTCGGTGAGTTTCGCGGCATTCCGACTTCGATGCCCCGGTTGCCGAAATTCAGTTGCCTTTGAATTTCGGGTGATCCCTCTTGAGCATGTATGCTTCTGCTACTTGTTCTACATCAGACTTCTTCCGCAAACGGCGAAACGCTTTGACTCGGTGAGTTTCGCGGCATTCCGACTTCGATGCCCCGGTTGCCGAAATTCAGTTGCCTTTGAATTTCGGGTGATCCCTCTTGAGCATGTATGCTTCTGCTACTTGTTCTACATCAGACTTCTTCCGCAAACGGCGAAACGCTTTGACTCGGTGAGTTTCGCGGCATTCCGACTTCGATGCCCCGGTTGCCGAAATTCAGTTGCCTTTGAATTTCGGGTGATCCCTCTTGAGCATGTATGCTTCTGCTACTTGTTCTACATCAGACTTCTTCCGCAAACGGCGAAACGCTTTGACTCGGTGAGTTTCGCGGCATTCCGACTTCGATGCCCCGGTTGCCGAAATTCAGTTGCCTTTGAATTTCGGGTGATCCCTCTTGAGCATGTATGCTTCTGCTACTTGTTCTACATCAGACTTCTTCCGCAAACGGCGAAACGCTTTGACTCGGTGAGTTTCGCGGCATTCCGACTTCGATGCCCCGGTTGCCGAAATTCAGTTGCCTTTGAATTTCGGGTGATCCCTCTTGAGCATGTATGCTTCTGCTACTTGTTCTACATCAGACTTCTTCCGCAAACGGCGAAACGCTTTGACTCGGTGAGTTTCGCGGCATTCCGACTTCGATGCCCCGGTTGCCGAAATTCAGTTGCCTTTGAATTTCGGGTGATCCCTCTTGAGCATGTATGCTTCTGCTACTTGTTCTACATCAGACTTCTTCCGCAAACGGCGAAACGCTTTGACTCGGTGAGTTTCGCGGCATTCCGACTTCGATGCCCCGGTTGCCGAAATTCAGTTGCCTTTGAATTTCGGGTGATCCCTCTTGAGCATGTATGCTTCTGCTACTTGTTCTACATCAGACTTCTTCCGCAAACGGCGAAACGCTTTGACTCGGTGAGTTTCGCGGCATTCCGACTTCGATGCCCCGGTTGCCGAAATTCAGTTGCCTTTGAATTTCGGGTGATCCCTCTTGAGCATGTATGCTTCTGCTACTTGTTCTACATCAGACTTCTTCCGCAAACGGCGAAACGCTTTGACTCGGTGAGTTTCGCGGCATTCCGACTTCGATGCCCCGGTTGCCGAAATTCAGTTGCCTTTGAATTTCGGGTGATCCCTCTTGAGCATGTATGCTTCTGCTACTTGTTCTACATCAGACTTCTTCCGCAAACGGCGAAACGCTTTGACTCGGTGAGTTTCGCGGCATTCCGACTTCGATGCCCCGGTTGCCGAAATTCAGTTGCCTTTGAATTTCGGGTGATCCCTCTTGAGCATGTATGCTTCTGCTACTTGTTCTACATCAGACTTCTTCCGCAAACGGCGAAACGCTTTGACTCGGTGAGTTTCGCGGCATTCCGACTTCGATGCCCCGGTTGCCGAAATTCAGTTGCCTTTGAATTTCGGGTGATCCCTCTTGAGCATGTATGCTTCTGCTACTTGTTCTACATCAGACTTCTTCCGCAAACGGCGAAACGCTTTGACTCGGTGAGTTTCGCGGCATTCCGACTTCGATGCCCCGGTTGCCGAAATTCAGTTGCCTTTGAATTTCGGGTGATCCCTCTTGAGCATGTATGCTTCTGCTACTTGTTCTACATCAGACTTCTTCCGCAAACGGCGAAACGCTTTGACTCGGTGAGTTTCGCGGCATTCCGACTTCGATGCCCCGGTTGCCGAAATTCAGTTGCCTTTGAATTTCGGGTGATCCCTCTTGAGCATGTATGCTTCTGCTACTTGTTCTACATCAGACTTCTTCCGCAAACGGCGAAACGCTTTGACTCGGTGAGTTTCGCGGCATTCCGACTTCGATGCCCCGGTTGCCGAAATTCAGTTGCCTTTGAATTTCGGGTGATCCCTCTTGAGCATGTATGCTTCTGCTACTTGTTCTACATCAGACTTCTTCCGCAAACGGCGAAACGCTTTGACTCGGTGAGTTTCGCGGCATTCCGACTTCGATGCCCCGGTTGCCGAAATTCAGTTGCCTTTGAATTTCGGGTGATCCCTCTTGAGCATGTATGCTTCTGCTACTTGTTCTACATCAGACTTCTTCCGCAAACGGCGAAACGCTTTGACTCGGTGAGTTTCGCGGCATTCCGACTTCGATGCCCCGGTTGCCGAAATTCAGTTGCCTTTGAATTTCGGGTGATCCCTCTTGAGCATGTATGCTTCTGCTACTTGTTCTACATCAGACTTCTTCCGCAAACGGCGAAACGCTTTGACTCGGTGAGTTTCGCGGCATTCCGACTTCGATGCCCCGGTTGCCGAAATTCAGTTGCCTTTGAATTTCGGGTGATCCCTCTTGAGCATGTATGCTTCTGCTACTTGTTCTACATCAGACTTCTTCCGCAAACGGCGAAACGCTTTGACTCGGTGAGTTTCGCGGCATTCCGACTTCGATGCCCCGGTTGCCGAAATTCAGTTGCCTTTGAATTTCGGGTGATCCCTCTTGAGCATGTATGCTTCTGCTACTTGTTCTACATCAGACTTCTTCCGCAAACGGCGAAACGCTTTGACTCGGTGAGTTTCGCGGCATTCCGACTTCGATGCCCCGGTTGCCGAAATTCAGTTGCCTTTGAATTTCGGGTGATCCCTCTTGAGCATGTATGCTTCTGCTACTTGTTCTACATCAGACTTCTTCCGCAAACGGCGAAACGCTTTGACTCGGTGAGTTTCGCGGCATTCCGACTTCGATGCCCCGGTTGCCGAAATTCAGTTGCCTTTGAATTTCGGGTGATCCCTCTTGAGCATGTATGCTTCTGCTACTTGTTCTACATCAGACTTCTTCCGCAAACGGCGAAACGCTTTGACTCGGTGAGTTTCGCGGCATTCCGACTTCGATGCCCCGGTTGCCGAAATTCAGTTGCCTTTGAATTTCGGGTGATCCCTCTTGAGCATGTATGCTTCTGCTACTTGTTCTACATCAGACTTCTTCCGCAAACGGCGAAACGCTTTGACTCGGTGAGTTTCGCGGCATTCCGACTTCGATGCCCCGGTTGCCGAAATTCAGTTGCCTTTGAATTTCGGGTGATCCCTCTTGAGCATGTATGCTTCTGCTACTTGTTCTACATCAGACTTCTTCCGCAAACGGCGAAACGCTTTGACTCGGTGAGTTTCGCGGCATTCCGACTTCGATGCCCCGGTTGCCGAAATTCAGTTGCCTTTGAATTTCGGGTGATCCCTCTTGAGCATGTATGCTTCTGCTACTTGTTCTACATCAGACTTCTTCCGCAAACGGCGAAACGCTTTGACTCGGTGAGTTTCGCGGCATTCCGACTTCGATGCCCCGGTTGCCGAAATTCAGTTGCCTTTGAATTTCGGGTGATCCCTCTTGAGCATGTATGCTTCTGCTACTTGTTCTACATCAGACTTCTTCCGCAAACGGCGAAACGCTTTGACTCGGTGAGTTTCGCGGCATTCCGACTTCGATGCCCCGGTTGCCGAAATTCAGTTGCCTTTGAATTTCGGGTGATCCCTCTTGAGCATGTATGCTTCTGCTACTTGTTCTACATCAGACTTCTTCCGCAAACGGCGAAACGCTTTGACTCGGTGAGTTTCGCGGCATTCCGACTTCGATGCCCCGGTTGCCGAAATTCAGTTGCCTTTGAATTTCGGGTGATCCCTCTTGAGCATGTATGCTTCTGCTACTTGTTCTACATCAGACTTCTTCCGCAAACGGCGAAACGCTTTGACTCGGTGAGTTTCGCGGCATTCCGACTTCGATGCCCCGGTTGCCGAAATTCAGTTGCCTTTGAATTTCGGGTGATCCCTCTTGAGCATGTATGCTTCTGCTACTTGTTCTACATCAGACTTCTTCCGCAAACGGCGAAACGCTTTGACTCGGTGAGTTTCGCGGCATTCCGACTTCGATGCCCCGGTTGCCGAAATTCAGTTGCCTTTGAATTTCGGGTGATCCCTCTTGAGCATGTATGCTTCTGCTACTTGTTCTACATCAGACTTCTTCCGCAAACGGCGAAACGCTTTGACTCGGTGAGTTTCGCGGCATTCCGACTTCGATGCCCCGGTTGCCGAAATTCAGTTGCCTTTGAATTTCGGGTGATCCCTCTTGAGCATGTATGCTTCTGCTACTTGTTCTACATCAGACTTCTTCCGCAAACGGCGAAACGCTTTGACTCGGTGAGTTTCGCGGCATTCCGACTTCGATGCCCCGGTTGCCGAAATTCAGTTGCCTTTGAATTTCGGGTGATCCCTCTTGAGCATGTATGCTTCTGCTACTTGTTCTACATCAGACTTCTTCCGCAAACGGCGAAACGCTTTGACTCGGTGAGTTTCGCGGCATTCCGACTTCGATGCCCCGGTTGCCGAAATTCAGTTGCCTTTGAATTTCGGGTGATCCCTCTTGAGCATGTATGCTTCTGCTACTTGTTCTACATCAGACTTCTTCCGCAAACATGCGAAACGCTTTGACGCGGTGAGTTTCGCGCAATTCCGACTTCGTTGCCCCGGTTGCCGAAATTCAGTTGCCTTTGAATTTCGGGTGATCCCTCTTGAGCATGTAAACTTCTGCTACCTTGTCCCACATCAGACTTCTTCCGCAAACACGAAACGCTTTGACTCGGTGAGTTTTCGCGGCATTCGAACGTCGGTTGCCCCGATTGCCGAAATTCAGTTGCCTAGAATTTCGTGTGATCCCTCTTGAGCATGTACCTTCTGCTACTTGTTCCAAATCAGACTTCTTCCGCAAACGGTACGCAAACGCTTTGACTCGGTGAGTTTCGCGGCATATCCGACTTCGATGCCCCGGTTGCTGAAATTCAGTTGCCTTTTGTAGATGGTGATCCCTCTTGAGCATGTATGCATCTGCTACTTGTTCCCACATCAGACTTCTTCCGCAAACCGCGAAACGCTTTGACTTCGTGAGTTTCGCGGCAAAGTTTTCCGACTTCGATTCCCACGGTTGCCCGTTATGCAGTTGCCTTTGAATTTCGGGTGATCCCCTCATGAGCACTGTAACTTCTGCTACTTGTTCCACATCATACTACTTCCGCAAACAGCGAAACGCTTGAACTCGGTGAGTGTTCGCGGCATTTTCGGACTTCGATGCCCCGATTGCCGAAATTCAGTTGCCTTTCAATGTTCGGTGATACCCTCTTGATAGCATGTATTGCGTTCGTGCTACTCTGTTCAACATCAAACTTTCTTCCGCATAACGGCGAAACGCTTTGACTCGGTGAGTTTCGCGGCATTCCGACTTCGTTACCCCGTTGCCGAAATTCAGTTGCCTGTGAAATTTCGGGTGATCCCTCTTGAGCATGTATGCTGCTGCTACTTGTTCTACATCAGACATCTTCCCGCATACATAACGCGAAAACGCTTTTTTGACTCGGTGAGTTTCGCGGCATTCCCGACTTCGATGCCCCGTTTGCCCGAAATTTCAGTTGCCTTTGAATTTCGGTGTGATCCCTCTTGATCATGTTATGCTTCTTCTACTTGTTCCACATCAGAACCCTTATCTTACGCAAACGGCGAAACCGCTATTGACTTCGTGAGTTTCGCGGCAGCCAACTTCGATGCCCCGGTTGCCGAAAGTTCAGGTTGCCTTTTGAATTTCGGGTTATCCCTCTTTGAGCATGTTTAAATGCTTCTGCTACTTGTTCTAACATCAGACTTTCGTCCTTCCGCAAACGGCGAAACGCTTTGACTCGGTGAGTTTTCGCGCATTCCGGACATTTCGATGCCCCGATTGCCCGAAATGCAGTTGCCTTTGAATTTCGGTGGCATCCCTCTGTGAGCATGTATGCTTCTGCTTACTTGTTTCAGAAACAATCAGACTGTCTTTCTTCCGCCAATACGGCGAATGACGCTTTGACTCGGTGATTTCGCTGGCAAAACCCGACTTCGATGCCACTGGTTGCCGAAATTACAGTTGCCCTGTGAATTTCAGGTGAAACCCTCGTGAGCATAGTATGCTTCTGCTGAACTTGTTCTACATCAAGACTTTCTTACGCAAACGGTCGAAACGCTTTGACTCAATGAGTTATCGCCGCATTCCGAGTGTTCCGATGCCCCGGTTGACCGAAATTCAGTTGCGTTTGTTGAATTTCTGGTGATCCCTCTTGAGCATGTATGCTTCTGCTACTTGTTCTACATCAGACTTCTTCCGCAAACGGCGAAACGCTTTGACTCGGTGTGTTTCGCGTCATTCCGACTTCGATGCCCCGGTTGCCGAAATATAGTTGCCTTTGAATTTCGGGTGATCCGACTTGAGCATGTATGCTTCTGCTACTTGTTCTACATCAGACTTCTTCCGCAAACGAGGAAACGCTTTGACTCGGTGAGTTTTGCGGCATTCCGACTTCGATGCTTCAGTTGCTGAAATACAGTTGCCTTTGAATTTCGGGGGATCACTCTTGAGCATGTATGCATCTGCTACTTGTTCTACATCAGACTTCTTCCGCAAACGGCGAAACGTTTTGGCACGGTGTCTTTCGCGGCATTCCGACTTCGATGCCCCGGTTGCCGAAATCCAGTTGCCTTTGAATTTCAGGTGATCCCTGTGGAGCATGTATGCTTCTGCCACTAGGTCTACATCAAACTTCTTCCGCAAACGGCGAAACGCGTTGACTCGGTGAGTTTCGCGGCATTCCGACTTCGATGCCCCGGTTGCCGAAATTCAGTTGCCTTTGAATTTCGGGTGATCCCTCTTGAGCATTTATGCTTCTGCTACTTGTTCTACAAGAGACTTCTTCCGCAAACGCGAAACGCTTTGACTCGGAGAGTTTCACGGCATTCCGACTTCGATGCCCCGGTTGCCGAAATTCAGTTGCCTTTTAATTTCGGGTTATCCCTCTTGAGCATGTATGCTTCTGCTACTTGTTCTACATCAGACTTCTTCCGAAAACGGCGAAACGCTTTGCCTCTGTGAGTTTTGGCGGCATTCCGACTTCGTTGCCCCGGTCGCCGAAATTAAGTTGCTTTTGAATTTCTGGTGATCCCTCTTGAGCATGTATGCTTCTGCTACTTTTTCTAAATCAAACTTCTTCCGCAAATGGCTAAACGCTTTGACTAGGTGAGTTTCGCGCATTTCGACTTCGATGCCCCGGTTGCCGAAATTCAGTTTCTTTGAATTTCGGGTGATCCCTCTTGAGCAAGTATGCTTCTGCTACTTGTTCTACATCAGACTTCTTCCGCAAACAGGCGAAACGCTTTGACTCGGTGAGTTTCGCGGCATTCCGACTTCGATGCCCGGTTGCCGAAATTCAGTTGCCTTTGAATTTCGGGTGATCCCTCTTGAGCATGTATGCTTCTGCTACTTGTTCCACATCAGACTTCTTCCGCAAACGGCGAAACGCTTTGACTCGGTGAGTTTCGCGGCATTCCGACTTCGATGCCCCGGTTGCCGAAATTCAGTTGCCTTTGAATTTCGGGTGATCCCTCTTGAGCATGTATGCTTCTGCTACTTGTTCCACATCAGACTTCTTCCGCAAACGGCGAAACGCTTTGACTCGGTGAGTTTCGCGGCATTCCGACTTTCGATGCCCCGGTTGCCGAAATTCAGTTGCCTTGAATTTCGGAGTGATCCCTCTTGAGCATGTATGCTTCTGCTACTTGTTCTACATCAGACTTCTTCCGCAAACGGCGAAACGCTTTGCCTCGGTGAGTTTCGCGGCATTCCGACTTCGTTTCCCCGGTTGCCGAAATTCAGTTGCCTTTGAATTTCGGGTGATCCCTCTTGAGCATGTATGCTTCTGCTACTTGTTCTACATCAGACTTCTTCCGCAAACGGCGAAACGCTTTGACTCGGTGAGTTTCGCGGCATTCCGACTTCGATGCCCCGGTTGCCGAAATTCAGTTGCCTTTGAATTTCGGGTGATCTCTCTTGAGCATGTATGCTTCTGCTACTTGTTCCACATCAGACTTCTTCCGCAAACGGCGAAACGCTTTGACTCGGTGAGTTTCGCGGCATTCCGACTTCGATGCCCCGGTTGCCGAAATTCAGTTGCCTTTGAATTTCGGGTGATCCCTCTTGAGCATGTACGCTTCTGCTACTTGTTCTACATCAGACTTCTTCCGCAAATGGCTAAACGCATTGACTCGGTGAGTTTCACGGCATTCCGACTTCGATGCCCCGGTTGCTGAAATTCAGTTGCCTTTGAATTTCGGGTGATCCCTCTTGAGCATGTATGCTTCTGCTACTTGTTGTACATCAGACTTCTTCCGCAATTGGCCAAACGCTCTTACTCGGTCAGTTTCGCGGCATTTCAACTTCGATGCCCCGGTTGCAGAAATTCAGTTGCCTTTGAATTTCGGGTGATCCCTCTTGAGCATGTATGCTTCTGCTACTTGTTCTACATCACACTTCTTCCGCAAATGGCGAAACGCTTTGACTCGGTGAGTTTCACGGCATTCCGACTTCGATGCCCCGGTTGCCGAAATTCAGTTGCCTTTGAATTTCGGGTGATCCCTCTTGAGCATGTAAGCTTCTGCTACTTGTTCCACATCAGACTTCTTCCGCAAACGGCGAAACGCTTTGACTCAGTGAGTTTCACGGCATTCCGACTTCGATGCCCCTGTTGCCGAAATTCAGTTGCCTTTGAATTTCGTGTGATCCCTCTTGAGCATGTACGCTTCTACTACTTGTTCCACATCAGACTTCTTCCGCAAACGGCGAAACGCTTTGACTCGGTGAGTTTCGCTGCATTCCGACTTCGATTCCCCGGTTGCCGAAATTCAGTTGCCTTTGAATTTCGGGTGATCCCTCTTGAGCATGTATGCTTCTGCTACTTGTTCCACATCAGACTTCATCCGCAAACGGCGAAACGCTTTGACTCGGTGAGTTTCGCGGCATTCTGACTTCGATGCCCCGGTTGCCGAAATTCAGTTGCCTTTGAATTTCGGGTGATCCCTCTTGAGCATGTATGCTTCTGCTACTTGTTCCACATCAGACTTCTTCCGCAAACGGCGCAACGCTTTGTCTCGGTGAGTTTCGCGGCATTCCGACTTCGATTCCCCGGTTGCCAAAATTCAGTTGCCTTTGAATTTCGGGTGATCCGTCTTGAGCATTTATGCTTCTGCTACTTGTTCCACATCAGACTTCTTCCGCAAACGGCGAAACGCTTTGACTCGGTGAGTTTCACGGCATTCAGACTTCGATGCCCCGGTTGCCGAAATTCAGTTGCCTTTGAATTTTGGGGTGATCCGTCTTGAGCATTTATGCTTCTGCTACTTGTTCCACACCAGACTTCTTCCGCAAACGGCGCAACGCTTTGACTCGGTGAGTTTCGCGGCATTCCGACTTCGATGCCCCGGTTGCCAAAATTCAGTTGCCTTTGAATTTCGGGTGATCCCTCTTGAGCATTTATGCTTCTGCTACTTGTTCCACATCAGACTTCTTCCGCAAACGGCGCAACGCTTTGACTCGGTGAGTTTTCGCACATTCCGACTTCGATTCCCCGGTTGCCGAAATTTCAGTTGCCTTTGAATTTCGGGTGATCCCTCTTGAGCATGTATGCTTCTGCTACTTGTTCCACACCAACTTCTTCCCGCAAACGGCGCAAACGCTTTGACTCGGTGAGTTTCGCGGCATCCACGACCTTCGATTCCCCGGTTTGCCGAGAATTTCATTGTTCCTTTGAAATTCGGGTGATCGTCTTGAGCCATGTCATGCTTCTGCTACTTGTTCCACACCAGACTTTCTTACCGCAAACGGCGCAAACACGCTTTGTCACGGTGAGTTTCGCGGCGTTCGAGATCTTCGATGCCCCGGTTG
>CM055355.1:27517415-27529953 GCA_029228515.1 Populus alba x Populus x berolinensis | reverse complement strand
GGGGCATCGAAGTCGGAATGCGCGAAACTCACCGAGTCAAAGCGTTAGCGCTTTACGGAAGGAAGTGTGATAGAACAAGTAGCAGAAGCATACATGCTCAAGAGGGATCACCCGAAATTCAAAGGCAACTGAATTTCGGCAACCGGGCATCGAAGTCGGAATGCCGCGAAACTCACCGAGTCAAAGCGTTTCGCCGTTTGCGGAAGAAGTCTGATGTAGAACAAGTAGCAGAAGCATACATGCTCAAGAGGGATCACCCAAATTCAAAGGCAACTGAATTTCGGCAACCGGGGCATCCAAGTCGGAATGCCGAGAAACTCATCGAGTCAAAGCGTTTCGCCGTTTGCGGAAGAAGTGTGATGTAGAACAAGTAGCAGAAGCATACATGCTCAAGAGGGATCACCCGAAATTCAAAGGCAACTGAATTTCGGCAACCGGGGCATCGAATTCGGAATGCCGCGAAACGCACCGAGTTAAATTTGTTCGCCGTTTGCGGAAGGAAGTGTGATGTAGAACAAGTAGCAGAAGCATACATGCTCTAGAGGGATCACCCGAAATTCAAAGGCAACTGAATTTCGGCAACCGGGGCATCGAAGTCGGAATGCCGTGAAACTCACCGAGTCAAAGCGTTTCGCCGTTTGTGGAAGAAAGTCTGATGTAGACCAAGTCGCAGAAGCATACATGTTCTAGAGGGATCACCCGAAATTCAAAGGGAACTGAATTTCGGCAACTGGGGCATCAAATTCGGAATGCCGCGAAACTCACCGAGTCAAAGCGTTTCGTTACGTTTTGCGGAAGGAAGTGTGATGTAGAACAAGTAGCAGAAGCATACATGCTCTAGAGGGATCACTCGCAATTCAAATGCAACTAAATTTCGGCAACCGGGGCATCGAAGTCGGAATGCCGTGAAACTCACCGAGTCAAAGCGTTTGGCCATTTGCGGAAGAAGTGTGATGTAGAACAAGTAGCAGAAGCATACATGCTCAAGAGGGATCACCCGAAATTCAAAGGCAACTGAATTTCGGCAACCGGGGCATCGAAGTCGGAATGCCGCGAAACTCACCGAGTCAAAGCGTTTCGCCGTTTGCGGAAGAAAGTGTGATGTAGAACAAGTAGCAGAAGCATACATGCTCAAGAGGGATCACCCGAAATTCAAAGGCAACTGAATTTCGGCAACCGGGGCATCGAAGTCGGAATGCGCGAAACTCACCGAGTCAAAGCGTTTCGCCATTTGCGGAAGGAAGTGTGATGTAGAACAAGTAGCAGAAGCATACATGCTCAAGAGGGATCACCCGAAATTCAAAGGCAACTGAATTTCGGCAACCGGGGCATCGAAGTCGGAATGCCGCGAAACTCACCGAGTCAAAGCGTTTCGCCGTTTGCGGAAGAAAGTCTGATGTAGAACAAGTAGCAGAAGCATACATGCTCAAGAGGGATCACCCGAAATTCAAAGGCAACTGAATTTCGGCAACCGGGGCATCGAAGTCGGAATGCCGCGAAACTCACCGAGTCAAAGCGTTTCGCCGTTTGCGGAAGGAAGTGTGATGTAGAACAAGTAGCAGAAGCATACATGCTCAAGAGGGATCACCCGAAATTCAAAGGCAACTGAATTTCGGCAACCGGGCATCGAAGTCGGAATGCCGCGAAACTCACCGAGTCAAAGCGTTTCGCCGTTTGCGGAAGAAAGTCTGATGTAGAACAAGTAGCAGAAGCATACATGCTCAAGAGGGATCACCCGAAATTCAAAGGCAACTGAATTTCGGCAACCGGGCATCGAAGTCGGAATGCCGCGAAACTCACCGAGTCAAAGCGTTTCGCCGTTTGCGGAAGAAGTGTGATGTAGAACAAGTAGCAGAAGCATACATGCTCAAGAGGGATCACCCGAAATTCAAAGGCAACTGAATTTCGGCAACCGGGCATCGAAGTCGGAATGCCGCGAAACTCACCGAGTCAAAGCGTTTCGCCGTTTGCGGAAGGAAGTTGATGTAGAACAAGTAGCAGAAGCATACATGCTCAAGAGGGATCACCCGAAATTCAAAGGCAACTGAATTTCGGCAACCGGGGCATCGAAGTCGGAATGCCGCGAAACTCACCGAGTCAAAGCGTTTCGCCGTTTGCGGAAGAAGTCTGATGTAGAACAAGTAGCAGAAGCATACATGCTCAAGAGGGATCACCCGAAATTCAAAGGCAACTGAATTTCGGCAACCGGGGCATCGAAGTCGGAATGCCGCGAAACTCACCGAGTCAAAGCGTTTCGCCGTTTGCGGAAGGAAGTCTGATGTAGAACAAGTAGCAGAAGCATACATGCTCAAGAGGGATCACCCGAAATTCAAAGGCAACTGAATTTCGGCAACCGGGCATCGAAGTCGGAATGCCGCGAAACTCACCGAGTCAAAGCGTTTCGCCGTTTGCGGAAGAAAGTCTGATGTAGAACAAGTAGCAGAAGCATACATGCTCAAGAGGGATCACCCGAAATTCAAAGGCAACTGAATTTCGGCAACCGGGCATCGAAGTCGGAATGCCGCGAAACTCACCGAGTCAAAGCGTTTCGCCGTTTGCGGAAGGAAGTGTGATGTAGAACAAGTAGCAGAAGCATACATGCTCAAGAGGGATCACCCGAAATTCAAAGGCAACTGAATTTCGGCAACCGGGGCATCGAAGTCGGAATGCCGCGAAACTCACCGAGTCAAAGCGTTTCGCGTTTGCGGAAGAAGTGTGATGTAGAACAAGTAGCAGAAGCATACATGCTCAAGAGGGATCACCCGAAATTCAAAGGCAACTGAATTTCGGCAACCGGGGCATCGAAGTCGGAATGCCGCGAAACTCACCGAGTCAAAGCGTTTCGCCGTTTGCGGAAGAAGTCTGATGTAGAACAAGTAGCAGAAGCATACATGCTCAAGAGGGATCACCCGAAATTCAAAGGCAACTGAATTTCGGCAACCGGGCATCGAAGTCGGAATGCCGCGAAACTCACCGAGTCAAAGCGTTTCGCCGTTTGCGGAAGGAAGTGTGATGTAGAACAAGTAGCAGAAGCATACATGCTCAAGAGGGATCACCCGAAATTCAAAGGCAACTGAATTTCGGCAACCGGGGCATCGAAGTCGGAATGCCGCGAAACTCACCGAGTCAAAGCGTTTCGCCGTTTGCGGAAGGAAGTGTGATGTAGAACAAGTAGCAGAAGCATACATGCTCAAGAGGGATCACCCGAAATTCAAAGGCAACTGAATTTCGGCAACCGGGGCATCGAAGTCGGAATGCCGCGAAACTCACCGAGTCAAAGCGTTTCGCCGTTTGCGGAAGAAAGTCTGATGTAGAACAAGTAGCAGAAGCATACATGCTCAAGAGGGATCACCCGAAATTCAAAGGCAACTGAATTTCGGCAACCGGGGCATCGAAGTCGGAATGCCGCGAAACTCACCGAGTCAAAGCGTTTCGCCGTTTGCGGAAGGAAGTGTGATGTAGAACAAGTAGCAGAAGCATACATGCTCAAGAGGGATCACCCGAAATTCAAAGGCAACTGAATTTCGGCAACCGGGGCATCGAAGTCGGAATGCCGCGAAACTCACCGAGTCAAAGCGTTTCGCCGTTTGCGGAAGGAAGTGTGATGTAGAACAAGTAGCAGAAGCATACATGCTCAAGAGGGATCACCCGAAATTCAAAGGCAACTGAATTTCGGCAACCGGGGCATCGAAGTCGGAATGCCGCGAAACTCACCGAGTCAAAGCGTTTCGCCGTTTGCGGAAGAAGTGTGATGTAGAACAAGTAGCAGAAGCATACATGCTCAAGAGGGATCACCCGAAATTCAAAGGCAACTGAATTTCGGCAACCGGGGCATCGAAGTCGGAATGCCGCGAAACTCACCGAGTCAAAGCGTTTCGCCGTTTGCGGAAGAAAGTCTGATGTAGAACAAGTAGCAGAAGCATACATGCTCAAGAGGGATCACCCGAAATTCAAAGGCAACTGAATTTCGGCAACCGGGGCATCGAAGTCGGAATGCCGCGAAACTCACCGAGTCAAAGCGTTTCGCCGTTTGCGGAAGAAGTGTGATGTAGAACAAGTAGCAGAAGCATACATGCTCAAGAGGGATCACCCGAAATTCAAAGGCAACTGAATTTCGGCAACCGGGGCATCGAAGTCGGAATGCCGCGAAACTCACCGAGTCAAAGCGTTTCGCCGTTTGCGGAAGGAAGTGTGATGTAGAACAAGTAGCAGAAGCATACATGCTCAAGAGGGATCACCCGAAATTCAAAGGCAACTGAATTTCGGCAACCGGGGCATCGAAGTCGGAATGCCGCGAAACTCACCGAGTCAAAGCGTTTCGCCGTTTGCGGAAGAAAGTCTGATGTAGAACAAGTAGCAGAAGCATACATGCTCAAGAGGGATCACCCGAAATTCAAAGGCAACTGAATTTCGGCAACCGGGGCATCGAAGTCGGAATGCCGCGAAACTCACCGAGTCAAAGCGTTTCGCCGTTTGCGGAAGGAAGTGTGATGTAGAACAAGTAGCAGAAGCATACATGCTCAAGAGGGATCACCCGAAATTCAAAGGCAACTGAATTTCGGCAACCGGGGCATCGAAGTCGGAATGCCGCGAAACTCACCGAGTCAAAGCGTTTCGCGTTTGCGGAAGAAAGTCTGATGTAGAACAAGTAGCAGAAGCATACATGCTCAAGAGGGATCACCCGAAATTCAAAGGCAACTGAATTTCGGCAACCGGGGCATCGAAGTCGGAATGCCGCGAAACTCACCGAGTCAAAGCGTTTCGCCGTTTGCGGAAGGAAGTGTGATGTAGAACAAGTAGCAGAAGCATACATGCTCAAGAGGGATCACCCGAAATTCAAAGGCAACTGAATTTCGGCAACCGGGGCATCGAAGTCGGAATGCCGCGAACTTCACCGAGTCAAAGCGTTTCGCCATTTGCAGATGGAAGTCTGATGTAGAACAAGTAGCAGAAGCATACATGCTCAAGAGGGATCACCCCAAATTCAAAGGCATCTGAATTTCGGCAACCGGGGCATCGAACTCGGAATGCTGCGAAACTCACCGAGTCAAAGCGTTTCCCTGTTTGCGGAAGAAAGTCTGATGTAGAACAAGTAGCAGAAGCATACATGCTCAAGAGGGATGACCCGAAATTCAAAGGCAACTGAATTTCAGCAACCGGGGCATCGAAGTCGGAATGCGGCGAAACTCACCGAGTCAAAGCGTTTCGCCGGTTGCGGAAGAAAGTGTGATGTAGAACAAGTAGCAGAAGCATACATGCTCAAGAGGGATCACCCGAAATTCAAAGGCAACTGAATTTCAGCAACCGGGGCATCGAATTCGGAATGCCGCGAAACTCACTGAGTCAAAGCGTTTCCCGTTTGCGGAAGAAGTCTGATGTAGAACAAGTAGCAGAAGCATACATGCTCAAGAGGGATCACCCGAAATTCAAAGGCAACTGAATTTCGGCAACCGGGGCATCGAAGTCGGAATGCCGCGAAACTCACCGAGTCAAAGCGTTTCGCCGTTTGCGGAAGAAGTGTGATGTAGAACAAGTAGCAGAAGCATACATGCTCAAGAGGGATCACCCGAAATTCAAAGGCAACTGAATTTCGGCAACCGGGGCATCGAAGTCGGAATGCCGCGAAACTCACCGAGTCAAAGCGTTTCGCCGTTTGCGGAAGAAAGTCTGATGTAGAACAAGTAGCAGAAGCATACATGCTCAAGAGGGATCACCCGAAATTCAAAGGCAACTGAATTTCGGCAACCGGGGCATCGAAGTCGGAATGCCGCGAAACTCACCGAGTCAAAGCGTTTCGCCGTTTGCGGAAGAAGTGTGATGTAGAACAAGTAGCAGAAGCATACATGCTCAAGAGGGATCACCCGAAATTCAAAGGCAACTGAATTTCGGCAACCGGGCATCGAAGTCGGAATGCCGCGAAACTCACCGAGTCAAAGCGTTTCGCCGTTTGCGGAAGGAAGTCTGATGTAGAACAAGTAGCAGAAGCATACATGCTCAAGAGGGATCACCCGAAATTCAAAGGCAACTGAATTTCGGCAACCGGGGCATCGAAGTCGGAATGCCGCGAAACTCACCGAGTCAAAGCGTTTCGCCGTTTGCGGAAGAAAGTCTGATGTAGAACAAGTAGCAGAAGCATACATGCTCAAGAGGGATCACCCGAAATTCAAAGGCAACTGAATTTCGGCAACGGGGCATCGAAGTCGGAATGCCGCGAAACTCACCGAGTCAAAGCGTTTCGCCGTTTGCGGAAGGAAGTGTGATGTAGAACAAGTAGCAGAAGCATACATGCTCAAGAGGGATCACCCGAAATTCAAAGGCAACTGAATTTCGGCAACCGAGGCATCGAAGACGGAATGCCGCGAAACTAACGGAGTCAAAGCGTTTCGCTGTTAGCGAAAGGAAGTGTGATGTAGAACAAGTAGCAGAAGCATACATGCTCAAGAGGGATCACCCGAAATTCAAAGGCAACTGAATTTCGGTAACCGGGGCATCGAAGTCGGAATGCCGCGAAACTCACCGAGTCAAAGCGTTTCGCCTTTGCGGAAGAAGTGTGATGTAGAACAAGTAGCAGAAGCATACATGCTCAAGAGGGATCACCCGAAATTCAAAGGCAACTGAATTTCGGTAACCGGGGCATCGAAGTCGGAATGCCGCGAAACTCACCGAGTCAAAGCGTTTTGCCATTTGCGGAAGAAAGACTGATGTAGGACAAGTAGCAGAAGCATACATGCTCAAGGGCGATCACCCGAAATTCAAAGGCAACTGAATTTCAACAACCGGGGCATCGAAGTCGGAATGTCGCGAAACTCACCGAGTGAAAGCGTTTGGCCGTTTGCGCAAGGAAGTGTGATGTAGAACAAGTAGCAGAAGCATACATGCTCAAGGGCGATCACCCGAAATTCAAAGGCAACTGAATTTCGGAAACCGGGGCATCGAAGTCGGAATGCCGCGAAACTCACCGAGTCAAAGCGTTTCCCTGTTTGCGGAAGGAAGTGTCATGTAGAACAAGTAGCAGAAGCATACATGCTCAAGGGCGATCACCCGAAATTCAAAGGCAACTGAATTTCGGAAACCGGGGCATCGAAGTCGGAATGCCGCGAAACTCACCGAGTCAAAGCATTTCGCCGTTTGCGGAAGAAAGTCTGATGTAGAACAAGTAGCAGAAGCATACATGCTCAAGAGGGATCACCCGAAATTCAAAGGCAACTGAATTTCGGCAACCGGGGCATCGAAGTCGGAATGCCGCGAAACTCACCGAGTCAAAGCGTTTCGCCTTTTGCGGAAGGAAGTGTGATGTAGAACAAGTAGCAGAAGCATACATGCTCAAGAGGGATCACCCGAAATTCAAAGGCAACTGAATTTCGGCAACCGGGGCATCGAAGTCGGAATGCCGCGAAACTCACCGAGTCAAAGCGTTTCGCCGTTTGCGGAAGAAGTGTGATGTAGAACAAGTAGCAGAAGCATACATGCTCAAGAGGGATCACCCGAAATTCAAAGGCAACTGAATTTCGGCAACCGGGGCATCGAAGTCGGAATGCCGCGAAACTCACCGAGTCAAAGCGTTTCGCCTTTGCGGAAGGAAGTGTGATGTAGAACAAGTAGCAGAAGCATACATGCTCAAGAGGGATCACCCGAAATTCAAAGGCAACTGAATTTCGGCAACCGGGGCATCGAAGTCGGAATGCCGCGAAACTCACCGAGTCAAAGCGTTTCGCCTTTGCGGAAGGAAGTGTGATGTAGAACAAGTAGCAGAAGCATACATGCTCAAGAGGGATCACCCGAAATTCAAAGGCAACTGAATTTCGGCAACCGGGGCATCGAAGTCGGAATGCCGCGAAACTCACCGAGTCAAAGCGTTTCGCCGTTTGCGGAAGAAAGTCTGATGTAGAACAAGTAGCAGAAGCATACATGCTCAAGAGGGATCACCCGAAATTCAAAGGCAACTGAATTTCGGCAACCGGGGCATCGAAGTCGGAATGCCGCGAAACTCACCGAGTCAAAGCGTTTCGCCTTTGCGGAAGGAAGTGTGATGTAGAACAAGTAGCAGAAGCATACATGCTCAAGAGGGATCACCCGAAATTCAAAGGCAACTGAATTTCGGCAACCGGGGCATCGAAGTCGGAATGCCGCGAAACTCACCGAGTCAAAGCGTTTCGCCGTTTGCGGAAGAAAGTGTGATGTAGAACAAGTAGCAGAAGCATACATGCTCAAGAGGGATCACCCGAAATTCAAAGGCAACTGAATTTCGGCAACCGGGGCATCGAAGTCGGAATGCCGCGAAACTCACCGAGTCAAAGCGTTTCGCCGTTTGCGGAAGGAAGTGTGATGTAGAACAAGTAGCAGAAGCATACATGCTCAAGAGGGATCACCCGAAATTCAAAGGCAACTGAATTTCGGCAACCGGGGCATCGAAGTCGGAATGCCGCGAAACTCACCGAGTCAAAGCGTTTCGCCGTTTGCGGAAGAAAGTCTGATGTAGAACAAGTAGCAGAAGCATACATGCTCAAGAGGGATCACCCGAAATTCAAAGGCAACTGAATTTCGGCAAACGGGGCATCGAAGTCGGAATGCCGCGAAACTCACCGAGTCAAAGCGTTTCGCCGTTTGCGGAAGAAGTGTGATGTAGAACAAGTAGCAGAAGCATACATGCTCAAGAGGGATCACCCGAAATTCAAAGGCAACTGAATTTCGGCAACCGGGGCATCGAAGTCGGAATGCCGCGAAACTCACCGAGTCAAAGCGTTTCGCCGTTTGCGGAAGGAAGTGTGATGTAGAACAAGTAGCAGAAGCATACATGCTCAAGAGGGATCACCCGAAATTCAAAGGCAACTGAATTTCGGCAACCGGGGCATCGAAGTCGGAATGCCGCGAAACTCACCGAGTCAAAGCGTTTCGCCGTTTGCGGAAGAAAGTCTGATGTAGAACAAGTAGCAGAAGCATACATGCTCAAGAGGGATCACCCGAAATTCAAAGGCAACTGAATTTCGGCAACGGGGCATCGAAGTCGGAATGCCGCGAAACTCACCGAGTCAAAGCGTTTCGCCGTTTGCGGAAGGAAGTGTGATGTAGAACAAGTAGCAGAAGCATACATGCTCAAGAGGGATCACCCGAAATTCAAAGGCAACTGAATTTCGGCAACCGGGCATCGAAGTCGGAATGCCGCGAAACTCACCGAGTCAAAGCGTTTCGCCGTTTGCGGAAGGAAGTGTGATGTAGAACAAGTAGCAGAAGCATACATGCTCAAGAGGGATCACCCGAAATTCAAAGGCAACTGAATTTCGGCAACCGGGGCATCGAAGTCGGAATGCCGCGAAACTCACCGAGTCAAAGCGTTTCGCCGTTTGCGGAAGAAGTGTGATGTAGAACAAGTAGCAGAAGCATACATGCTCAAGAGGGATCACCCGAAATTCAAAGGCAACTGAATTTCGGCAACCGGGGCATCGAAGTCGGAATGCCGCGAAACTCACCGAGTCAAAGCGTTTCGCCGTTTGCGGAAGAAAGTCTGATGTAGAACAAGTAGCAGAAGCATACATGCTCAAGAGGGATCACCCGAAATTCAAAGGCAACTGAATTTCGGCAAACGGGGCATCGAAGTCGGAATGCCGCGAAACTCACCGAGTCAAAGCGTTTCGCCGTTTGCGGAAGAAGTGTGATGTAGAACAAGTAGCAGAAGCATACATGCTCAAGAGGGATCACCCGAAATTCAAAGGCAACTGAATTTCGGCAACCGGGGCATCGAAGTCGGAATGCCGCGAAACTCACCGAGTCAAAGCGTTTCGCCGTTTGCGGAAGGAAGTGTGATGTAGAACAAGTAGCAGAAGCATACATGCTCAAGAGGGATCACCCGAAATTCAAAGGCAACTGAATTTCGGCAACCGGGGCATCGAAGTCGGAATGCCGCGAAACTCACCGAGTCAAAGCGTTTCGCCGTTTGCGGAAGAAAGTCTGATGTAGAACAAGTAGCAGAAGCATACATGCTCAAGAGGGATCACCCGAAATTCAAAGGCAACTGAATTTCGGCAACCGGGGCATCGAAGTCGGAATGCCGCGAAACTCACCGAGTCAAAGCGTTTCGCCGTTTGCGGAAGGAAGTGTGATGTAGAACAAGTAGCAGAAGCATACATGCTCAAGAGGGATCACCCGAAATTCAAAGGCAACTGAATTTCGGCAACCGGGGCATCGAAGTCGGAATGCCGCGAAACTCACCGAGTCAAAGCGTTTCGCGTTTGCGGAAGAAGTGTGATGTAGAACAAGTAGCAGAAGCATACATGCTCAAGAGGGATCACCCGAAATTCAAAGGCAACTGAATTTCGGCAACCGGGGCATCGAAGTCGGAATGCCGCGAAACTCACCGAGTCAAAGCGTTTCGCCATTTGCGGAAGGAAGTGTGATGTAGAACAAGTAGCAGAAGCATACATGCTCAAGAGGGATCACCCGAAATTCAAAGGCAACTGAATTTCGGCAACCGGGGCATCGAAGTCGGAATGCCGCGAAACTCACCGAGTCAAAGTGTTTCGCCTTTTACGGACGGAAATGTGATGTAGAACAAGTAGCAGAAGCATACATGCTCAAGAGGGATCACCCGAAATTCAAAGGCAACTGAATTTCGGCAACCGGGGCATCGAAGTCGGAATGCCGCGAAACTCACCGAGTCAAAGCGTTTCACTGTTTGCGGAAGAAAGTCTAAAGTAGAAAAAGTAGCAGAAGCATACATGCTCAAGAGGGATCACCCGAAATTGAAAGGCAACTGAATTTCGGCAATCGGGGTATCGAAGTCGTAATGCCGCGAAACTCACCGAGTCAAAGCGTTTCGCGTTTGCGGAAGGAAGTGTGATGTAGAACAAGTAGCAGAAGCATACATGCTCAAGAGGGATCACCCGAAATTCAAAGGCAACTGAATTTCGGCAACCGGGGCATCGAAGTCGGAATGCCGCGAAACTCACCGAGTCAAAGCGTTTCCCGTTTGCGGAAGGAAGTGTGATGTAGAACAAGTAGCAGAAGCATACATGCTCAAGAGGGATCACCCGAAATTCAAAGGCAACTGAATTTCGGCAACCGGGGCATCGAAGTCGGAATGCCGCGAAACTCACCGAGTGAAAGCGTTTCGCTTTTTGCGGAAGGAAATGTGATGTAGAACAAGTAGCAGAAGCATACATGCTCAAGAGGGATCACCCGAAATTCAAAGGCAACTGAATTTCGGCAACCGGGGCATCGAAGTCGGAATGCCGCGAAACTCACCGAGTCAAAGCGTTTCGCCGTTTGCGGAAGGAAGTGTGATGTAGAACAAGTAGCAGAAGCATACATGCTCAAGAGGGATCACCCGAAATTCCAAGGCAACTGAATTTCGGCAACCGGGGCATCGAAGTCGGAATGCCGCGAAACTCTCCGACTCAAAGCGTTTCGCCTTTGCGGAAGAAGTGTGATGTAGAACAAGTAGCAGAAGCATACATGCTCAAGAGGGATCACCCGAAATTCAAAGGCAACTGAATTTCGGCAACCGGGGCATCGAAGTCGGAATGCCGCGAAACTCACCGAGTCAAAGCGATTCGCCGTTTGCGGAAGGAAGTGTGATGTAGAACAAGTAGCAGAAGCATACATGCTCAAGAGGGATCACCCGAAATTCAAAGGCAACTGAATTTCGGCAACCGGGGCATCGAAGTCGAAATGCCGCGAAACTCACCGAGTCAAAGCGTTTCGCCGTTTGCGGAAGAAAGTCTGATGTAGAACAAGTAGCAGAAGCATACATGCTCAAGAGGGATCACCTGAAATTCAAAGGCAACTGAATTTCGGCAAACGGGGCATCGAAGTCGGAATGCCGCGAAACTCACCGAGTCAAAGCGTTTCGCTGTTTGCGGAAGGAAGTGTGCTGTAGAACAAGTAGCAGAAGCATACATGCTCAAGAAGGATCACCCGAAATTCAAAGACAACTGAATTTCGGCAACCGGGGCATCGAAGGCGGAATCCAGGGAAACTCACCGAGTCAAAGCGTTTCGCTGTTTGCGGAAGGAATTGTGGTGTAGAACAAGTAGCAGAAGCATACATGCTCAAGAGGGATCACCCGAAATTCAAAGGCAACTGAATTTCGGCAACCGGGGAATCGAAGTCGGAATGCCGCGAAACTCATCGAGTCAAAGCGTTTCGCCGTTTGTGGAAGAAAGTCTGATGTAGAACAAGTAGCAAAAGCATACATGCTCAAGAGGGATCAACCGAAATTCAAAGGCAACTGAATTTCGGCAACCTGGCATCGAAGTCGGAATGCCGTGAAACTAACCGAGTCAAAGCGTTTCGCTGTTTGCGGAAGGAAGTGCGATGCAGAACAAGTAGCATAAGCATACATGCTCAAGAGGGATCAACCGAAATTCAAAGGCACCTGAATTTCGGCAACCGGGGCATCGAAGTCGGAATGCCGAGAAACGAACCGAGTCAAAGCGTTTCGCTGTTTGCGGAAGGAAGTGTGTTGTAGAACAAGTAGCAGAAGCATCCATGCTCAAGAGGGATCATCCGAAATTCAAAGGCAACTGATTTTTGGCAACCGGGG
>CM055355.1:27490436-27509470 GCA_029228515.1 Populus alba x Populus x berolinensis | reverse complement strand
TGAATTTCGGGTGATCCCTCTTGAGCATGTATGCTTCTGCTACTTGTTCTACATCAGACTTCTTCCGCAAACGGCGAAACGCTTTGACTCGGTGAGTTTCGCGGCATTCCGACTTCGGCCCGGTTGCCGAAATTCAGTTGCCTTTGAATTTCGGGTGATCCCTCTTGAGCATGTATGCTTCTGCTACTTGTTCTACATCAGACTTCTTCCGCAAACGGCGAAACGCTTTGACTCGGTGAGTTTCGCGGCATTCCGACTTCGATGCCCCGGTTGCCGAAATTCAGTTGCCTTTGAATTTCGGGTGATCCCTCTTGAGCATGTATGCTTCTGCTACTTGTTCTACATCAGACTTCTTCCGCAAACGGCGAAACGCTTTGACTCGGTGAGTTTCGCGGCATTCCGACTTCGATGCCCCGGTTGCCGAAATTCAGTTGCCTTTGAATTTCGGGTGATCCCTCTTGAGCATGTATGCTTCTGCTACTTGTTCTACATCAGACTTCTTCCGCAAACGGCGAAACGCTTTGACTCGGTGAGTTTCGCGGCATTCCGACTTCGATGCCCCGGTTGCCGAAATTCAGTTGCCTTTGAATTTCGGGTGATCCCTCTTGAGCATGTATGCTTCTGCTACTTGTTCTACATCAGACTTCTTCCGCAAACGGCGAAACGCTTTGACTCGGTGAGTTTCGCGGCATTCCGACTTCGATGCCCCGGTTGCCGAAATTCAGTTGCCTTTGAATTTCGGGTGATCCCTCTTGAGCATGTATGCTTCTGCTACTTGTTCTACATCAGACTTCTTCCGCAAACGGCGAAACGCTTTGACTCGGTGAGTTTCGCGGCATTCCGACTTCGATGCCCCGGTTGCCGAAATTCAGTTGCCTTTGAATTTCGGGTGATCCCTCTTGAGCATGTATGCTTCTGCTACTTGTTCTACATCAGACTTCTTCCGCAAACGGCGAAACGCTTTGACTCGGTGAGTTTCGCGGCATTCCGACTTCGATGCCCCGGTTGCCGAAATTCAGTTGCCTTTGAATTTCGGGTGATCCCTCTTGAGCATGTATGCTTCTGCTACTTGTTCTACATCAGACTTCTTCCGCAAACGGCGAAACGCTTTGACTCGGTGAGTTTCGCGGCATTCCGACTTCGATGCCCCGGTTGCCGAAATTCAGTTGCCTTTGAATTTCGGGTGATCCCTCTTGAGCATGTATGCTTCTGCTACTTGTTCTACATCAGACTTCTTCCGCAAACGGCGAAACGCTTTGACTCGGTGAGTTTCGCGGCATTCCGACTTCGATGCCCCGGTTGCCGAAATTCAGTTGCCTTTGAATTTCGGGTGATCCCTCTTGAGCATGTATGCTTCTGCTACTTGTTCTACATCAGACTTCTTCCGCAAACGGCGAAACGCTTTGACTCGGTGAGTTTCGCGGCATTCCGACTTCGATGCCCCGGTTGCCGAAATTCAGTTGCCTTTGAATTTCGGGTGATCCCTCTTGAGCATGTATGCTTCTGCTACTTGTTCTACATCAGACTTCTTCCGCAAACGGCGAAACGCTTTGACTCGGTGAGTTTCGCGGCATTCCGACTTCGATGCCCCGGTTGCCGAAATTCAGTTGCCTTTGAATTTCGGGTGATCCCTCTTGAGCATGTATGCTTCTGCTACTTGTTCTACATCAGACTTCTTCCGCAAACGGCGAAACGCTTTGACTCGGTGAGTTTCGCGGCATTCCGACTTCGATGCCCCGGTTGCCGAAATTCAGTTGCCTTTGAATTTCGGGTGATCCCTCTTGAGCATGTATGCTTCTGCTACTTGTTCTACATCAGACTTCTTCCGCAAACGGCGAAACGCTTTGACTCGGTGAGTTTCGCGGCATTCCGACTTCGATGCCCCGGTTGCCGAAATTCAGTTGCCTTTGAATTTCGGGTGATCCCTCTTGAGCATGTATGCTTCTGCTACTTGTTCTACATCAGACTTCTTCCGCAAACGGCGAAACGCTTTGACTCGGTGAGTTTCGCGGCATTCCGACTTCGATGCCCCGGTTGCCGAAATTCAGTTGCCTTTGAATTTCGGGTGATCCCTCTTGAGCATGTATGCTTCTGCTACTTGTTCTACATCAGACTTCTTCCGCAAACGGCGAAACGCTTTGACTCGGTGAGTTTCGCGGCATTCCGACTTCGATGCCCCGGTTGCCGAAATTCAGTTGCCTTTGAATTTCGGGTGATCCCTCTTGAGCATGTATGCTTCTGCTACTTGTTCTACATCAGACTTCTTCCGCAAACGGCGAAACGCTTTGACTCGGTGAGTTTCGCGGCATTCCGACTTCGATGCCCCGGTTGCCGAAATTCAGTTGCCTTTGAATTTCGGGTGATCCCTCTTGAGCATGTATGCTTCTGCTACTTGTTCTACATCAGACTTCTTCCGCAAACGGCGAAACGCTTTGACTCGGTGAGTTTCGCGGCATTCCGACTTCGATGCCCCGGTTGCCGAAATTCAGTTGCCTTTGAATTTCGGGTGATCCCTCTTGAGCATGTATGCTTCTGCTACTTGTTCTACATCAGACTTCTTCCGCAAACGGCGAAACGCTTTGACTCGGTGAGTTTCGCGGCATTCCGACTTCGATGCCCCGGTTGCCGAAATTCAGTTGCCTTTGAATTTCGGGTGATCCCTCTTGAGCATGTATGCTTCTGCTACTTGTTCTACATCAGACTTCTTCCGCAAACGGCGAAACGCTTTGACTCGGTGAGTTTCGCGGCATTCCGACTTCGATGCCCCGGTTGCCGAAATTCAGTTGCCTTTGAATTTCGGGTGATCCCTCTTGAGCATGTATGCTTCTGCTACTTGTTCTACATCAGACTTCTTCCGCAAACGGCGAAACGCTTTGACTCGGTGAGTTTCGCGGCATTCCGACTTCGATGCCCCGGTTGCCGAAATTCAGTTGCCTTTGAATTTCGGGTGATCCCTCTTGAGCATGTATGCTTCTGCTACTTGTTCTACATCAGACTTCTTCCGCAAACGGCGAAACGCTTTGACTCGGTGAGTTTCGCGGCATTCCGACTTCGATGCCCCGGTTGCCGAAATTCAGTTGCCTTTGAATTTCGGGTGATCCCTCTTGAGCATGTATGCTTCTGCTACTTGTTCTACATCAGACTTCTTCCGCAAACGGCGAAACGCTTTGACTCGGTGAGTTTCGCGGCATTCCGACTTCGATGCCCCGGTTGCCGAAATTCAGTTGCCTTTGAATTTCGGGTGATCCCTCTTGAGCATGTATGCTTCTGCTACTTGTTCTACATCAGACTTCTTCCGCAAACGGCGAAACGCTTTGACTCGGTGAGTTTCGCGGCATTCCGACTTCGATGCCCCGGTTGCCGAAATTCAGTTGCCTTTGAATTTCGGGTGATCCCTCTTGAGCATGTATGCTTCTGCTACTTGTTCTACATCAGACTTCTTCCGCAAACGGCGAAACGCTTTGACTCGGTGAGTTTCGCGGCATTCCGACTTCGATGCCCCGGTTGCCGAAATTCAGTTGCCTTTGAATTTCGGGTGATCCCTCTTGAGCATGTATGCTTCTGCTACTTGTTCTACATCAGACTTCTTCCGCAAACGGCGAAACGCTTTGACTCGGTGAGTTTCGCGGCATTCCGACTTCGATGCCCCGGTTGCCGAAATTCAGTTGCCTTTGAATTTCGGGTGATCCCTCTTGAGCATGTATGCTTCTGCTACTTGTTCTACATCAGACTTCTTCCGCAAACGGCGAAACGCTTTGACTCGGTGAGTTTCGCGGCATTCCGACTTCGATGCCCCGGTTGCCGAAATTCAGTTGCCTTTGAATTTCGGGTGATCCCTCTTGAGCATGTATGCTTCTGCTACTTGTTCTACATCAGACTTCTTCCGCAAACGGCGAAACGCTTTGACTCGGTGAGTTTCGCGGCATTCCGACTTCGATGCCCCGGTTGCCGAAATTCAGTTGCCTTTGAATTTCGGGTGATCCCTCTTGAGCATGTATGCTTCTGCTACTTGTTCTACATCAGACTTCTTCCGCAAACGGCGAAACGCTTTGACTCGGTGAGTTTCGCGGCATTCCGACTTCGATGCCCGGTTGCCGAAATTCAGTTGCCTTTGAATTTCGGGTGATCCCTCTTGAGCATGTATGCTTCTGCTACTTGTTCTACATCAGACTTCTTCCGCAAACGGCGAAACGCTTTGACTCGGTGAGTTTCGCGGCATTCCGACTTCGATGCCCCGGTTGCCGAAATTCAGTTGCCTTTGAATTTCGGGTGATCCCTCTTGAGCATGTATGCTTCTGCTACTTGTTCTACATCAGACTTCTTCCGCAAACGGCGAAACGCTTTGACTCGGTGAGTTTCGCGGCATTCCGACTTCGATGCCCCGGTTGCCGAAATTCAGTTGCCTTTGAATTTCGGGTGATCCCTCTTGAGCATGTATGCTTCTGCTACTTGTTCTACATCAGACTTCTTCCGCAAACGGCGAAACGCTTTGACTCGGTGAGTTTCGCGGCATTCCGACTTCGATGCCCCGGTTGCCGAAATTCAGTTGCCTTTGAATTTCGGGTGATCCCTCTTGAGCATGTATGCTTCTGCTACTTGTTCTACATCAGACTTCTTCCGCAAACGGCGAAACGCTTTGACTCGGTGAGTTTCGCGGCATTCCGACTTCGATGCCCCGGTTGCCGAAATTCAGTTGCCTTTGAATTTCGGGTGATCCCTCTTGAGCATGTATGCTTCTGCTACTTGTTCTACATCAGACTTCTTCCGCAAACGGCGAAACGCTTTGACTCGGTGAGTTTCGCGGCATTCCGACTTCGATGCCCCGGTTGCCGAAATTCAGTTGCCTTTGAATTTCGGGTGATCCCTCTTGAGCATGTATGCTTCTGCTACTTGTTCTACATCAGACTTCTTCCGCAAACGGCGAAACGCTTTGACTCGGTGAGTTTCGCGGCATTCCGACTTCGATGCCCCGGTTGCCGAAATTCAGTTGCCTTTGAATTTCGGGTGATCCCTCTTGAGCATGTATGCTTCTGCTACTTGTTCTACATCAGACTTCTTCCGCAAACGGCGAAACGCTTTGACTCGGTGAGTTTCGCGGCATTCCGACTTCGATGCCCCGGTTGCCGAAATTCAGTTGCCTTTGAATTTCGGGTGATCCCTCTTGAGCATGTATGCTTCTGCTACTTGTTCTACATCAGACTTCTTCCGCAAACGGCGAAACGCTTTGACTCGGTGAGTTTCGCGGCATTCCGACTTCGATGCCCCGGTTGCCGAAATTCAGTTGCCTTTGAATTTCGGGTGATCCCTCTTGAGCATGTATGCTTCTGCTACTTGTTCTACATCAGACTTCTTCCGCAAACGGCGAAACGCTTTGACTCGGTGAGTTTCGCGGCATTCCGACTTCGATGCCCCGGTTGCCGAAATTCAGTTGCCTTTGAATTTCGGGTGATCCCTCTTGAGCATGTATGCTTCTGCTACTTGTTCTACATCAGACTTCTTCCGCAAACGGCGAAACGCTTTGACTCGGTGAGTTTCGCGGCATTCCGACTTCGATGCCCCGGTTGCCGAAATTCAGTTGCCTTTGAATTTCGGGTGATCCCTCTTGAGCATGTATGCTTCTGCTACTTGTTCTACATCAGACTTCTTCCGCAAACGGCGAAACGCTTTGACTCGGTGAGTTTCGCGGCATTCCGACTTCGATGCCCCGGTTGCCGAAATTCAGTTGCCTTTGAATTTCGGGTGATCCCTCTTGAGCATGTATGCTTCTGCTACTTGTTCTACATCAGACTTCTTCCGCAAACGGCGAAACGCTTTGACTCGGTGAGTTTCGCGGCATTCCGACTTCGATGCCCGGTTGCCGAAATTCAGTTGCCTTTGAATTTCGGGTGATCCCTCTTGAGCATGTATGCTTCTGCTACTTGTTCTACATCAGACTTCTTCCGCAAACGGCGAAACGCTTTGACTCGGTGAGTTTCGCGGCATTCCGACTTCGATGCCCCGGTTGCCGAAATTCAGTTGCCTTTGAATTTCGGGTGATCCCTCTTGAGCATGTATGCTTCTGCTACTTGTTCTACATCAGACTTCTTCCGCAAACGGCGAAACGCTTTGACTCGGTGAGTTTCGCGGCATTCCGACTTCGATGCCCCGGTTGCCGAAATTCAGTTGCCTTTGAATTTCGGGTGATCCCTCTTGAGCATGTATGCTTCTGCTACTTGTTCTACATCAGACTTCTTCCGCAAACGGCGAAACGCTTTGACTCGGTGAGTTTCGCGGCATTCCGACTTCGATGCCCCGGTTGCCGAAATTCAGTTGCCTTTGAATTTCGGGTGATCCCTCTTGAGCATGTATGCTTCTGCTACTTGTTCTACATCAGACTTCTTCCGCAAACGGCGAAACGCTTTGACTCGGTGAGTTTCGCGGCATTCCGACTTCGATGCCCCGGTTGCCGAAATTCAGTTGCCTTTGAATTTCGGGTGATCCCTCTTGAGCATGTATGCTTCTGCTACTTGTTCTACATCAGACTTCTTCCGCAAACGGCGAAACGCTTTGACTCGGTGAGTTTCGCGGCATTCCGACTTCGATGCCCCGGTTGCCGAAATTCAGTTGCCTTTGAATTTCGGGTGATCCCTCTTGAGCATGTATGCTTCTGCTACTTGTTCTACATCAGACTTCTTCCGCAAACGGCGAAACGCTTTGACTCGGTGAGTTTCGCGGCATTCCGACTTCGATGCCCCGGTTGCCGAAATTCAGTTGCCTTTGAATTTCGGGTGATCCCTCTTGAGCATGTATGCTTCTGCTACTTGTTCTACATCAGACTTCTTCCGCAAACGGCGAAACGCTTTGACTCGGTGAGTTTCGCGGCATTCCGACTTCGATGCCCGGTTGCCGAAATTCAGTTGCCTTTGAATTTCGGGTGATCCCTCTTGAGCATGTATGCTTCTGCTACTTGTTCTACATCAGACTTCTTCCGCAAACGGCGAAACGCTTTGACTCGGTGAGTTTCGCGGCATTCCGACTTCGATGCCCCGGTTGCCGAAATTCAGTTGCCTTTGAATTTCGGGTGATCCCTCTTGAGCATGTATGCTTCTGCTACTTGTTCTACATCAGACTTCTTCCGCAAACGGCGAAACGCTTTGACTCGGTGAGTTTCGCGGCATTCCGACTTCGATGCCCCGGTTGCCGAAATTCAGTTGCCTTTGAATTTCGGGTGATCCCTCTTGAGCATGTATGCTTCTGCTACTTGTTCTACATCAGACTTCTTCCGCAAACGGCGAAACGCTTTGACTCGGTGAGTTTCGCGGCATTCCGACTTCGATGCCCGGTTGCCGAAATTCAGTTGCCTTTGAATTTCGGGTGATCCCTCTTGAGCATGTATGCTTCTGCTACTTGTTCTACATCAGACTTCTTCCGCAAACGGCGAAACGCTTTGACTCGGTGAGTTTCGCGGCATTCCGACTTCGATGCCCGGTTGCCGAAATTCAGTTGCCTTTGAATTTCGGGTGATCCCTCTTGAGCATGTATGCTTCTGCTACTTGTTCTACATCAGACTTCTTCCGCAAACGGCGAAACGCTTTGACTCGGTGAGTTTCGCGGCATTCCGACTTCGATGCCCCGGTTGCCGAAATTCAGTTGCCTTTGAATTTCGGGTGATCCCTCTTGAGCATGTATGCTTCTGCTACTTGTTCTACATCAGACTTCTTCCGCAAACGGCGAAACGCTTTGACTCGGTGAGTTTCGCGGCATTCCGACTTCGATGCCCCGGTTGCCGAAATTCAGTTGCCTTTGAATTTCGGGTGATCCCTCTTGAGCATGTATGCTTCTGCTACTTGTTCTACATCAGACTTCTTCCGCAAACGGCGAAACGCTTTGACTCGGTGAGTTTCGCGGCATTCCGACTTCGATGCCCCGGTTGCCGAAATTCAGTTGCCTTTGAATTTCGGGTGATCCCTCTTGAGCATGTATGCTTCTGCTACTTGTTCTACATCAGACTTCTTCCGCAAACGGCGAAACGCTTTGACTCGGTGAGTTTCGCGGCATTCCGACTTCGATGCCCGGTTGCCGAAATTCAGTTGCCTTTGAATTTCGGGTGATCCCTCTTGAGCATGTATGCTTCTGCTACTTGTTCTACATCAGACTTCTTCCGCAAACGGCGAAACGCTTTGACTCGGTGAGTTTCGCGGCATTCCGACTTCGATGCCCCGGTTGCCGAAATTCAGTTGCCTTTGAATTTCGGGTGATCCCTCTTGAGCATGTATGCTTCTGCTACTTGTTCTACATCAGACTTCTTCCGCAAACGGCGAAACGCTTTGACTCGGTGAGTTTCGCGGCATTCCGACTTCGATGCCCCGGTTGCCGAAATTCAGTTGCCTTTGAATTTCGGGTGATCCCTCTTGAGCATGTATGCTTCTGCTACTTGTTCTACATCAGACTTCTTCCGCAAACGGCGAAACGCTTTGACTCGGTGAGTTTCGCGGCATTCCGACTTCGATGCCCCGGTTGCCGAAATTCAGTTGCCTTTGAATTTCGGGTGATCCCTCTTGAGCATGTATGCTTCTGCTACTTGTTCTACATCAGACTTCTTCCGCAAACGGCGAAACGCTTTGACTCGGTGAGTTTCGCGGCATTCCGACTTCGATGCCCCGGTTGCCGAAATTCAGTTGCCTTTGAATTTCGGGTGATCCCTCTTGAGCATGTATGCTTCTGCTACTTGTTCTACATCAGACTTCTTCCGCAAACGGCGAAACGCTTTGACTCGGTGAGTTTCGCGGCATTCCGACTTCGATGCCCCGGTTGCCGAAATTCAGTTGCCTTTGAATTTCGGGTGATCCCTCTTGAGCATGTATGCTTCTGCTACTTGTTCTACATCAGACTTCTTCCGCAAACGGCGAAACGCTTTGACTCGGTGAGTTTCGCGGCATTCCGACTTCGATGCCCCGGTTGCCGAAATTCAGTTGCCTTTGAATTTCGGGTGATCCCTCTTGAGCATGTATGCTTCTGCTACTTGTTCTACATCAGACTTCTTCCGCAAACGGCGAAACGCTTTGACTCGGTGAGTTTCGCGGCATTCCGACTTCGATGCCCCGGTTGCCGAAATTCAGTTGCCTTTGAATTTCGGGTGATCCCTCTTGAGCATGTATGCTTCTGCTACTTGTTCTACATCAGACTTCTTCCGCAAACGGCGAAACGCTTTGACTCGGTGAGTTTCGCGGCATTCCGACTTCGATGCCCGGTTGCCGAAATTCAGTTGCCTTTGAATTTCGGGTGATCCCTCTTGAGCATGTATGCTTCTGCTACTTGTTCTACATCAGACTTCTTCCGCAAACGGCGAAACGCTTTGACTCGGTGAGTTTCGCGGCATTCCGACTTCGATGCCCGGTTGCCGAAATTCAGTTGCCTTTGAATTTCGGGTGATCCCTCTTGAGCATGTATGCTTCTGCTACTTGTTCTACATCAGACTTCTTCCGCAAACGGCGAAACGCTTTGACTCGGTGAGTTTCGCGGCATTCCGACTTCGATGCCCCGGTTGCCGAAATTCAGTTGCCTTTGAATTTCGGGTGATCCCTCTTGAGCATGTATGCTTCTGCTACTTGTTCTACATCAGACTTCTTCCGCAAACGGCGAAACGCTTTGACTCGGTGAGTTTCGCGGCATTCCGACTTCGATGCCCCGGTTGCCGAAATTCAGTTGCCTTTGAATTTCGGGTGATCCCTCTTGAGCATGTATGCTTCTGCTACTTGTTCTACATCAGACTTCTTCCGCAAACGGCGAAACGCTTTGACTCGGTGAGTTTCGCGGCATTCCGACTTCGATGCCCCGGTTGCCGAAATTCAGTTGCCTTTGAATTTCGGGTGATCCCTCTTGAGCATGTATGCTTCTGCTACTTGTTCTACATCAGACTTCTTCCGCAAACGGCGAAACGCTTTGACTCGGTGAGTTTCGCGGCATTCCGACTTCGATGCCCGGTTGCCGAAATTCAGTTGCCTTTGAATTTCGGGTGATCCCTCTTGAGCATGTATGCTTCTGCTACTTGTTCTACATCAGACTTCTTCCGCAAACGGCGAAACGCTTTGACTCGGTGAGTTTCGCGGCATTCCGACTTCGATGCCCCGGTTGCCGAAATTCAGTTGCCTTTGAATTTCGGGTGATCCCTCTTGAGCATGTATGCTTCTGCTACTTGTTCTACATCAGACTTCTTCCGCAAACGGCGAAACGCTTTGACTCGGTGAGTTTCGCGGCATTCCGACTTCGATGCCCCGGTTGCCGAAATTCAGTTGCCTTTGAATTTCGGGTGATCCCTCTTGAGCATGTATGCTTCTGCTACTTGTTCTACATCAGACTTCTTCCGCAAACGGCGAAACGCTTTGACTCGGTGAGTTTCGCGGCATTCCGACTTCGATGCCCCGGTTGCCGAAATTCAGTTGCCTTTGAATTTCGGGTGATCCCTCTTGAGCATGTATGCTTCTGCTACTTGTTCTACATCAGACTTCTTCCGCAAACGGCGAAACGCTTTGACTCGGTGAGTTTCGCGGCATTCCGACTTCGATGCCCCGGTTGCCGAAATTCAGTTGCCTTTGAATTTCGGGTGATCCCTCTTGAGCATGTATGCTTCTGCTACTTGTTCTACATCAGACTTCTTCCGCAAACGGCGAAACGCTTTGACTCGGTGAGTTTCGCGGCATTCCGACTTCGATGCCCCGGTTGCCGAAATTCAGTTGCCTTTGAATTTCGGGTGATCCCTCTTGAGCATGTATGCTTCTGCTACTTGTTCTACATCAGACTTCTTCCGCAAACGGCGAAACGCTTTGACTCGGTGAGTTTCGCGGCATTCCGACTTCGATGCCCCGGTTGCCGAAATTCAGTTGCCTTTGAATTTCGGGTGATCCCTCTTGAGCATGTATGCTTCTGCTACTTGTTCTACATCAGACTTCTTCCGCAAACGGCGAAACGCTTTGACTCGGTGAGTTTCGCGGCATTCCGACTTCGATGCCCCGGTTGCCGAAATTCAGTTGCCTTTGAATTTCGGGTGATCCCTCTTGAGCATGTATGCTTCTGCTACTTGTTCTACATCAGACTTCTTCCGCAAACGGCGAAACGCTTTGACTCGGTGAGTTTCGCGGCATTCCGACTTCGATGCCCGGTTGCCGAAATTCAGTTGCCTTTGAATTTCGGGTGATCCCTCTTGAGCATGTATGCTTCTGCTACTTGTTCTACATCAGACTTCTTCCGCAAACGGCGAAACGCTTTGACTCGGTGAGTTTCGCGGCATTCCGACTTCGATGCCCCGGTTGCCGAAATTCAGTTGCCTTTGAATTTCGGGTGATCCCTCTTGAGCATGTATGCTTCTGCTACTTGTTCTACATCAGACTTCTTCCGCAAACGGCGAAACGCTTTGACTCGGTGAGTTTCGCGGCATTCCGACTTCGATGCCCCGGTTGCCGAAATTCAGTTGCCTTTGAATTTCGGGTGATCCCTCTTGAGCATGTATGCTTCTGCTACTTGTTCTACATCAGACTTCTTCCGCAAACGGCGAAACGCTTTGACTCGGTGAGTTTCGCGGCATTCCGACTTCGATGCCCGGTTGCCGAAATTCAGTTGCCTTTGAATTTCGGGTGATCCCTCTTGAGCATGTATGCTTCTGCTACTTGTTCTACATCAGACTTCTTCCGCAAACGGCGAAACGCTTTGACTCGGTGAGTTTCGCGGCATTCCGACTTCGATGCCCGGTTGCCGAAATTCAGTTGCCTTTGAATTTCGGGTGATCCCTCTTGAGCATGTATGCTTCTGCTACTTGTTCTACATCAGACTTCTTCCGCAAACGGCGAAACGCTTTGACTCGGTGAGTTTCGCGGCATTCCGACTTCGATGCCCCGGTTGCCGAAATTCAGTTGCCTTTGAATTTCGGGTGATCCCTCTTGAGCATGTATGCTTCTGCTACTTGTTCTACATCAGACTTCTTCCGCAAACGGCGAAACGCTTTGACTCGGTGAGTTTCGCGGCATTCCGACTTCGATGCCCCGGTTGCCGAAATTCAGTTGCCTTTGAATTTCGGGTGATCCCTCTTGAGCATGTATGCTTCTGCTACTTGTTCTACATCAGACTTCTTCCGCAAACGGCGAAACGCTTTGACTCGGTGAGTTTCGCGGCATTCCGACTTCGATGCCCCGGTTGCCGAAATTCAGTTGCCTTTGAATTTCGGGTGATCCCTCTTGAGCATGTATGCTTCTGCTACTTGTTCTACATCAGACTTCTTCCGCAAACGGCGAAACGCTTTGACTCGGTGAGTTTCGCGGCATTCCGACTTCGATGCCCCGGTTGCCGAAATTCAGTTGCCTTTGAATTTCGGGTGATCCCTCTTGAGCATGTATGCTTCTGCTACTTGTTCTACATCAGACTTCTTCCGCAAACGGCGAAACGCTTTGACTCGGTGAGTTTCGCGGCATTCCGACTTCGATGCCCGGTTGCCGAAATTCAGTTGCCTTTGAATTTCGGGTGATCCCTCTTGAGCATGTATGCTTCTGCTACTTGTTCTACATCAGACTTCTTCCGCAAACGGCGAAACGCTTTGACTCGGTGAGTTTCGCGGCATTCCGACTTCGATGCCCCGGTTGCCGAAATTCAGTTGCCTTTGAATTTCGGGTGATCCCTCTTGAGCATGTATGCTTCTGCTACTTGTTCTACATCAGACTTCTTCCGCAAACGGCGAAACGCTTTGACTCGGTGAGTTTCGCGGCATTCCGACTTCGATGCCCCGGTTGCCGAAATTCAGTTGCCTTTGAATTTCGGGTGATCCCTCTTGAGCATGTATGCTTCTGCTACTTGTTCTACATCAGACTTCTTCCGCAAACGGCGAAACGCTTTGACTCGGTGAGTTTCGCGGCATTCCGACTTCGATGCCCGGTTGCCGAAATTCAGTTGCCTTTGAATTTCGGGTGATCCCTCTTGAGCATGTATGCTTCTGCTACTTGTTCTACATCAGACTTCTTCCGCAAACGGCGAAACGCTTTGACTCGGTGAGTTTCGCGGCATTCCGACTTCGATGCCCCGGTTGCCGAAATTCAGTTGCCTTTGAATTTCGGGTGATCCCTCTTGAGCATGTATGCTTCTGCTACTTGTTCTACATCAGACTTCTTCCGCAAACGGCGAAACGCTTTGACTCGGTGAGTTTCGCGGCATTCCGACTTCGATGCCCCGGTTGCCGAAATTCAGTTGCCTTTGAATTTCGGGTGATCCCTCTTGAGCATGTATGCTTCTGCTACTTGTTCTACATCAGACTTCTTCCGCAAACGGCGAAACGCTTTGACTCGGTGAGTTTCGCGGCATTCCGACTTCGATGCCCGGTTGCCGAAATTCAGTTGCCTTTGAATTTCGGGTGATCCCTCTTGAGCATGTATGCTTCTGCTACTTGTTCTACATCAGACTTCTTCCGCAAACGGCGAAACGCTTTGACTCGGTGAGTTTCGCGGCATTCCGACTTCGATGCCCCGGTTGCCGAAATTCAGTTGCCTTTGAATTTCGGGTGATCCCTCTTGAGCATGTATGCTTCTGCTACTTGTTCTACATCAGACTTCTTCCGCAAACGGCGAAACGCTTTGACTCGGTGAGTTTCGCGGCATTCCGACTTCGATGCCCCGGTTGCCGAAATTCAGTTGCCTTTGAATTTCGGGTGATCCCTCTTGAGCATGTATGCTTCTGCTACTTGTTCTACATCAGACTTCTTCCGCAAACGGCGAAACGCTTTGACTCGGTGAGTTTCGCGGCATTCCGACTTCGATGCCCCGGTTGCCGAAATTCAGTTGCCTTTGAATTTCGGGTGATCCCTCTTGAGCATGTATGCTTCTGCTACTTGTTCTACATCAGACTTCTTCCGCAAACGGCGAAACGCTTTGACTCGGTGAGTTTCGCGGCATTCCGACTTCGATGCCCGGTTGCCGAAATTCAGTTGCCTTTGAATTTCGGGTGATCCCTCTTGAGCATGTATGCTTCTGCTACTTGTTCTACATCAGACTTCTTCCGCAAACGGCGAAACGCTTTGACTCGGTGAGTTTCGCGGCATTCCGACTTCGATGCCCCGGTTGCCGAAATTCAGTTGCCTTTGAATTTCGGGTGATCCCTCTTGAGCATGTATGCTTCTGCTACTTGTTCTACATCAGACTTCTTCCGCAAACGGCGAAACGCTTTGACTCGGTGAGTTTCGCGGCATTCCGACTTCGATGCCCCGGTTGCCGAAATTCAGTTGCCTTTGAATTTCGGGTGATCCCTCTTGAGCATGTATGCTTCTGCTACTTGTTCTACATCAGACTTCTTCCGCAAACGGCGAAACGCTTTGACTCGGTGAGTTTCGCGGCATTCCGACTTCGATGCCCGGTTGCCGAAATTCAGTTGCCTTTGAATTTCGGGTGATCCCTCTTGAGCATGTATGCTTCTGCTACTTGTTCTACATCAGACTTCTTCCGCAAACGGCGAAACGCTTTGACTCGGTGAGTTTCGCGGCATTCCGACTTCGATGCCCCGGTTGCCGAAATTCAGTTGCCTTTGAATTTCGGGTGATCCCTCTTGAGCATGTATGCTTCTGCTACTTGTTCTACATCAGACTTCTTCCGCAAACGGCGAAACGCTTTGACTCGGTGAGTTTCGCGGCATTCCGACTTCGATGCCCCGGTTGCCGAAATTCAGTTGCCTTTGAATTTCGGGTGATCCCTCTTGAGCATGTATGCTTCTGCTACTTGTTCTACATCAGACTTCTTCCGCAAACGGCGAAACGCTTTGACTCGGTGAGTTTCGCGGCATTCCGACTTCGATGCCCCGGTTGCCGAAATTCAGTTGCCTTTGAATTTCGGGTGATCCCTCTTGAGCATGTATGCTTCTGCTACTTGTTCTACATCAGACTTCTTCCGCAAACGGCGAAACGCTTTGACTCGGTGAGTTTCGCGGCATTCCGACTTCGATGCCCCGGTTGCCGAAATTCAGTTGCCTTTGAATTTCGGGTGATCCCTCTTGAGCATGTATGCTTCTGCTACTTGTTCTACATCAGACTTCTTCCGCAAACGGCGAAACGCTTTGACTCGGTGAGTTTCGCGGCATTCCGACTTCGATGCCCCGGTTGCCGAAATTCAGTTGCCTTTGAATTTCGGGTGATCCCTCTTGAGCATGTATGCTTCTGCTACTTGTTCTACATCAGACTTCTTCCGCAAACGGCGAAACGCTTTGACTCGGTGAGTTTCGCGGCATTCCGACTTCGATGCCCGGTTGCCGAAATTCAGTTGCCTTTGAATTTCGGGTGATCCCTCTTGAGCATGTATGCTTCTGCTACTTGTTCTACATCAGACTTCTTCCGCAAACGGCGAAACGCTTTGACTCGGTGAGTTTCGCGGCATTCCGACTTCGATGCCCGGTTGCCGAAATTCAGTTGCCTTTGAATTTCGGGTGATCCCTCTTGAGCATGTATGCTTCTGCTACTTGTTCTACATCAGACTTCTTCCGCAAACGGCGAAACGCTTTGACTCGGTGAGTTTCGCGGCATTCCGACTTCGATGCCCCGGTTGCCGAAATTCAGTTGCCTTTGAATTTCGGGTGATCCCTCTTGAGCATGTATGCTTCTGCTACTTGTTCTACATCAGACTTCTTCCGCAAACGGCGAAACGCTTTGACTCGGTGAGTTTCGCTACATTTCGACTTCGATGCCCCGGTTGCCGAAATTCAGTTGCCTTTTAATTTCTGGTGATCCCTCTTGAGCATGTATGCTTCCGCTACTTGTTCTACATCAGACTTCTTCCGCAAACGGCGAAACGTTTGACTCGGTGAGTTTCGCGGCATTCCGACTTCGATGCCCCGGTTGCCAAAATTCAGTTGCCTTTGAATTTCGGGTGATCCCTCTTGAGCATGTATGCTTCGCTACTTGTTCTACATCATACTTCTTCGTCAAACGGAGAAACGCTTTGACTCGGTGAGTTTCGCCACATTCCGCCTTCGATGCACCGGTTGCTGAAATTCAGTAGCTTTCAATATCGGGTGATCCCTCTTGAGCATGTATGCTTCCGCTAGTTGTTCTACATCAGACAAGTTCCGCAAACAGCGAAACGTTTTGACTCGGTGAGTTTCGCGACATTCCGACTTCGACGCCCCGGTTGCCGAAATTCAGTTGCCTTTGAATTTCGGGTGATCCCTCTTGAGCATGTATGCTTCTGCTGCTTGTTCTACATTAGACTTCATCCGCAAACGGCGAAACGCTTTGACTCGGTGAGTTTCGCGACATTCCAACTTTGATGCCCCGGTTGCCGAAATTCAGTTGCCTTTGAATTTCGGGTGATCCCTCTTGAGCATGTATGCTTCCGCTACTTGTTCTACATCAGACTTCGTCTGCAAACGGCGAAACGCTTTGACTCGGTGAGTTTCGCGGCATTCCAACTTCAATGCCCCGGTTGCCGAAATTCAGTTGCCTTTGAATTTCGGGTGATCCCTCTTGAGCATGTATGCTTCCGCCACTTGTTCTACATCATACTTCTTCCTCACACGGAGAAACGCTTTGACTCGGTGACTTTCGCGGCATTCCGACTTCGGTGCCCCGGTTGCCGAAATTCAGTTGCCTTTGAATATCGGGTGATCCCTCTTGAGCATGTATGCTTCCGCAACTTGTTCTACATCAGACTTCTTCCGCAAACGGCCAAACGCTTTGACTCGGTGAGTTTCGCGGCATTCCGACTTCGATGCCACGGTTTCCGAAATTCCATTGCCTGTGCATTTCGGGTGATCCCTCTTGAGCATGTATGCTTCCGCTACTTGTTCTACATCAGACTTCTTCCGCAAAACGGCGAAACGCTTTGACTCGGTGAGTTTCGCGGCATTCCGACTTCGATGCCCCGGTTGCCGAAATTCAGTTGCCTTTGAATTTCGGGTGATCCCTCTTGAGCATGTATGCTTCCGCTACTTGTTCTACATCAGACTTCTTCCGCAAACGGCGAAACGCTTTGACTCGGTGAGTTTCGCGGCATTCCAACTTCGATGCCCCGGTTGCCGAAATTCAGTTGCCTTTGAATTTCGGGTGATCCCTCTTGAGCATGTATGCTTCGCTACTTGTTCTACATCAGACTTCTTCCGCAAACGGCGAAACGCTTTGACTCGGTGAGTTTCGCGGCATTCCGACTTCGATGCCCCGGTTGCCGAAATTCAGTTGCCTTTGAATTTCGGGTGATCCCTCTTGAGCATGTATGCTTCTGCTACTTGTTCTACATCATACTTCTTCCGCAAACGGCGAAACGCTTTGACTCGGTGAGTTTCGCGGCATTCCGACTTCGATGCCCCGGTTGCCGAAATTCAGTTGCCTTTGAATTTCGGGTGATCCCTCTTGAGCATGTATGCTTCTGCTACTTGTTCTACATCAGACTTCTTCCGCAAACGGCGAAACGCTTTGACTCGGTGAGTTTCGCGGCATTCCGACTTCGATGCCCGGTTGCCGAAATTCAGTTGCCTTTGAATTTCGGGTGATCCCTCTTGAGCATGTATGCTTCTGCTACTTGTTCTACATCAGACTTCTTCCGCAAACGGCGAAACGCTTTGACTCGGTGAGTTTCGCGGCATTCCGACTTCGATGCCCCGGTTGCCGAAATTCAGTTGCCTTTGAATTTCGGGTGATCCCTCTTGAGCATGTATGCTTCGCTACTTGTTCTACATCAGACTTCTTCCGCAAACGGCGAAACGCTTTGACTCGGTGAGTTTCGCGGCATTCCGACTTCGATGCCCGGTTGCCGAAATTCAGTTGCCTTTGAATTTCGGGTGATCCCTCTTGAGCATGTATGCTTCCGCTACTTGTTCTACATCAGACTTCTTCCGCAAACGGCGAAACGCTTTGACTCGGTGAGTTTCGCGGCATTCCGACTTCGATGCCCCGGTTGCCGAAATTCAGTTGCCTTTGAATTTCGGGTGATCCCTCTTGAGCATGTATGCTTCTGCTACTTGTTCTACATCAGACTTCTTCCGCAAACGGCGAAACGCTTTGACTCGGTGAGTTTCGCGGCATTCCGACTTCGATGCCCCGGTTGCCGAAATTCAGTTGCCTTTGAATTTCGGGTGATCCCTCTTGAGCATGTATGCTTCTGCTACTTGTTCTACATCAGACTTCTTCCGCAAACGGCGAAACGCTTTGACTCGGTGAGTTTCGCGGCATTCCGACTTCGATGCCCCGGTTGCCGAAATTCAGTTGCCTTTGAATTTCGGGTGATCCCTCTTGAGCATGTATGCTTCTGCTACTTGTTCTACATCAGACTTCTTCCGCAAACGGCGAAACGCTTTGACTCGGTGAGTTTCGCGGCATTCCGACTTCGATGCCCCGGTTGCCGAAATTCAGTTGCCTTTGAATTTCGGGTGATCCCTCTTGAGCATGTATGCTTCTGCTACTTGTTCTACATCAGACACTTTTCCGCAAACGGCGAAACGCTTTGACTCGGTGAGTTTCGCGGCATTCCGACTTCGATGCCCCGGTTGCCGAAATTCAGTTGCCTTTGAATTTCGGGTGATCCCTCTTGAGCATGTATGCTTCGCTACTTGTTCTACATCAGACTTCTTCCGCAAACGGCGAAACGCTTTGACTCGGTGAGTTTCGCGGCATTCCGACTTCGATGCCCGGTTGCCGAAATTCAGTTGCCTTTGAATTTCGGGTGATCCCTCTTGAGCATGTATGCTTCCGCTACTTGTTCTACATCAGACTTCTTCCGCAAACGGCGAAACGCTTTGACTCGGTGAGTTTCGCGGCATTCCGACTTCGATGCCCCGGTTGCCGAAATTCAGTTGCCTTAGAATTTCGGGTGATCCCTCTTGAGCTATGTATGCTTCAGAACTTGTTCTACCATCAAATACTTCTTCCTCAAATGGGCGAAACTGCTATGACTCGTTGAGTTTCGCGGCATTCCGGCTTCGATGCCCCGGTTTGTCCGAAATTCAGTAAGCCTTTTCGAATTATCGGGTGATCCCTCTTGAGCATGTATGCTTCCGCTACTTGTTCTACATCAGACTTCTTCCACAAACGGAGAAACGCTTTGACT
>CM055355.1:27488325-27490336 GCA_029228515.1 Populus alba x Populus x berolinensis | reverse complement strand
AATAAAAAAAAATACTTCCCGACCTCGAAAAAATCTGGGAAAATTTATAAAGGTGGATTGGATTTTTGCCAACCTATGTGCAAAATTTCAGCTCAAAATACCAAGAAATGAATTTTTTAGAGGGGGGGTGACAGCTGGGACCTAGTAGTGTCTACCCCTGCCAGAGCTGCAATAACACTTATAGCTCTTTAGGGGGGTGGCCATGGGGCGCGCTGGCTGGCGCCCATAGGCCTGCCGCGGGGGCTGCTGCTACGCTCGGACTAACGTGGGGGGCCTCACGGCCCGAAGTAACGCCGCCATCGATGACCCGTTTTCCGGCCGGCGACGACCCGATTCCGACCACCGCCCTATAAAATCACACGCGCGCGCGCGCGCGCGCCCGCCCGCGCCCGCGCTGGGCGCTGGGGCGCTGGGGCCTGGGGCGCTGGGGCCTGGGGGCTGGGGCTGAGGGCTGGGGCCCTTGGGGCCCTTGGGCTCTTGGGCGATTGGGCGCGCGCGCGCGCGGCAATGGTTCCATGCCGCGCTGCGCAACGGGGGCTGACGCGGGGACAGCCCCTGCTGGCTTGCTATCTTACCCGCGGGGGGGCTGCCTTCGGGCCTGGCCCCCTGCGCTCTTGCCTGCCCCCGCGCGGGGGGAGGGGGGGGGGGGGGGGGCCCCCCTTGGCACACGCTGGCATGGCAGCGGCAGCGATGCCAGCAGTGGGAAAAATCGGCAGCGCGGATTTGTGCCGCTGGAGGGCCCGTCGCGGAAAATCGGCAGCGCAGATTTGTGGGAACACGGGCTGGACGCTGGGCTGGCCAGGCCTGGCGGAAAATTCGGCAGGGGGCAGGCTCACGGCACGGGGGATTGCAGCGCGGACAGCCCCTGCTGGCTTGCTATCTTGCCCGCGGGGGGGCTGCCTTCGGGCCCGGGGGCAGCGGCAGCGATGCCAGCAGTGGGAAAAATCGGCAGCGCGGACAGCCCCTGCTGGCTTGCTATCTTGCCCGCGGGGGGGCTGCCTTCGGGCCGGGGGCAGCGGCAGCGATGCCAGCAGTGGGAAAAATCGGCAGCGCGGACAGCCCCTGCTGGCTTGCTATCTTGCCCGCGGGGGGGCTGCCTTCGGCCCGGGGCAGCGGCAGCGATGCCAGCAGTGGGAAAAATCGGCAGCGCGGACAGCCCCTGCTGGCTTGCTGTCTTGCCCGCGGGGGGGCTGCCTTCGGGCCCGGGGCAGCGGCAGCGATGCCAGCAGTGGGAAATATCGGCAGCGCGGACAGCCCCTGCTGGCTTGCTATCTTGCCCGCGGGGGGGCTGCCTTCGGGCCCGTGGGCAGCGGCAGCGATGCCAGCAGTGGGAAAAATCGGCAGCGCGGACAGCCCCTGCTGGCTTGCTATCTTGCCCGCGGGGGGGCTGCCTTCGGGCCCGGGGCCCCTGCGCTCTTGCCTGCCCCCCGCGCGGGAGAGGCTAGGCGCTGCTGGGGCCAGCCCGACGTCGCTGGCCGCGCATGCGCGCTGCCGGTTTTCTCGCATCCCGCCAAGAAAACGTCGTGCTTTCCACATGAAACCAATCCAGTAAAATCAGCCATATTTTTGTGAGGCTGCCAGCCGAATTTGGGGTCATTCCGGGCCGGTTCCTATTTTTGCGTATTTCCTTGATTTTTAATGGTAGGAAAATAAAAAAAAATACTTCCCGACCTCGAAAAAATCTGGGAAAATTTATAAAGTTGGATTGGATTTTTGCCAACCTATGTGCAAAATTTCAGCTCAAAATACCAAGAAATGAATTTTTTAGAGGGGGGGTGACAGCTGGGACCTAGTAGTGTCTACCCCTGCCAGAGCTGCAATAACACTTATAGCTCTTTAGGGGGGTGCCCCCTGACTGGCCATGGGGCGCGCTGGCTGGCGCCCATAGGCCTGCCGCGGGGGATTTGTGGGCTGCTGCTATACTCGGACTAACGTGGGGGGCCTCATGGCCCGAAGTAACGCCGCCATCGATGACCCGTTTTCCGGCCGGCGACGACCCGATTCCGGCCAC
>CM055355.1:27475825-27478325 GCA_029228515.1 Populus alba x Populus x berolinensis | reverse complement strand
GCTGGAGGCCCGTCGCGGAAAATCGGCAGCGCAGATTTGTTGACGAACACGGGCTGGACGCTGGGCTGGCCAGGCCTGGCAGGAAAATTCGTCTAGGGGGTAGGCTCACGGCAACGGGGGCTGACGCGGGGACAGCCCCTGCTGGCTTGCTATCTTGCCCGCGGGGGGGCTGCCGTCGGGCCCGGGGCAGCGGCAGCGATGCCAGCGGTGGGAAATATCGGCAGCGCGGACAGCCCCTGCTGGCTTGCTATCTTGCCCGCGGGGGGGCTGCCTTCGGGCCCGGGGCAGCGGCAGCGATGCCAGCGGTGGGAAATATCGGCAGCGCGGACAGCCCCTGCTGGCTTGCTATCTTGCCCGCGGGGGGGCTGCCTTCGGGCCCGGGGCAGCGGCAGCGATGCCAGCGGTGGGAAATATCGGCAGCGCGGACAGCCCCTGCTGGCTTGCTATCTTGCCCGCGGGGGGGCTGCCTTCGGGCCCGTGGCAGCGGCAGCGATGCCAGCGGTGGGAAATATCGGCAGCGCGGACAGCCCCTGCTGGCTTGCTATCTTGCCCGCGGGGGGGCTGCCTTCGGGCCCGGGGCAGCGGCAGCGATGCCAGCGGTGGGAAATATCGGCAGCGCGGACAGCCCCTGCTGGCTTGCTATCTTGCCCGCGGGGGGGCTGCCTTCGGGCCCGGGGCAGCGGCAGCGATGCCAGCGGTGGGAAATATCGGCAGCGCGGACAGCCCCTGCTGGCTTGCTATCTTGCCCGCGGGGGGGCTGCCTTCGGGCCCGGGGCAGCGGCAGCGATGCCAGCGGTGGGAAATATCGGCAGCGCGGACAGCCCCTGCTGGCTTGCTATCTTGCCCGCGGGGGGGCTGCCTTCGGGCCCGTGGCAGCGGCAGCGATGCCAGCGGTGGGAAATATCGGCAGCGCGGACAGCCCCTGCTGGCTTGCTATCTTGCCCGCGGGGGGGCTGCCTTCGGGCCCGGGGCAGCGGCAGCGATGCCAGCGGTGGGAAATATCGGCAGCGCGGACAGCCCCTGCTGGCTTGCTATCTTGCCCGCGGGGGGGCTGCCTTCGGGCCCGTGGCAGCGGCAGCGATGCCAGCGGTGGGAAATATCGGCAGCGCGGACAGCCCCTGCTGGCTTGCTATCTTGCCCGCGGGGGGGCTGCCTTCGGGCCCGGGGCAGCGGCAGCGATGCCAGCGGTGGGAAATATCGGCAGCGCGGACAGCCCCTGCTGGCTTGCTATCTTGCCCGCGGGGGGGCTGCCTTCGGGCCCGTGGCAGCGGCAGCGATGCCAGCGGTGGGAAATATCGGCAGCGCGGACAGCCCCTGCTGGCTTGCTATCTTGCCCGCGGGGGGGCTGCCTTCGGGCCCGGGGCAGCGGCAGCGATGCCAGCGGTGGGAAATATCGGCAGCGCGGACAGCCCCTGCTGGCTTGCTATCTTGCCCGCGGGGGGGCTGCCTTCGGGCCCGTGGCAGCGGCAGCGATGCCAGCGGTGGGAAATATCGGCAGCGCGGACAGCCCCTGCTGGCTTGCTATCTTGCCCCGGGGGGGGCTGCCTTCGGGCCCGGGGCAGCGGCAGCGATGCCAGCGGTGGGAAATATCGGCAGCGCGGACAGCCCCTGCTGGCTTGCTATCTTGCCCGCGGGGGGGCTGCCTTCGGGCCCGTGGCAGCGGCAGCGATGCCAGCGGTGGGAAATATCGGCAGCGCGGACAGCCCCTGCTGGCTTGCTATCTTGCCCGCGGGGGGGCTGCCTTCGGGCCCGGGGCAGCTGCGCTCTTGCCTGCCCCCCGCGCGGGAGAGGCTAGGCGCTGCTGGGGCCAGCCCGACGTCGCTGGCCGCGCATGCGCGCTGCCGGTTTTCTCGCATCCCGCCAAGAAAACGTCGTGCGTTCCACATGAAACCAATCCAGTAAAATCAGCCATATTTTTGTGAGGCTGCCAGCCAAATTTGGGGTCATTCCGGGCCGGTTCCTATTTTTGCGTATTTCCTTGATTTTTAATGGTAGGAAAATAAAATAAAATACTTCCCGACCTCGAAAAAATCTGGGAAAATTTATAAAGTTGGATTGGATTTTTGCCAGCCTATGTGCAAAATTTCAGCTCAAAATACCAAGAAATGAATTTTTTAGAGGGGGGGTGACAGCTGGGACCTAGTAGTGTCTACCCCTGCCAGAGCTGCAATAACACTTATAGCTCTTTAGGGGGGTGCCCCCTGACTGGCCATGGGGCGCGCTGGCTGGCGCCCATAGGCCTGCCGCGGGGGATTTGTGGGCTGCTGCTATACTCGGACTAACGTGGGGGGCCTCATGGCCCGAAGTAACGCCGCCATCGATGACCCGTTTTCCGGCCGGCGACGACCCGATTCCGGCCACCGTCCCTGTGACCCGCTCCAAGCCGTTGGGCGCGTTGGGGCTGCTTATCCGCGGCTGCGGGCGCGCACGCACTCTGATTTGCCAGCGCTCGTGCCAACCAATAGGCAGCCCCAACGCGCCCAACGGCTTGGCGCGACGT
>CM055355.1:27426032-27465725 GCA_029228515.1 Populus alba x Populus x berolinensis | reverse complement strand
TTCTTCTTCTTGAATAATAGTCATTCACATATCCTTCAATTGTTTGTTTGGTTTATTCACGTCACAGTTTTTTGCTTTATTTATGTTTTCTAACTAATTGTTTAGAGTGATGCTTTTGCTGAGACAGGTGCGTGATTGGGTTTCTTTTTTTGATAGATAAGATTGTGTGATTATCTAGTTTTTCACGTGATCCTTTACAGAAAATAATTTGTACTGGACTTATTTTTCAGGGATGTGGATTTTAAAGGTGGAGGTTACTTATCAATCAAAGATGCGCAAGGATCCACCCAAAAGCATGTTTTTGGGAAAAAAGGTTTTCTTGATTTTTTGAACCACGGTATAATTGCATAGACTTTACTGGTTGTTTTTGGTGCATAAAATCATGACAACATTACAAATATTAAATTACGCTTAAATTTTAGTTTCCTTTTTGGGATTTGGGTGAGGGGGCAATCGAGTTTTGAGTCTGCATGGAAATAAGGACACATTATAGAAAACATATGAAGTTCATTTGCCTCTGACGAATATGACAGGGCTGTTAGTGCTCGATAAAAAGTTGATGCATGCAAAAATAGACTCTAATGCCACCAGGTCTATTTTCATGCTTTCAATCAGATCGCTAGAATCAGTATGATAGATGGTTTTTTGTTGGCTTGATCTGGTTTCTAGGAGCTACTATCATTTACCTTCGATGAAGAAGATTTTGAAGAACTGCCTTTTGATTTTCATGGTGCGTTATATTGGTTACTTCGGGTAAATTCTTTCTCTCTCCATGTGCAGGTTAATCTTGTTTTTAATGGGATACATAAAGTCATCAAAGCTTATTTTAGCATTGCACGAAATTCCTCTTCATTCAAACCTCCATAAATACCAGGCATTAATCTCTAAATGTGCCGTGTCTCAGTTCCACACACATCACCAGACCCATTCAATAAGCCTTGCTGCTTGCTTGGATCTTGTTGTTTGTAGGTATTCAAATGCTTTGCTTAGATCCTTTTATCATCAAGAATTATCATGTTTGGATTTTTTAGAGATTATTATTTTTTATCCTTACATCCCTTTTGAAAGGACTTGGAAATTGCAAAAGACAAAGTAAAAGAAATTAAAACATGGAACAGGCTAATTTACTGAAGTCTCAACTGGGAAATTTTCATATCCCTTGGAGCATCCTTTTTTTGCGACATCCTGGCTGAATCTGGATTTGCGATTTTTGGACAATATATCTCTCATATCAAAGTTATAGCCTCAAAGTTGGAATGTGGCATGTTATTCCAACCGACCACAAAATCTACTAGACTCCAGATGCGTGCTTTTTCTTTGCAGATAATTTTGTAGTCATCGGGGTATCATCTTAATGACAATGTGTATATATTGTCCTTAACATGAGGAAAACACAACCAGCATTCCATGGTTAGATGGCATGGAATATAAGTTGCTTTGCTTAAAAGCTTCTGCCACAAGGCAAAGTTAGGGGAGCAGGCTTCCCCTACTGCAACAGTTTCCCCATACATGGCCGGTTTCTTGGTGAGAAATCTAGTGAGCAGTATATTAAAGATGTTAGTATGTGTCTAGAATACATTAAAGATGGGAAAAGCTACGAGTTTTGTCTCACTTCTCAGATGAGAAAAAAAACAGTTGGACAGATAGATTCCTTGGGGACTATACCTTCAACCTCAGAGAGACAAATCCAGCACCATATGCTGCGTGGCTTAATTTTTCAAATGAAGATTTGTGCAGCTGCTGTTCTTCTCATGAGAGATTCCTACGCTTGGACAGAAATGGAATATTAGAAGCAAAAGACGATTAAAGGTTTACCATTAGCTCGTGGGGTGACCCTGGAGGAAGATGAAGCGCTTAAATTTGAAACTGCAGTACAGGTCAAATTTTGAATCTGGTCTTCATATTGAAAACTTGCTAGCTTATCATGTGATTTTACCTTCATGCTAGACATGAGAAATCATTCTTGTTAATGTTCACACGCTCATAAAACTGAATGTTAATAATATGGAAACAGACTAGTTACATTTGAAAATACCTTGCCGTGTAAATCATATTGAACAGAATAAATGCTTTTTGAGTGCAAGAATTGCTCTATTGTTTCTCTTTTTCTATGAACTGACCTCTCTCTCTCTCTCTAGTGAAAAGGATCAAGCTGAAAATCTGTGATTGTCGATCTTTTGCGGAATGATCTTGGTCGTGTCTGAGAGCCTGGCTCTGTTCATGTCCCACATCTTATGGAAGTAGAGGTCGTATGCAACTGTGCATACTATGGTGAGCACAATTCGAGGAAAGAAGAGGTCAAATGTAAGTGCAGTTGACTGTGTCAAGGGCTGCATTTCCTGGTGGACTCTAGGTCAGGTGCACCAAAATTGAGATCTATGGAGCTTCTCGATTCTCTTGAAAGCAGTTCTCGTGGGATCTTCTCAGGTTCCATGGGATTTTTCTCATATAATCAGACATTTGATCTGAATATAGTGATAAGAACAATAGTTATTCATGTCGGTGAATGCTTCTATAGGTGCAGGAGGAGCTATTGTAGCTCTGTCAAATCCCGAAGACGAATACGATGAACTGTTTACTGAAGACACGAGCACCTGCAAGCGCAGTGATAGAATTTCAGTAGGATCAGAACCAGACGTATCACATTATAGAATAGCAACACTGTTGATTTTTCTTTTCCTCAACTTTTTTTCCCCAGAAATCGTCATTCTTGCTGCACACAAGTCACAGATAGCCCTAAGAGATCAGGGGCAAACGCAGCTTCACTGTTTTTTCTTCTTTGTAGCAGGCCTTGAGATCCAATTATATTTAAACATTGGACTCTTGCTTTTGTATTCGATTGTTTACAACTTCCCATTATAAAAAATTCTATACCAAGTGTATCATTTTTATTTTTTTTCTTCCTTGCTGTGTGTATTCGATTGGCATCTCTTGCATTTTGCGCTTTGAATTGGTTCTATAGCATTCTTGTCCTTCTTGCAGCCTAAAAAATCCAAGAGTTGAGAGTTTTTGTGAGTCGAAAAACATGATCAGATTTCTTGGTAATGGCCAGCTAGCTAGCATCTTCGTAGAACGATCGTTGAGCAGCACGGTCTTTGATGTAAAATGTTGTAAAACCAACCAAACTGGTGGCCGGTGTAAAAGAGGGAGGCCACCGTATTATGTATGAATTGACCAAGTCGTATTATTGTTCAAGTATGGACAAATTATAGGTTGGTGGCAGTTCTTTCCAAATTATTGTTATATCTATCCACCACCTACCAAGTTTGTATGATATCCAAGCAAATGATTGGGCCATCGCCTTCCCATTCGGCGCACTACCTGCCTAGTCAGTGCTTACCTACCCAAAAAATTGAAAAAAAAAAAAGAAAAAATAATGGGGGAAAATTCTCTAACACACAGACGAGGAGAAGAGGGGGGTAGGTTGGTTCCAGACAAACTACAACAGCAACTACACCACCCACCAGTCATCTCAAAGTTAAAACCCCACGCAATTTCTTTTATTAAATAAAAACCAAAACCAAACTCTCCCAGCCTACTACTCTCTCTCCTCATCTCTCTCTCTCTGCGATTTTCATTTAAGTGAGGTCAATGGCTTCTTCTTCTCTTACCTCCAAGTCCTTCCTCGGTTCCTCAAGAATCGACGGTGCTTCAATCTCCTCGGACCTCCGTAAACTCTCAATCCTCCTCGATTTCGATCTCCTTCGCCTCACCGTATTCCAAAGAAACTTCCTGTAAGTGTCTCCTTCTCTTTTTAACAAATTCCTTTATCTTCTTGCATACATCTCTCGCATTTTAGATATTGAATTTAGGTTTACTCAGCTTGACTTATGTTTTTTATTTAATAATAGTAATAAATGCGGCATGGGAAGCACATTTGGGGGAACTATTTTTAGAGTAACTTACTCTTGGTGAGTCACACGGAGGTGGTGTAGGTTGTATAATTGATGGATGTCCTCCGCGCATCCCTTCTATCCGAAGCTGATATGCAATTTGTTCTAGATAGAAGGTTATTTCTTCTTCTTTTTTTCAAAGAATTACTTTTTTTGATTTGTTTTGTGCCTCAGGGTGTATTGTATTGATTATTTTTTCTGTGAGTTGCAGGAGGCCAGGTCAGAGCCGAATTACGACTCCGAGAAAAGAGACGGATACCTGCAAAATATCTTCCGGTGTTTCTGAAGGTTTCTTCTTCTTCTTCTTTTTTGTTAACAATTGGTTTTTTTTGTTGTTGCTGATGGTGTTGGTTTTTGATGATCTGATATGGTGGTGGTGGTGTGTTAACTGCTGGACTGACCACTGGGACGCCGATTCATGTATTAGTACCAAATACTGAACAGAGAGGACCTTGTGAGTATTTAATCGCTAGAGGCATGTGTGATACTTTGGCATATATAAGGAGGTCAATTTTTAGCTGAAAACGGGCTTACAGTATGTTTATTTTACAAGTTTTGTTGATGGGAAATGATTTTGCCTAGTCTTTACTTTCCATTTTAGATTAGTTTGCAAGTGTTTGCCTTAAGAATATTACCTTAGGTTTTCAAAATAATATAGTTCTGTTATCCACTATGATGGTGACTGCATGTACATTCGATTGCTAAAATTTTAGGATATGAATTTGATTTGAAAATTGTGAATCGAGATAAATAATGGGGTGTCTGTTTACTAGGGAAAGGCACATGTTATTGGGACAACGATATAATTGGTTGACTATTGTTTTGTATTTTCTAAGCAGTTGAGGAAAGTCTTCATTCTTATTTTTGTTGAATTTCAGGTTTATAGTGAAAATGTCAGTTGCTTACAGGCCTTCAATTGCAGACGCAAACTTATGACATGAAGTATGGTGTTAGATCAGTTCAGGTAGTTTATTTAACCAATAACGGCACTCTGATTATAAAGATACTGCTGGCATTTTTATGAAATGCAAGTGTGGACATAAGTTTATTTGATTTCTAACTGAAAGGGTGGGGGTTAGATCTTCAGCAAGAGAAAAAATTGGTAGAGTTGTCTGCTGGAGGTGATGCTAAGAAAATTCTCAAACTATATGCAGGAACTGAGGTGTGTTTATTAAGACCTGGGCTGTAGAGAAATTCATTCTTGTGATTTTTTGTCTCCTATATACCATTTGTGGACAAAAACGTTTATCCTTTTGGAGTGTTTGGTCTGTGCATGTTTGATTTTTTCCAATTTTGTATGTTGGATGGAAATAGATTTTAAACTTTTTTATATACAAGTTTCCTTGTAAATGATTTTATCCATTTTATCATGAAAAAAATATTTAAGAGTAATGTGACAGCTCCTTTTAGTGCTGGATGTTTTTTCTGTTTTTTCATTATCCTTTGCCGTAATGTCTGTATTGCTTTCAGATTCTTGCTTATGTCTCTCAAGTCCACAAGGTTGTACTTCCAGAAGGTGTGGTTGATCATGGAATCTCTTACACTTTGATCATGTAAAGAGATGGTGTTTATGGAATATCATGTATTTTGGGATCCAGTTTAATGCCATTGTGAGAACGCTAAATAAGAAGTTGCGATGTATTTTAGGGATGTCAAGTTTTGTGTAATTCCTCTTACAAATGGAAGAGTCCTTTTTAGCAAGAACCTCTCACCAATCTGAGTGGCCTTGATCCCGCATCGAAGTTTTACAACACATCAACATCCATAAAAATTGTATTTGGACTTGTAAGAGTTTGACTGCATGAAATAATATTTTAATAATTCTGAAAGTCAAATTCCCTTTTCTGGAAGATTTTTGCCCTTAGTATGACCCTGCTATGCATGCCACAGATGGAGAGCAATATTGTCAGATGTCCAGATCCTGAATATGCAGAGAAGATGATAGCTGCCATCCTGATGCTGTTCCGAGTGAAAGGGGATTCTGTTGGTGGTGTTGTCACTGGTATTGTTAGGAATGCACCTCGTGTAAGTATATTGTCTCTATCTCCCTGTGTACTGTGCATATATTTGATTTGTACATGATGTCTCCATCATCAGATTTTGGATTGTTCAAAGACGTTTCTAGATCCTGAACTCTCAAAGCTTATTCTTTATGGCTTCTTTATTGTGCATTCTATGCCTGGATTAAATCTATAATTGCATGCCAGGGGCTTGGTTCACCAGTCTTTTGACAAACTTGAAGCTGAGCTTGCTAAAGCTGCTATGTCACTACCTGCAACAAAGGGCTTTGAATTTTGGGAGTGGATTTGCAGGTTGAAAACTTTTATGCACATTTTAGAGTGCATGTGGCACCCAAGTTTTTCAATTAAGTTTGGTGATTGGGAATGATATGCTTAGGATGCTATCATCTGCTCTGTTATTTCTTTATTGCTATATATTAAGCCCCAATACTAAGTCTTAATCAATGATGAAATTCATTAGCAGGCACTCTCTTGACTGGGAGTGAACATAATGACGAGTTTCTACACAGACAAACATGGAAGAATTCCGAACCAAGAACAAATCGTTCTGGTGGAATACAGGTGCTTGTTTGATTTTATGATCCTCTTTATTAATTTTTGTACTTTGGTATGATATCTCCTGGTTGAACATCAGTTTTGATATTTTCCTCTTTTGACGAGCAGGGAGGAGAATATAAAATGGTGAAATTATAAAACATGAGAATAGCTTTCAAGCCAACATCTACAATAGGAGTAAGTTTGTTTTTATCTATCTACATATCAATATTAGTGCATGCATATTATTTGTATGCCTAGTTATTTGTTTTTTTAAGATGATGTAAAGATCATGTCTGTGATGAGCTTGCTCTCTTTTCAGATCATTTCTTAAGATCTGCTAGGAACTATCAGATTGTTTTCCACATTACTGTATCTACTGCTCCTGTTGGTTTATTAAGGCTCCGCTGGTATTATTTGACAAACTATTTGCAGGTGTTTTATTCTGGATTTTATATATATTTGGTGCACTGGTGCGACAGAAGAAGCAACAAACAGTTACTAGAGATAAAAAGGAGACAGATCTAATTGCTCGCGGCCGCCATGATCCCTGTGTAGTACCACGAGGTATGTCCTTGTATGATAGGTCGATTCTTCAATTGATTGAAATATCTTTTAGTATTTTGATGATTTCGATGCAATTTGGAGTGGGCTTATAGTATCTTCGTCAGAGAAAATTGAAGAGAACCAATATTAATTTGTATGCTTGCACGTTTGACTGTGAAAGAAAAGATAACTTCTCTCTAAGGAGTATGCTTGTTTGGGATGGTAATGCAGCGGTACCAATGGTGTAAGCTATGGTGGCCTTGGTGCTCATGGACCAGTTGATGGCACAATACTCGCAATGCTATCTGTTTCCTTCCAATTTCCGGAGCTACAAGAAACCTTGATAATGCCAAGACTTGAGGACCGCCAATGCGTCTAGTCAGAGAGATGGAGTCGATGTAACACAATTTTCGTAGTTTTCTTGCTGAGACAATTGGCTAACTAGTTCAGATTTTTTTTTTGTCTTTAAGTATTCTGTTGTTGTAATCTCTGAAATTGTGCACGCTCTTTGTTCGCCCTCTCTCTCATGGCATAATGTGAGCAGATATCTGATATTATTGATCAATAAAAAAAAAAATTGTAGAAGCAAAAGAGGTAGTGAACGTGCGCCTCTCTATTTATTTTTTTTCTTGTATTAAATTGAAGCTTGCTCAGAGATCAGCTGAGAGGACCGAGCTCCGGGTCAATTTTTTTTTTTTTGGTTGCTTGGGGTTTATGATAATGATGATGGTTTTAAAATTTTTTTTGTTATAAAAAGTTTTTTAATTTTTTAAAAAATTATTTTTAATATCCGTATATTAAAGGATTTAAAAATATATAAAAAATTTATTTTAAATAAAATAATTAATTTTTTTGGAATGTAGTTTTTATAACTATCTTCTTAAACACACGCAATTTAAGCTATGATATTCTGATGAGATGTTGATAAAGAGGATTGGGCTATGTGATCTTTCTCTTTAATTGTTTTTGCACGACCAAAAATGGTGAGGTGGAATTAAAAACCCTATCTCGATCAGGATTAAATTTAAAACTTCTGCACTTTACCCTAAAAGAAATTCGTGTATGCCTTTTGAATGTAGAGGTTTGAAATTGCCTTTTGAATTCGGGCTTACGAAATCCAATCAGATAATCTTGATAAAAATAAAAATTAAAAAAGTCATAGTCGTTTTGCCCTAGACTGGCCTCCATGGAATACTACTGATTCATTTAATTTGAGACCACCTGATCTAACATCCGAGTCACCATGGCAGGATTGTTAGAAAAAACATCAAATTTCTAACAGTGCTCCTGTCTGGCACCATTAATAAATCACGTCAAGAAAATGCGCGATACACCTACCCAGAAGTCATAATTGCACTCTTGCCGAAGGAAAGTAGAAAGGTTTGGGAGGATACATTGGTGACAGCCCTGCTATCAGCCCTAAAATTAGTTCCTTCGATAATCGAAAAATTAATGTAATAACAATCAGGAGTTTACCCTGCCCTGTAAGTTATAAAGTTACTTGATACGTAGTGGTTGAATCCTTAAAAACTTAAAGAAACCGCTATTTCGTTAACATTCCCATGTTTATGTAATTTACATGGAAATAAAATTCCTCGCCACCGTGTGTTCTCTACCTTGATTTTCTAGATTAAAATAAATAGGGATTAAAACCAGAAAGATTTATTAAATTCCTTTAAACATACATGCATCATGTTAATATTACACTTAAAATTCTTGAGCTTGATCTTTTTAAAAAAAAATTCCCTTGTGTCCTTGCGATCACCTTTTGCCCCCTCTTTTGGATCATGATGCTTGATCTCTTAGACCAGGAAGGTTAATTTTCAAAACACAAGAAAAATGAAATTTTCACATTTTATATATATTTACTATATTTATTATATTTATATATATATAATATTATTACTCTAGTGGCGAGACATCCCTAAACGACATTATTATTACAATTCTCTTTCCTGAAGTACCAGGTTGAGAGAGGTTGTAATTAACTCGTTAGTTTGAATCTTCATTCCCAAAATTACCAGGGCATATTATCAACAAAAAAAAAAAAAAAACAATTTCCAAGCAGAATCAATATATATGTAAAGAAACCTGACCGAGTAATGCTAGCATTTGATCGTATTTCCCTTAGCCTAAACAAAACACAGGTCAACTTGACAGTACTGGAAGTATGTAACATTAATTGCGTTTTTCAAATTTATTTTTATTTAAAATAATATATTTTTAATATTTTTAATATGTTAATATTAGAAATAAAGAAATATTATCAATACATTTTCCATTAAAAAATACCTTAAAAAAACATACTTTACGGGCGACGCGCAGTGAATCATATCATGCTGCCCTTCTATTCTCAAGTGCAAGGCTTGCAAGCAAAACCAAGGATAGCAAACCACTGCAAGTAATGGGGAAAAGTCCACTGACATTCTTGTTGTCATTCTCAATTAAAAATCCCTCTGTATCTTTGATATCGGGTTAGGTCATTCTCGTTGAACTAATTAACTTAACTTAATCTCCCAACTAATCACCATGTGCTTTATTTTCTTTTATTTTTTTTATGGTTAATTATTGTTATGTTGCTTCACCTTGCCATTTGCTTTTGACGTAGTTAACAAGTAACTAATTAATAGCCGATTAGGTGCGTTTAAGCGGATTGCGTTGCATATGCTTAGGGCGGGAAAGAGTGGGCACGTAGGGGTCCAATTTGAACAAGCCGCCACCAGTGACTTATCTCTGTCAAGTATGATTATCATTATCGTTTTCTGGAGAGAAAAAAAACAGGTGATTATTAATTTTGAACACAACTTTTGCTTTATATTTAGCCTTTTTTGTGGACAGATCCAAACACGCGCATACTCATCCATAAACTCAAAGATGATCCAGATTCCACCATAAAGTTATTAGGGTCTATTTTCTATCCAGTATTAATTGTTCACCAATTTATATACATATATTAATGGAGAGCAAATTGAGTATCTTAACCACTGCACCGAGCGTTTATTTGCCTTTAAATGTCCTCATAAGTGCATGATTTAAATTCAACGTTTAGTATATAATATATATAAAAATGTGTTGCTTTTCGCTCTAAAGCCATGGCTCTCTTTATCCTTTAACCTGCATGGTAAAAATGCTTTACAACCACGTAGGGTCAACTAGATGGACCGAGCACGAGAGATTTTCGGGTCAAAAAATAGAGGGAATTTATAAAACTTCTTAGCATATATATGATTGCTAGAAAATGGAGAGGGGAAGAAACAAGAGAGAGAGAGAGAGATAAAGAGCGGGGCTTTACTAGATTGTTGTAATCCGCGGTCTCGTAAGTCTCTCACCATATATTAGTGGCTAAAACAGTAAGTTCATGGGGGGGGGGGGGGTGTGATGCATTGGAATCTGGTCGGTTCACGAGCCCATGATATATCCTCGAGAAAATCCAGTATGGCGCTCTATTTGTCTAATCGAGCCCTGCGTTCTTCATTAAATTTCTTGTTGTGGATTTGATGACTCGTACGTAGCCCAATTGAAAGTTGGATTTAGACATCAACTATCACCATTATTATTTCTACAGCGAAATGGGTTAGTTAGGGCTCGCATTTCTTTAATTCTTCTAAGCTAGTGAAATGGGTGGTTAAAAGAATAGAAGAGACATGAACTCGACTCGACTCGACAAAACTCTCCTAAAGATAATTTGCTTTATTAGCAATGATGCACGCCGTGGTTCAATGATATCATGCGCAAATTCACGCCATTAAATAGAAACTTGCTGCCTTAATTTTATATGGCAATTGGTAAGGAGTATAACGGCACTGACTCGTTATATCTTCAAACATGAAAGAAAGAAGAAACAGTTTTTGATTTTTTAAATGATTAATATGATTTTGATAAGTTAATGTTAAGAATAAAATTTAAAAAAATAAACGTTGTTGTATTATTTTGATATTATTCCCTAAAAAATATTCAATATATATCCATCTCTACCATCATTATCCGAATAAATCATTTGATAATAGTAAGTTGAGGCCCATGAAGATGCTAAAGGGAGCTAATTTTACTAAACTCAACCAGCGAAGAATACAAACTCATCACCACACAACAACCATCCATGATCCCAACCGAAATTCACATGAGAGAAATCAACAGTGGGGCCCCAGTAATGCTATTTTCTTTTTACCCCTTCAAAATTATTTGACTAATCAATTCACTCTGCAGTTTTAAAAAAATCTTAAATGGAAAATTTTTATAATTTATAATTTTTTTTAAAATTCTTACAATTTGCAAGAACTACCACTCTGTAATCCACACATGAAAATATAAACTTTTTTTACTTTTCTCCACGCACAGGAGATGTGGTTGGTTTGGGGAGAACAACCTACTTGTCACTCTCAAATCTATTCCTCACCGCTACAAAAACTATTTGAAAAAAAGAAGAAAAAAAAAAGGTGTAAAGGGACCAAAGCTCTGTAAAGAACTCTGGCCCTGTTATAATTAAAAAAGAAGAAGAGGGACGTGGCTATATATCAGGGGTTTCAGTGCAGGTAGCCCACCAATGAACCCCTCATAAACTCAAGTTTTCTTGAGAGTTGAGTCTGATTGAGAAAATAAATAAATAATTAAAGGAAATATACATCAGAGTCTACCCCACCCAAAAATCTTAATTGACATTAAAAGATTCACACATGATACTTGGTTTGACCCGTCTAAAGCTTAAGCTGTTTACTTGCTTTTCTTCTTTGTTTCTCTTCTTTCTCGGTTACTTGCCATGTTAGAAAGGTGGGGTGGAAACCACCATGTCCATCACCTGGCTGGCAAAGAATCCCACTAAGATCTTCTACCCTCTCTCTGTGTTCTTCTTCTTGTCCTTTTTCACTCAATCCCCTCACCGCCTCTTCCTTCTCTTGCTGTCTGTCTCGTGACTTTCAAAAGTAAAAGCTGCTATATTACCCTGCCCTCTCTCCTCCCCTTTCCTTTTTGTTCCTTGAATATATGTTCCGCCTGCATTTCAGAGCGCTAACTCACTGTTAACAATAAATGAAATGCTACACGTAAAAAGATACCAACAAGAAGCACAAAGCTCAAAAATCCTCATGGTCAAATGCCAATTCTTTTGACCATGCATGCCCTCTGAAACATTTGTAACAACTCAAAAGGTTTAATATCACAAAACAATGCCGTTCTGAAGGTTGAAAAATTAAGGCCAAATTATCCAAATGTGAAAATCAAATCTGAGGCACATCATACCAAAAACTAGACGTGGATCTAATGGCCTAATCTCCTTCTTTAATCATTTTCCCCCATCGTACTCACCTGAGGTATAAAAAATGTAATAATTATTGAAATCACATGATTAAGCTCACCAAGAATTTTGAAAGCAATTTTTGAATGCAATCGGTCCCCCACATTTTTGCACACAAACCATTCCATACAGTCCGGTGACATGAATTTATGGGTTGCTAGCTGTTACCGGAGAGAATTTAACGGCAGGAGATTTCCCCTTATTTACACGATTGAATATAAACGGTCCATGAAAGTATCTGCAGTAGCTGAGCAATTACATGAATAGCCACTGCTATATCGCAGACCGTAAGCACCTTAATCCAGATCTTTAGCATCGGGCCCAGTGTTGACGTCTACTGGAATCATTGAATTTACTGTCCTATATTATCTTGATAATCAAAGCAGAGGACATTTTCAGAATACAATTGAAAAGGACAAAGGAAAACCCAAATGATTTACACCTGCCTCAAAATCTCATTGACAAATATTAAAAATGTTATGTGTTCATGATGTTATCGAAAACAGTGTCAACGCATAAAAGGCATCACCTTTGATGTCCTAATATGCAAAAGTTTCAAAAAACCTTCCAAGGAAAATAATGGCAAACGTTCCCCTCTCTACATCACTCCTAGGACCCAATAACAATTAATGATCTTTGAAGGCAATAAAATGACACGACAGCATTGCCAACATTTACTGGTTGGAACTCATGTTCTTCCATAAATATAGCAAAAAGAACGGGCATTTGGTTTATAGGCTAAGGTTCTTGGGGCGAGGACAAGGAATTCAGCTTTGTCATGATAGTGAATTGAAGATAATAAAAGGGAATTCTTTTTGGGGTACAGCGGAAATACCTCCAGGCACCCTTTCAATGGGGGGGGGAAACCCCAGAAAGCTGGAAACAATAAAGTTGTTCAATAACATGTCTGGGGTGTTCCCTAAATCTATCACAAGAACCGGTGTTCGGTCGACCGACAACAATTGGGAATGGCTTCCCCACATCACCAATTTGCGTAGTTCTTACATCTGCGAACTTTTATGCTCAACAAGAACAACCGGTTGTTATATGTTTGTTTGGTTTCCCCCGTATCAGATAATGAAAATCACAAGGTGAGCCTACGAGTTCATTAAATGACAATTCTAGCTATCACCTCCTTCTTTTTACGTCCCATTTGTTGAGGAATCACAATGTGTACACAGCAAAAGCGTACTGTAATAAATAGATGCATGGGCGAAATGTGTAAGCTTAATTTACTCCAAATGTAAAAGGGAGTGTTCATTATCGGGTTGGTGCAATTGGCTTCTTTGGACCGTGAACAATTTCTAGGCTGGAAAGGCAAAATCAGATTTGAAGTAATGATCAAAACATTGAAATACAAACCAAGGATAGTTTCTCAATCTACAAATAGTTTTGAAAGCTTTAGATCAAAAAAAAAAGTAGTTTGATCCCCTCTAAAGTCTCCCCCCTGCAGAGTACTGGGAGTGTCCCCACTTGATCAGGGTCATTCAAAGCTGGGTCCAGTTAAGATGCTATAAATCTGAGAGAAATAGCATAAAGCTGGGATTTATGATTATTAAATCTATTATCTAGTAAGGAACGGAAAAGAAAATGCTTACCTTTCCTTTTTTGTTTGATTTTGGTTCTTGACACTGCTGACGAATTGTCTAGGTTGTTTTGGTGGCAGCTTTGCTTTGAAAGCAAACCGTGGGAGCAATTCGGCAGCTCCTCCTCTGATGCTCTAACACAAGATGTTCGGCAAAAACAATCAAAGTTTCTCAAAATTGCTTTGCTCCCCGATCCTCTTGCCACCAAACAGCACGGATTCTACATTTTTCTGCTTTCAACATTTCCTCTGCTATTCCATCCAGCATCTTTGACATTGTCCTAGGACTGGGGTCTGTGTCCACAGTAGGTCCACAATCTTCCTAGATTGGACCCTATTTGCCTGTCACAACCAGATATTTAATATGATCAGGAGGTTAAACATATTCTCGTAATAAAGGTAAAGAACTCACAGGTGTCAGATAACTTAATCCGTGCAGCCTATTCAGAGAATTGAAATTAAAATTATTGCGTTGTAATCAAACTACTATAAGAAAACTAGCGAATCAGCCAAAAGCCCCCCAAAATGAATGGCCCCCAGGTGACGCCGGCCCCTCAAAGTAATTAATTAAAAAACTGTACGAATAAGGGCATTCACTGCTCATATCTCTCTCTCCATATTAGCAATCTCACCATAGAAGGGAATGCAGAACTCAGTGGTCACGAGGCTATAACAGTCTAAGATTCCTTGTCTAAGCTTTTTTTTTCATTTATTATAAATTTCAGTACAGTTTAAACTTTAGGTTATCCCTTACCTAAGAAGATACCTTCAGGTTTATGAGGGACGGTACCTCACAAGCAAAGCCGGTAAATTTGGCATTAAAGTGGTTTCGAGCAATCTTTAACGCATCATATCGAGAAATATTCAATTCAACTAGGAGATCCACCGATTCGATCTGATCCGAGAATGCTTTTTACCATAAAAAAAACTACACAAGACACAGCCTAGTTTCTACTCCTGATCCTCTGTATCCACTTTTTATGGAAACATTGCCAAATAATCTTGCCCTTTTCACAATTCCTAACTATCAGCCCAACGGGCTACTTCAATTTTTTATTGTTGAACCTTAATTAAAAAGACATTCTCGTATTACAAAAATGAAGGGGAACACAGTAGATCACAGCATGCATTCAGAAGTAAGGAATCCCTCGTTGCTATCTATGTAGGTGACTAACACAAAGGCAGTTGCAGGGGCATCAATGATCTATACATGTCCTTGCAATCTGACAGCAGACAAAGCCAAAGCATTACCATAAGTGATCCTCGTAGGTGACTACGGCTCTAGGAAATAGATAACAAAGTAAAATCATGGTGGATGGACATTTTTTTATGACCACTCATTTTATAGAAAGTCCAGTCTCCGGCTATCCAGCCATTTTCCATCTACTGTATTGCAAGAAGAAAAACCCACAAACTCTTATATTCAAGGAATGGCTTTAACCAGATTTCCAGAAACAACAACCACCAACGAAATCCAAGGTCTCGAGTCAAACCTAAACCCAACATTTGGCTTGGTCATAGAAAACAAGAAAAAACAGAGGCCAAACCCCCCCTTCATGTGCAAGTCCACCATGCACAGGTACCCATATGCTCCCATAATTCCATGGGGCACTTGAATTTATGGTTCTCCCCGGCACTCCCCCTTACATGTTGGCTAACCATAAGCCACAGGACACAGAGTGCCAACGACCCCATTAGGAATTACACATTGCAAAGTGAAAACAGCACATTCAATTGCAAAACCCAAAAACCCAGCTAAATATGCACAATAAATGTATTCGAGTTGAACAAGGACACGCCCAGGTTAACCATTTCCAGCCTGGCTAGGACTGTCTTGTACATTGAAATCAAGCAAAATAAAATCCCTATCCAAGTTGCATAAAAAGATTAAAGATAGCGATGCCATTACCATAACCTGAATTCTTACATAGTTACTGCTCCTACACTGACCAAATGTCCAAGGCCACTGACTGGTCCACTGAATCCAGGCGAACCATCACCTGAGATTCGAGTCATCGGGTCGAGCCCACTGCTTGGCCCTCCAATTCTTAACCTGCTCATATTCATAACTAACCTCAAGAATCTGGACCAGTCCCTAAGGACAACACCAACAAATCCTCGACTCCTCTAACAAAAGGAAAAATTCCTGCTTGTTATGCAGCACGTGAGTAATAGCCGCTTGCGGCCGGGTTACTCATGGCTAAAACCACTCATCAACTGACCAAACACCTGTTATGACCGTCAATGGACCCCATTAAAAACGGGTCAAACAAACCCGGTTCAGCTGATGTTTGCCGACAAACCTCCCAAAGCCGGAAATCAAAACTATCCGTTTCCAATGCATCCGCTCTTGAAAACATAAACGGCGCCGTGCTGGAAAGATCCATAGCAAGGAATCAAAACCGGCTTTAAAGTATCTTTCAAAGTAAAATATCGGCCCTTGTCACTAAAAAGTCTCCTTCATGGCCTTCTCTAAACCGGCTGTAGCAGCTGATGAACCGGTTGCGCCACCTCTGAAAAACCGCTTGAAAAAACCCACCATTTCCATTTCCGTGACTGTAAAATTTCTTGCCCTGATCAGCCTAAGAACTTCCAAGTCTCTTCAGCTTTCTTATTCGGACGGCTATGATCTTTGGTGCCGAAAAGCATAGCCGTGAAGATTCCGCAACTTCTGTTCCGGCTGCAACATCAAAATAATTCAGCAATCCTGGCGTCAGGATTTGCTGATTTCTACTTTCAACGCGTTATCAAGATAAGCCAATGCTTTCCCTGGAAAATAATCCCTTTTAGACTGCTACCACCATCAATAGACAATTATGCCAGATTTTGCCTCTTTGATTCTTGATCGCGGACAGGCCCGATGGCCGTTGTTTTCTGTAAGAACCGAGGGATTCTGTGACTCGGGTCGTTTGCTTCAATTGTTTCAGGAGAGACCTGTTTAGGAATCCAGAGTTTCTGATCGTCATATCCGAAGAGAAACCGTGCTTTCAAGAATTGAAAAGATTTCGTAGCTGAGCTTGTCAGCTGTCTATACTGGGTTCTTGCATTTCTGAAGATTTGATTGTACTCCATGAGAGAAAAGGAAGACGATATAAAAGAAAACTGGTGAAGGTTGTTTCCTATGGAGCGAACGTTTTTCTTGCTTGTTTCTCGTGAGGAGGAAGAATTTTATAGCTAAATGATAATAAATTCTTTCCTTGCTGCCAACCCCCACACACTTCGCTGCAGTTTCTTTTTTATCTTAATTTGGCTATACAAAGAGTTTTATTACCTTGGTATTAACGCCAGCCATAAATTTGTTTCAAAATTTTGATTTTGTTGCTGATCAATGCAAAGGACTTGTGTTGATTTGAAGACAAGAAAGCTTTACAGGAAACTTCCAAACTTTATGAAAAGACGGCCCAACCGAACCAGTCCCTTCAAAGCAGCACCCAAAACCAGACTTTCACTTCTGTTCAGCCTCGCAACCAATCTTACTTCACAGGAGAAGAAGTAAAAAAACAAATCAAAAGAGCAGAAACAAGAAACAAGAAACGCTCTCTTCTAGGAGGCGAAAAAATAACCTTTTTCCCCATTCCCCTGCTCTCTCTGGCACTCACTATCTTTCCCCTTTCCCTCTCTCTCTGGGTGTAGTGGGACGTGGTATCTTTCACCAAGAGCACGCGAAAGCTGGAGTGGTAGAAATTGCAGTACCTAGGATAGAAGGCATAAAAAGATTAACCAGCAACCAGCAAAAGAACAAACGATTAGCTAGCTAACACTCAAAAACAATACACCAAAGAAACCAAGGCGAGGTGTTGGTGTTTATAGGAAGAGGAGAGGAGGCAAGAACCACAGCAGTTACAGAGCATGTCTGTTTATGGCTTTTAAAACCACGATTACATTTTTCAACAGGGTCACTCCTTTCCCTCTCTCCACTCTCTCCTAATCTCTATAGTATGTGGGCACCTCACCTACATAAAAACAGGTATCGACCTCTACCCATTTTATTCCTCGTTAACCGGCTTGCCTCCGGTTCTTTCTTTATCCTGTAATACCGATTGATACTAGCCTCTTTTTATCAAGAAACAGATGACCAAGTTAAAGAAAGTTAATAACTGGCCTCCTCTTAATTTCCTTCAAGTATTATTTCAAAATTATTTTTACTTTGAATAAATTGAATCAAAGAATCCTAGCATGTCACCATTTTTTAGATTATGATTTGGGACTATTTTTATAGTATATTTAAATTAAACTAATTTATCAGACTTTGATCTCTTGTTAATGGAAAATACACTCTTAAACATATTACTAAACACAATTTTAATTACGTTAATTATTTTTCCCGATCAAGAGTGAAGTAATAGTGAGTCGATTCTTGGGTAAGAAAACTGACAATGCCTAAACAAAGAGAAAAGGAGAGAGTGGTTGTACCAAATTGTACTTGAATGGCGGCGGGGTCATTTCTTGTTCTTGATGTAAAGGGTCTAGATTTCGTTGGCGCTCTGAGCCCGTGATCAATGGTCAAGCTGTTCACCAACAAAAACTGATGAGTTGTTTTTATTTTTTATTTTTTTTTCCGATTTCTCCTCCCGCCCCACGTGTCCTTACGCGGAGGGCTGGAGCCACCCCCGTCGGCTAAAGAATGGAGCCGCACTAACACTTTGCAAGACAAATTTTTGGCTTGGGTGTTTTTTTTTCTTTCTTTCTTTCTAAATTCAGATTTTAGAATCAAATATTCGTTAGAATTCGAATTAATTTTTTCTAGATATATTAAGTTTATGTAAAGTTTTTGTTCTTAAAATTATCTAAAATTAAAATAATTTTCTGTGCTGATTTAAATATATTAATCTTTGTCCCAAAAATTAATGTTAATACAAAAACTTCTTATCCGGGTTCCGGTATATTCAGATACAGTTTATTTTTTGTATTTGAATTTGTTTTTAATTATTTTTTATTTAAAAATATATTAAAAATAAAAAATTAATTTAATTTTTATTAGGAAACTTATTTGAAAAAAAACAATACCGAAAACACATCGGGACCAAGAGTATTAAATGCTGATATAATTTTGACTGTTTAAGCGGCAACAGGATTTGACGAGTCTTCCATTTACGAAAATGCATGCTAACCTCTTTTTTTTTTTTTTTTGGTGGTAATTGCCATCGACGAGTTCTTCTATTGCCGGAAGCATAGTCATTGGATCCGATTTGATTTTAAAATTTGGATTTTAAATTTGTGATCACATCACTTAATTATTTAGGTTAAATTTTAAAAAAAATTAAAATAACAATGCTTTATTAAAAAAATTGGATCGTGTTGTAACTGTTTTTTTGGACTTGTCTTGTTGAGTCAATTGGTTCGCTTGGTTTTAACCTATCAGAGCAACGTGTCACTTAAAGTTTTTTGTTTTTATGAAGCAATCGGGAGTGCTTTTTAAAAGCGCTTCGAAAAAAAAAATTGAAATATTTTTTTTTATTTTAAATTAATATATTGTTGATGTTTTTAAATTTTTTTTGATGAGCTAATCTCAAAAATAAAATTTATAAAAAAAAAAAAAAAATTATTTAAATTATTTTTTTAATGAAAAATATTTTTGAAAAATAACGAAGTATTATACTCCCAAACATATATTAATTTGATTTAAGTCTCTAGTTTTGAATCAACCCAGTCGGCCGAGTATAAAATACTATGGACAGGAAGCTTTTATTTGTTTGGTAATTGACATTACGAGACTTACAAGGGCAAAAATGGGTTCCACTATGTGAACGTGCTGACGGGCAAATGTGTGGTCGCTATCAGGTTATTTGGCCTCGGCAGGAAGGTAGGGGGAGTGGCAGCTGTAACATGGATGCCATAGTTAAAATAGCAAATTTGAGAAGTCCAGGCTATGAAATCATGGCTAAAGTAAATGTACTTTCTTTTTTTAGTCATTAAAAATACCCAAATTTATCTCTGAACTACGAAAAAAAATTAAATTTAAACCCAGTTTTTCTCCGACATGAGACAATTATTCCAAGAAGAGTTGCCTAGATTAGTAAAATCTAATGATTAATAACTATAAACATAACTCGTAACAAACAAACAAAAAACCAATGACTACTACGAGGAGGCTGCACTCTTCAAATTGTTTAAAAATAAATTTAGTTGTAATTAATGTTAAAATACCATGTTTGTTGGATTGTTTTTATTTTTTATTTTTTTGAATTATTTTGAAGTTCTATATCTAAAATATATTTTTTAAAAATTTTAAAATTTATTATTTTAAATATATTTTTAAAAAAGTAATATCTCTTACACTACCTATAGATTTCAAGCAGATCACAAACAGAGAATGAAGTGGGGAAAAACTACAAATTGTTTTAGAATGATCTAGTCTTCCGGTCAAGAAAGACTAGTCAATGGTCATGACGTGGGGGCCTATTCATATGGATGGAAATGGTTGAAATTGTCAAATATTCGAATCAAATCCTCAAAAGCACATTAATTACTCTGTCCGTTTGGGTTTTCAAGGCTAATGATCAGATAAAATAAAAAAATTTTTTCCATGTTTTTTTTTTTTTTTTTCCCCCCCCCTCTTTTTTTCTTTCATTGTTTATTTATTTATTTTATTTATTTATGGGATTCCAATGTTCGATTCACTGTCAGTCGAGGCTCCCGACTACTTTTCCACGCTCCTTTACACCGTGCTGCGGCGTCCAAACACACATGTGCAGCCATGTAGAAAGAGTCGCATCGAGTTTCATAAATACCAGATTACGCCATTAAAAATTTCATGTAAATGAAGCAGTGGACGCTGGAAAAGGGAAGAAGGAATGCTGCCCTTTGCCGATTTTCTTGGAGCCCATCAACTCGTAATGAATATTGTAGTTGGGGTCGGCACCTGAGTTGATGGAAAACACCCCCTTTCTTTTTTTTGTGAGGTTCTTATCCACTAATCTCTAAAAATTTCTTGATATAAACAAGTGACTGACATGCCAATTTAACATCATGTCTTGTTGATTGTTTAGTATTAATAAAAAGGGTTTATTGAGTTTTTATAATGATATTGGTAAATATATATTAGCATTATCTTGATATTATATTTTTTTAAAAAAATATAAATTTGTTTTTAATTTAAAATTATATTTTTAGATCATTTTCTAATATCAATTATTTTGATATGTTTCTAAATAAAAAAAAACACTTAAAACCACAACTAATTACCTTATTCTTAAATATATTCTGTAAATCGACACCATGCTCCACTGTACATGAGCTTGCGGGCAATCATTAAGCCGTTTACTACAGTTTTTCAATAAAATCTTAATTTCTCCAAACCTTACAAGTTCCCTCCGATCCAATTCCGTCTTGGATTCAAGAAAGATTTAGAGGGTCTCTTTCGTTATCTTTCCATGGCTGTTCTCTTGGTTGTGAGTTCACTTTCACTAGCTTTTAGGACACGAAAAGGGTTGTGTAGGAAAATCATCGCCACGTCACCATTGGTATCTCTCTCCACATCTCCTCTCATAGCGAATTAGTGATAGTGAGACCCTAATCCATGAGATTATAGAATTTTTTTACTGAAGCACTCACTCCCACTAATCACCGTGAAGATCATATTAAGGCCCACTAAACTTCCTATTAAGCGTTCAACCCAAAATCACACGCACGCAAGGACAATAATTACAGGAGAGAATTTTCTCGGACTTAATTATACCTCCAACATTCCTCAAAAGTCATTCCCATACTTAGTAAATACTTGCTTCATCAACCCACTTTGTGTTTTTTTTTTTTTCCTTCATTAAATTTTTAAAGGATTCACAACAAAACACAAACAATAGATGCGAGCCAGGGATGGGCTTGCAGTGACTGGATGTCTACAGAGGGACAGCAGAACAAGCCATTGAAGGGTGTTGTGTTTAGCAAGAAGCAAGAACCTGTCTTGGCTTCTGTACAACAACTCACTTGTGTTGCCTCGTGGTGGTTTTGTCACTTCTCATCAAGTTTGATATCCCGTACCTCCATAACTCTGTTGGTTCTCGTCACATTTATCTATTAACCCCTTCTCTATTTACCTTCCTATTGCTCACAATCCATCCTACTGGTTGCTGACCTTTTGATTCCATGTTTTCTGGATCCTGGTGTCCAAAGGTTTTGATTAAAGGGTTCCTCCCATTTTCAGCCACTGAATCAAATCGTTGATAATCCCATGACTAGGTTGTAGTGTATAAAAACTGTAATCTCAAGAGAACATTTTGCATTCCATCCCTTGTTTCAACTCTCGATTTCTTATGGTTAAAAGGGCCAATTTTCTTGTGGTTAAAGTAGGCCGGAAAAAGAAAATGGCTTCAATGATGGCTGATTAATTGTGGTTAAAGGGGACGGTTTTATCTTTCCGTCCGGGCACATCTAAGAATACGGTCCATATGATGCAGCACCCTGGCGTGGTCCAAAAATCTCCGCAGGTTACCGCGAGGAATCATGGGCTTTTAGCTGAGCTCTTTTTGCTAGAAAATGGAGAAGGTCCTTGATTAAAACAGAACCCTTTTCACGTTATTGGCCTGGAATCGTGGATTTTACATGAACATCTGAGTTCCAAACTCGTCATTTTTTTTTTTTTGGAATGAAGTTGTTGTTGGGAAATGAAAAGCAATTTTCAAGCACTCAGATCACTCATTGTTGCAAATGATCCCGTGGACGATCAGTCATTTTCTAACATGGTCCCCTTTCAAGATATATGGAGGGCCAATTGCCTTCATGGTCCATTCACTTTCCATAGCTCCTCTTTCCTCTGTCACATGGATACACAGTGCATGCCTTAATCTTCTTCCTTGCACTCCAAAAGTCACAACAATTTCACTGTGATTCCACCATTGAATAGAAGGCATACAATAAGAACACCACAGTTTTCTTCAAGTACAGGATGTATGAAGGAACTCCCTTCTCTGATTCTTTCTGAAACTTCTTTTTGTATTATTGCATAAAATTTAACCATCAGTTTCTTTTCTTCCAGCCGCGGCTATCTGGCCTTTGCCTGCAGATGGAAGCAAGAGCGACGGCGAAATTACAACTCAAAGGCCTTTAGTAATGAAGGCAAAGAAAGCTCCTGTAGAATTGAGTGAGGAGCCTGTCTAAAAGTAACTTGTGAAGAAAAGGGAAACTGTTGCTCGGTGCTGTTGCTCTTATTATAAGGATACCAGTATTGGTTCTGGGATGCTTGCTCTGCCCACAGTAAGCTTCTCCTGCTGTAACGATTTCCCTTACCCTTTCTCTCTCTTCCTCCACTCACATATTCAAGCTTTCAACGCACTTGTGAGTAACAGACACTTATGATTATTCCCCATGATTATTTACAATCATGCTAAAGCCTTGCCATTTCAGAATTGATCCCATTCGTAATGATTAATTAATGTATCAAAACCTTCATTTCAGGGAGGTATTCCAAGTTCAATATGCATGATAGTATGTTGGGTTTTTTTCCTAATTGAAGCCACTTTTGCTTGTTGAGCATCAATGGGGGTTTGAGGAGGAAGCAAGGGAAAAAATGAAGATGAGGGTGAAACTTAGAGCGGTCATATCTATTAGGACTATGGCTCAAAGAGACCCTAGGAGACTGGGGTGGAACCTTGGCTACCATTCACCTAATGTCTTTTGGTTACACCTCCATGAATGCCTATAGTTCCTAGTCTGGAGAGTTCCCTTTTCATTTGGTAAATCTTCCAGAATCTGTTTCATCCTGCCTCTTTCACTACTATATTCAACTGTGCTAGTTTCCGTTGGTGGGACTCATGCAACTGATCAAGTCAATCAATGGCTTACTGCCTTCTTGATAGGTATACGATGATTTTGTTGTTAAAATCATGCTAAGAAATGCAAATAAAATGCCTCCACACTATTCCACTTATTTGGAACAGCTTCCCCTATTCCTCTTGGAAACGTAGTGTTACTTTTGCATCAGAAACATGTTTTTTACGACCGGGCTAGTTACTTCAATGGCTACATATGAATCCTAACATCGAGGACGGAATAATGCACAGGTTTGCCTACTATTGCGATTGAGGTGATAGCTGTTGCTTTCGGAGGGTGGTCAGGATTGGAGGGAAGTGGAGGATGGGGAAAAGTGCCAGCTACAATTCCTGTGATGATTTTGGCTTTAGTGTATCATGGTCTAGCACCTGGTAAATAGATTTTTCTCCAAAATATGTACTTTTTTATCAACAGAAAGCCTCCTCGTTTCCGCTATTCAATATCCTTGCAGTTCTCTGTGCTTATTTGGGTGGTGACCTTTAAGCGACCTAAGGACTTCCAGTTTTGCTGGGCAGCACTAGTTCCTTTGCTGGCATTGCTTGTTAGGGATGCAAATGCACTTGGCCTTTCTGCCCAGGCTGATCAAGTTGTTGAATCCAGGTTTGCTTATGAGGTTAATTAGACTGAATATTTTATATTAAGCCATGGGTATGCTCAGTAATTTTCTAGTTAAAGTAATTCATATTTTAGCAAACAATCTAAACAACATGATGACATTAATTAATATCTATGATGCACGGTCCTTGCATCAGTGAGAGATGGAGTGGGGTTTCATATATGTTAGAGGCCTTTCTCACTTCTCTGCAGTAGCACAACATCATTTGATTGGCACTCTCCTTGGCTTCTTGGAGTTCTTGAAGGAGCTACTGATGAACCTCTCTAGGGTTTCGAAAGCAACACGAACATTACAGGTAACATTTTTTTTTTTTCCCCCCCCTTTTTTCTGAATTCAGCCTCATAGTGATTATCTATCAGCACCCAAGTTCTCCTATCCCATAACATTAATAGTATCATTAGCGCAAAATGCAAAGTTATTACAGGAACCCAATTGGGATGGACGTGATTGGGGGAAAAGGAATAAAAATACCTTCACGGCCAAAGGCAATGGCGGTTGCTCCGACGCTAGTTGTCTCAACCATTGTTCCAGATTGCATTCTCTGCCGCCACAGACATCGCTGTAAGTCCCTACAAGGATGCCAAGCATCGGCACACATGAAACTAACAGGACTTTCAAGAAGATACACCTAATAACAACTAGCGTTTAGCGCTTTCCGTTCAAAAAAGGAATGCCTAACGCATGTTTTGGATCAGATGCACACAGATCATTAGGGAAAACTAGAGAACCGATCCTTCTGATCACTGAGTCACTGACCCTTCAATGTGGAACAGGGAGGCTTGCTGCCTGGACAATTCTCGATGGAGTTTCCTCCCACCGGCAATGGCCGGTGGGAAATGTATAACAGGGGAACGAGAGGACAGTAGGCAAAATGAGCTATCAAGAGTTAAGGGCCTGCCTCTTCTTGGGGTGGGCATCTTAGCAAGTGGGATAGTGGTGGAAGCAAATCTTGCAGGAATTTCTCAGCATTGCACCATTAAACAAGGACAGCCAAAATCATTCCACTCCAAATATGAATTGCCTTCAATTTTACCGACCAGCTTGTGAAACGGAAATACGTTTATTTCCAAATTTGGTGGAAAACAAGGGAATAAAAAAATAATCCAAATTTTCCCAAAATGTATCATTTTCTTAGTAAAAAAAAAAATAACTCTAGCTTTACTAGTATTGTGTCCACGGTTGCGGAGAAGTCTATTAAAAATTGTTTTAACAATTCACTCAATTTAGAAATTTAAGTGAATGGAATGAAAAGGCAATCCAATATTAACTATTGAAAAATTTTTAATTAATATGTATTTTGGCAGTATTTAAACATTCTATTAGTATGTTATATTTGACCTTTAAATGCACCATGCATATGAACATGTTTACGTTTTTTTCAATAAAAAAAAGGATGGAGTTAACTATTTAATTTATTTTTAAATCTACTTAGAAGACTAGATAATAATCAGTCTATACTGAAAAGGATATTTAATTTTAGTGTTAATGATTTCATGTAAAAACTATATAAAATAACTAATAAAAAATTAATTTGATTAAATAATAAATAATGAAAAAATAAGGGGGGGAAGAATGCTGGCCAGGGCGGGGCAGGGGCCATGCCTCCATTATGGCCCAATAGGCGACTTGCCCACACATCGGGGTTGGACACTTGCAGGCCCAAACCACTCAAAAGAACCAGATGCAGTCGATGCGACGCATTGCTGCCTCTACAACTTCCACCTCTGAATATCCAAATCAAATGAAAAACTTAATTTCCCCCTCCGTTCAACTGAAAAAGGCAATTTAATATCACTTTTTTTATTTGAAAAGAACAACGTAGTTTTATGCCAAGAATAACTAAAAACAAATGCTGTTTCAATCCATCTAAATACAGCAAAGACAATATTATTTGAAGTTTTTTATAATATATTTTTTTCTTTTTATTACCCTACCTCCTCTTGTTGCAAGTATTAATATAGTAAAAAAAAAAAAAGTGAAATTACTTGGTTTTATTTTCATTCTCATCTTTTAAATTCCATTATTACCCCAACACCCACAGACATTATGTTTATGCAAATAGCCTACATCCTGGATCTTAGTGGATAGAAGCATTGGAGTTGGGAGAAATCTCCACAAAATCACAATGATTTTTGGAACTCAAGATTTTACTTTTTAAAAAAAAAATTATTTTTTCGATGATATTAGAACAGGGATAATTTATTTCACAAGAAGATTTTAATTATTGCATAAAGTAAACATAAATCAAACAATACTGAGTCATATACATATTAGACAAGTGAACAAAAAGCATTCTCACCAAGCTGGAATTCCAACCTTCAAGTTCAAAAAGTACATGCAAAGGATAGTATTTGAAACACCTCTGTCTACTTGGGCCAAAGTAAGATCCTAGTTTTTTTCACAGTTGTAACATGCTTCAGAAGGCATTGGTACAAACATCATGGGGAGCATCCTTGCGGCTTCTTTATTCAGGTGACCAATCTTTTCCTCAGTTTCTTGCTCCAAACCGCTTCACATTAGCACCAGAGTCACCGCTGCTCTGTTTGATGTTCACCTAAGGAGGTTCAAGTCAGCTCTTGAATGATACAGCAACGTGCTCAAATCAGATCATGGATTGACTTAAGTGTCGTTTAGTAAATGACGAGGAAATTATGGGAGTAAGAATGACCATGTTTTGGCCAATCTCTTTAGGAGTGCCTGAAATGACATTCGAGGAAAGCGGAGAACAAGTGCGGGATATGCAATGCCGGAGAAGTAGCTTACGTTGCTAGGAATGCATGATGGATATATCACACACAATCACATATAAGTAGCAAAGGTGACTAGCAAATAAATTAATATTTCCTCATTCATAAGATTCTCATATGAATGAATTAACATAGGGAATTTTTCCCTTTTGTGGTTCTTACCTCAGCAAGCTTCCTCTGAAATTCAGCTTCCATTTGAGCACGATAATTCAGCAATCTCCGTGCCAGCCTCTTCTTTGGATTGTTTCAGTCTAAGCCTTTTTTTCTGGACAAAAATGAAACAGATGCGTGTAAGAATCACAGATCTGCACCAATGCAGTGATTGATTAAATCATAAATGCAATTAACAAGGTGTGAATGTTACTTCCAGGGTACTCAAAAATTTAAGCTTTAACCATATCACATTCCAAAACAACTAAACATAAGCTTCAATTCAACGTTTGAGCGGCAAGTCCAATTTTAAATTTTCCTATAAACCCATGGTATGCAGCTCTAAGTTGCAGAGGAGCACAGGAAACACACTCGAGGAAAACAGAAGCCCAACCTGTCCGCTCCTTGTTTGGTTGGAAGGAGAGAAAAACCCGGGACTAGGTAAGTCCATTCCTTCCCCCTACTAATCTGTCCAATGTCCCTCCACCCAAACAATCACAATAGTGCAATCTAGGACTAAGGTCGTCGCATCCGAACAACCTGGGACAAAAGCATCATAGATACACCATAAATAATGTAATTTTTTAGCCAATTCTATCTAGTGCCCTTTGTACAAGGATGTGAAATGAACACAACTACCAGGATTTTCTCAAGGCAAAGGGATGAACAAGTAATTTAAAAGGAGAAAGAGATGTATTTCTACTACCAAAAGCCATAAAGAAGGGAGGACGTGTTTACCATTTCTAGCAGCATTGACAATCTGCTGAGCTTTTTTGCTCTGCAGCAAAGTAAGAGTTGATTTCCATTCTGACCCCTGCTGGCTTCCATGCTTCGTGAACTCTCCAACGCTGTACTGAAAAATAAAAGACGATGAGAGCACCTAATTTTAGCACCTGAAGCTTCCTTGCAGTAAAATATCAATTGGCTTCATCAAGTATGCAAAGTGGATTTTTGATTTGCGTCAAAACAAACAAAATACAAATACAAATACAAGGCTCGAACGAGTAACAAAATATATAAATCCATGACCATTTACAAAACAAGAAAATTGCTATAAATTACTTTTTTTTCAAGCCAAAAGACAATCCATTTTCTATTTAAAAAAATATTCATACAAAAATAACTATGTGCTCACAATCCTCAAGAAGATCAATAAGTACAAAGCAAAATGTAACCATCCTATAGTATCTTTATCTTTATAGATAGCAACCAGTGCTCAAAATCCAAAATTCCCAAGAAACCAATCACTACCCTTTTAAATAAAAAGATAAAACGCGTCCCATCTTATCGAAAAAATCTCACTGATCCAACACATCCCCTACTCTTAACATTCAAGATCCACACAAATGACTATGAATTCAATCTCGATTACAAAGAGTAACTTAGAACACAAACAAACAGCAACACAGCAAAAATCTACCAATTCCAGCAAAACGAACCATAAAAAAAACCAACTAAGATTTTTCACGTAAGGAAACCATTTCCAAGATTTAACCATTCAAGAAAATGTGATCAAAGAAAAATTTGGCGAGTAAAAGATCCAGGTGCAAACTGTGCAGTGTGATCTGGGAATACATGGAGGGATGTTGCCAGAGACGTAGCAGAAAATCTAGAAAACATGACCAGGAAGAAAATCAATTACCTGAGGGAACCGGTACTTTTTTTTCTTTTTTTCCTTCTGGTCATTGAGATTTTCTTTCTAACACATATACTTCGACAGGTGGTTAGAAACTTATGCCTTTGGCAAGTTAAAAGTAATTTTTTAAAAATTTTATTTTTCAACAAAAAAATTAATTTTACAAAATAAATTTAAATAAAATATAAATTTAAACTTTCTAAAAAACACAACTACACCACAACAATAAACACTTCCTCACCTTAGTCCTATGCTGTAGATCTCTATTCATTGAGTTTTACAAAAATTAAAATTCAAAAAAATTCAAAAAGTCAAAAATTAAAAAAAAAAAAAAAAACCGCTTGTTTTGTTCATCGACTCATTCAAAAAAAAAGGATTGTTTTTTTAAAATAATATAAATAATATAACAAAAAGAAGAAAAACATGGGACGCTGTTAGAAGAGAAAAGGGCTCGAAGGGGTAAATCAAGAGCTGGAAGCTGGCTTGGACCTCTGATCACTCCTTCTCTACCAAGACAGGGAAGAGAAATGGAAGCGGGCTTGGGACCTCTGATTTGCTCTGTGAAGCAGTAAGATCTATCCTCTCCTCTTGCCAAACTTTGTCGATCTTCCAATCGTATTTAGCCTTGAGCTTCCTTTAGTTCATAATCATCAACCTACTAATGCAACCATTACCTTGTTCCTTCTGTCAGCCTGATCCAACATTTTGACAACGATTCTTCCTCTTTGATTGAATCCCACATTGAAGAAAACAAAAATGCATGGTTTGCATACAGAATCGGCAATGAACCCACCTGCAAAAAATGTGTATTGACATGGGATGTCTAAAAAATAACTGAATCAGCCAGACTGGCCTAGGGCTAAAAGCTCGTCCATATAGCAACGGTCCCAGGGCATCTTGTCTCCAAATGAGGGTAGTTTCTAATAGGCTCCTCGTATAATTTATTTTTGAGGATAGACACAACAATGTTGCTAATTTTCATCAACTTGTGCGCGGTAGTGATAGGCAGACTGCCATTGCTACTGTGATCCCGAGTCAACCCTATAGAAAAGTAAACCAAAGGTCTATTGTTTGAGCATCATCCCTGTTTTTAAAACTTTTTTGTCTTTTCAAACATGAGAAGTCTATTGTTTGCGCAGAAACAAGCCTGAATTCAAACTGATACATTCCAACGAAAAATCATAATTGGAGGTTTACTCGGAGGTTCATCCGGGTTTTAATAACTATACCAAGAACTTCTTTCTCATGTTATTCATTGAAACTTCACTGCCATCCAAGTCATTCACCTCAATCGCAATGGCATTGCCTCCATCGTATCATAGTGGATTCTCCATGGCAATCTTTTTTAAAATTTAAGAAGTCGAAGTAAGAGGACTGGGACTTTTGACAGTTGGAACAACATCAAAGGTCAAAACAAGGGATCCTTTGACACATTCTTAAAAGAACCTGGGTCCTTTCAAAGATAATGGATTGTCCATACGAACTCCATCGACAAAAAAGTAACGAACTGGGAAATGCTAGAATATTATACTTCTCGGCCAACATTGTTTCCACAGTAGCATCCAACCTTGGCAAGTATTGCCTCACCCTTGATCATGCGGTTGGCTGCAGCTGTATACTCGGGGGCCAGCAAGCTTGCTATGAGTAGCACCATGGCGTATAGAAAATCCACCATCAAATGCCAATTCTTGTTAACCGAATCACTAAAATTCTTGTCACCCAAGTATTACCACATCTTTGTCGTCAGTAAAGTGGTGGCTTTCGCAGATTTTTGATGTTTAAAGTTTTTTTCAGACTCTCAAAATCTTGATTGGTGGTTAGTATATCTGCCCCATGAAGACTTGGTTTATCCTCACGAAGGGAAAGAGCTTTTGCAATATCTTCATTGTGAAGTGTACCGCCGAAAGACAGTGGAGAGCAATAGACGAGTAGTTGTTGTAAACATTTTTTAGAAATAATCTGACACACAAAACATCACGCAGACTGGGGGGGATCCTTGTATTGGCCAGAGGAAAACTGTTGCTTCTGTTTGTACTATTGAACAGATCTCGCACTCGCTAAAACAGGATGCACAACTTTTTAAAGCCATTTTGTCGGACAATGCAATCACCTTTGCTGCAGATCATAAAGGGCATTCAACTTTATAAAGAGTGACGACATTTTCCAAAATAAGTACCTTCCCCCTTGAGTAGGGAGAATCACGTGAAGGAGTAAGGGACTACTATAACTATCAGAAACTTGAACAGGTTACCTGCTTTCTTTATTATCTTGAATGCAAAATTGATTTCACAAGTTCAATAAAATACATACTCCAATTACTGTCAAGGGGATGTGATTTTGATACCATGTTAATTTGTCTGACTGCCTCCTCATAAATGAATTCTGACCGCCTCTGCCTCTAGTTTCATATCAACATTATCCTTTGTTTGGGCATTTCTCTGATGTTTTGATTCACCTCTAAGATTAAACCGATTTAGTGGGTATGCCAAGGATTTCTTCACGGACATGGAGCATCCTGATGTCCACTTGCCAGAAGCACGAGCGGCCCCAATTAATTCTACCTCGTTCATTTTCAAAATATCCGAGGACCTGCACAAAACATAGAAGAAACACTTGGTACCAATCAAAACAATGGTGTGTCAAGGAACTTAGATAGCATAATTAGAGTGACAGTGAGCAGGGGAAACTTTCAGATGTAAGGGTGTAATGTTTTTGGTATGAAAAAGAACTTTTGCAATACAATATAGGCATGACAGACCTGCTTCATATAGAAGATTAAGAAAATAGGCCCTGCCTTACCTCAGAATACTGTTGCAAACGCTGGCGCATGGTTGATACAGTGTCCTGTATATCTTGTCAAGAAGGCTTAAAAGTACATCCCACTTGATTCACCTAACAGATCCACCTACTTCAATCATATGGAGAAAGATCATATAAACTCTTAATGTAACCAATGTACAATTTCAGGAAGAACTTTAATTATTTTATGCGAACTTCCACAGCAATGAAGTCCATTTGGGAAAAAAAGAAGAGAACAAATACTGAGCTCAAAAACTCAGTTTCCGCCCTTCTGAGATTCTCGCATCCTTCCTTAGAAAAGCCTTTTTATAAAGCAAATCCTCTCTCCTTTGCAAGGGATACAAGTTCAACGAGTGGATTCAGATAATGAGTTGCTTCCTCCACCCTGTAAGAAACAGCGAACAACTTTCTTAGCAAACGAATATAACTTACTCACTACCATCATACATAATAAAACATTTTTGCCATTTTATTTTGGAAAACAAACACAAGAAAGCTAATGAAACATGCATGATCAGAAGCAATGGCAAGGAATCCGGGTGCTCATCTCTATCAGCTTTAAAGTGGGTAATCGGCAATTTAGATTAATTCTCCCTCGGTATATCTTCAAGCAATTATCATAGAGAAGAAGGATATGATGTTTGTGAAAATAACGCATTAGAGAACGGGGGAGAGCTAATGGAAACATTGACGTACCTTAAAAATGGTTCCGCACTTATTTCTTTTTCCCACTATTCGCTTAAAGTCCATTAATACTTGAGAAAATTCCAGGATAGGGTGTAAAATCAGGAGTTAGATAGGTTTACTTTGACATCGTCATCAAATCTTTCCTGTATCTTCAACAGCAACACCTAATACCTTGATCTTAACTCTCTCAGTAGTCCTTTAATCATAAGCTACCTGCTCCAAAGCTTTCTAAACTTCGCGCCCGGGATACAAACTTGAAATTGAAGTGCTATCTATCTCAGTCAACCAATTCCCTCGTGTGCTGGCGATTTGTTCAGTTCTTCATGTTCCAGTGCCACAACGTGAAGGGGTGTTTTTGTATTACTTCCATTGCAGGACTTGCTTGGCGTTTCAAATTTTCGTATTTAATTTGCTCTGGCTGTGAATCTTGTTTTTGAACCAAATGCTCCTCTTTACCCAATGTCTTGACTTATATGTAACTTGTCAGCAGAGGTTGAAATCTTCCAATATTCTGAACACGATCCTGGGCTGTAGTTTCCCCAGAAATGGATTACGAGGTTCTGGCATTGCATCCACAACATATTAATATGAAAATTTCTTCTCTGAGGGAGGATTTCATAATCATAGGAGTCTATCTCTGCCTTCCATTCCTGGGACATTTCTTTTATAGGAAAAAAATAAAAGACATCCTCCTTCATTGGATTATTTCTACGTCGCGCAAAAACTATTACCCTGAGCCAACACATTCCACACTATTCCCAGGGATAATTCATACTCTTTGAATTTGCTCACTAACGAGTGCTTGCCATGTCTCTGATGGTCTCTTCAAAGGCAATCCGATCAATATCTTCCTTAACTATGCTTTCACCGTCACACCGTTCTACAGCCTCATTCCAATTCCTTGAAATTTTCTGTGAACAAGGTTGACAATATTTCCTCCCTTGTTGTTCCCTCTAAAGCATGTTCTTGAAAAAACAATTCCTTTCTGCTCTGGCATCCCGGCACTTCAGTTAACACGGAGTCGAGAGTACAGCAACAATCCTTCAGAGCCTCTCTGGAGACAAGATAAAACATCTCCTCTGTAATCTGATCTTCAATCTTATCACCTTGCATTTTCTCATCGCACTCGTTGACAATTTCCTTCAAAAATATGTTCTTATATACCTTCTCTTACCAGGATCGCAATGTCATAACTACGTAACTCAGCGCAGCATTCCTGTACTAAGCCTTCCAAAAGGAGTAATGTAAGTGTCTTCTACCTTCTCATTTTGCAAAATTTGTATCTTCTTTCTCCCTCATTTCCAGCTTTCTTTATTACATTATGCAGTCTTCTCATTTGGCATCATGAGAAATTGAGTTGCTATTCAACTTCTCCAATGCGTCAGTGCCATGATCTTTCATATCAAAAATGATACAGCATCTTCGTTGAAGGAACGTTTCGTCGTGATCTTCACCTCCATGGTAGCCAAAAAGATGCATCAAGGTTTTCCCTCCAGTCGAGTAAATTTCCCAGTTTGGCAGTAACATCTCGGAATCTTTTCGTCTTGGACTAACAGGGTCCCTTTTCTGATCTCCTATTGCATGTACACCCTTTTTCCTTGAGAATTTCTAGTTTCTGTAATTTAAGCTCTTCACCTTTTTCTCCTGATGATTGTTTCAAGACTCTTTATTCATCTTAGAAACGTAGTGCGCGCTGTCTTCTTCAGAATCCTCTACGTTCAGGCTGCTTCATCTGGTCTATTGTTCCAACTCTTACAGTGAAATCGTCAGTGGTATAAGAAATGCCCCCTTCTGATGAAAACTTCCCTTTCATTTTCGTAGAACTCCTGCTCTCGCGACTGCTGTGGGAGATGCTAAGAGGCTCTTGTTCGTCTTGCAAGCATGTTATCTCTTTCATCAAATCCGCCAAATGCTTGCTCAAGCCTATGGAAACTTGCTTACTGCCACCTCCTTACTACTGCTGTGAAAATTCTCCTGGATATCCTCCCATGAAACCTTGGATCAGGATTACTATTACAGCTTTCTCAATGTGTCCACCCTAACTGTTGCTCAGTCGGCTTCCAACTCCGACAAGAAAAATGGCATTCTGGCATCTTTTCAAAAGCAAAGACCCCAATGGTTTCTTTTAAGATGTCCATGTCTGAGCTCATCTGCTCAACCCTCAAGCTTTACAAAACCATGATATCTCCTCTTATCAATATTTTCATCTCCAGGAGTCAAGTTGCTGTTTGATATTCCACACCTGCTGATCATACTGAATCCTTCAGCTCAGAGAATCCTTCATCTCTATTCCCATCGCCACTTACCAGATTGCCAAGAACCTGCTCCTCAATGACATCGGTCTTTGTTCTCTCAAGCTCCAGATTGGCACGTAAAGATTCCAATTCTCCTTTCCTTTGAGTACCAATTCATGCCTGAGCTTCATTTCATTTTCTAACCTCTCAGGTAACTCTCTATCCTTTTCTGCGGATGGCCAGCTCAGTTTCTATAAGCCGGCCTGTCAAGACGGTCTCTGATTTCTGCCATGTCCCCTAAAGCTTCTTTCATCACTGCTTTCAAGACTGCTGTCAGCTTCTTCAAGAACAAACTTCTGACACCCTTCCAACTGCATCACTGCCAACTCGTAAAACTTTTAATATCTCATGTAAACGAGCAATAACTCCTTCCTTGGAGTGGACTCTTTCATGTGCCTTGTCCATTCTAGAGTGCAGCATAGACATGATCGTGGAATCTGTTCTGTGGATTTAACCTTACCACCCATCCTACTGAATACCTCATCCATTTTTCGAGTTGCAAAGCAATGAGCAATGAGAGATGCCAAACTCTAAAATCGAGAGAAAGGAATATCCCTCCTCTGTCTCCCCCACTTTTTTGCCCTAAAAAGAGGGATGATCCAAACTGAATTTTTCCGTGATCTTACAAGGTCCACATCGATCTATTCCTACTCCTCCTCCTCCACTTGGTCACTCAAAGCAGCTTGGTAAAGGAATGGAAAATTGGCTTGCTTAGTCCATATTATTTCTTTTGTATTATTTGCAAAAATGATAGGCCAACCCACTGCAACGAACCAAAAAGGGCTGATGTTGGCTGAATTTCATTCATAAATCTTAGTGCGTCTGCATGAATGCAAAGAGTAAACATTACAAACCTAAATCACCTTCCGGTTGCAACCCAATTAAAATCCGAGGGACAGTCCGTACTCATTTTTAATTTATCAAAACAATTTTTCTAGAAGAATTACATTTATAAAACCGAAACTCATTAAGGTAGAGTTGATCTAGATTAATAAAAAATATTATTTTAATTTTTTTAAAAAAAATATCAAAAACAAATCATTTAAAATAAATAAATAAATAAATATTAAAATGAATTTCACATTAATTTGAATTCAAGTTACAAATTAAACCATTTAGTATCTGCTTCGAGAGTACTTTGTTTATGTTACAAAAAAATTTTTAAGATATTTTTTAATAATTTTTTTAATGTAATTTTTTTTTCTTCAAACACCTCAAAAATATTAAAAACATACTAATAATAATTAATTGACTATTTTTTCAATTGACCCTATAGTTTTAAAGGCACTCATTATTCAACCGGAATGTGTAGCTTTCGACTTTAATTAAACAAGATTTAACCGATCTGATTGATATTAAATACAACCCAAATTAGGTTACGAATTTTTGAGATCGTTCTCCATAAAATTTTAATTTTTTTTTTCGTTAAAAATTTTATTTTTTTTGTTCAAAATTTATTTTTTTAATAATTTTAATTGTTTTAATATAATAATCTAAAAAATAATTTTTTTAAAAAATAGTTTTGATAAAAAATTATTTTAAAAAAAAAAAACAAAAAAAAATAATTAATTCCAACCAACTTTAAAATATTTTAAAAAGATAAAGTACAATCAAACTTTCCTGCCCTATTAACAATCTTGAAACCACATAACACAAAACAAAAATAAAAAATCAAGTTTAAAAGCAAGAATTTCCACTCATAATGTAGGCCATCACTTTTATTGACTTTATCACCAACTTCGGTAACATCACAGGTTGATTTTAGCCTGACTTCATGTTCCTGGATTTTATGACCAACCACCTGGCTAAATTACCACAATATTAAACTATACTAGTAAACAAAGAGCGACGTCACGCTTCACCGTCGTTGGCCACACCCCCCGTCTGGCCACGGTTTTCTAGCCAACTCAACTATATCCCCAAACACCAAAGTGACGTTTCCCTCGGGCTCAACCAACCAACTGATTGGCCACATGCCAGACGGTAAATCTTCAATGTATTATCCGTGCTCGCTCGCGCGTTCAAACAACTCCTTGGCGCAGGCAGGGTCCACACACCATGTCATCACCACCATGCACCACCAACAGAGCACTTGCACCATCCTTCAAATCTCCCTTGAAGTTCATTGAATACTCTGAAAAAATAAGCTCTAATGCTGTAGCCGCGCGTGGCCTCTTTGCCACCACTCTTCGGGCTCGCAAACGCCAACTTCGCCTTCCATTCTTCCTTAAACGACACCTCCGGCAACGAATCCACGCGTTGGGGGACGACTCTCCATAGTGGGCACCACCGCTGCATCTACAAAACAGTAAATGCTCCCAAAGGCCACCGGGGGCTTGAACTTTGCACTAATCCCACACATGGCCCCGTTCAAAATCAACCCACACCACGCGCCTTTCTGGCGCTAGCGTAAGGTACAAGGCTATTGCCCCGCCCAGCCGATTCCGAGTACAGAAAAGCCGGCAGATCTTGCGCCGTGTTTCTCACGGAACGTCTTAATTACTAGCATGCAGTCTTCCACAACTGGGTTGATATCTGGGATATGATACATCAAGTTGACGATCCCATCAGAGAAGCCCTGGCCCTTGGTGATCATTAGCACAGACAGAGATACCGTTTTTAGCAAAGAGACTAGAGGTTAGCTGGACGGAACCAGCTGGATTCACCGGTGAAGCCATGTACAACGGCTACGCAGCCAATTGTTTTGGTTGGAGGAAGTGGGGCCGCCATTGAGTGAAGAGCTTGAAGCCCCCGGGAGTTGGTTATGTATTCGGAAGAGTGGGTGACTTGGTGTATTGGCGTAGAATTCAGTGGGGGAAGGGTTCCAAACGGGCTTTGCTCGTTAGCTTCCGCCACTGGGTGCTGCACCACCATTTTTCTGTTTGGGTTTGTTAGAAGTGAGGGTGGGCGGAAGCGGGGGCGGATGTGAAGAGAGAAAAGTGAACTGGATGGTGGAATGTGTGAATTTGGATTTCGTTGAGAGCTTGGGAGGGTATTTATTTTATTAGCCCGGGGGTGTTGGGATTCAATGGTCTCGTGAGCACGGTGTTTTCCATGTATGAGTGAGAGGCCAGATTTTAACCTTGAAAACATCCAATTTCACATCAACAATTGTTCATGAAAATAACTTCGATTTCTTGGTTCTTCGAGGCTTTTCTGTTAAAATCCCTTAGTTTCTTTGCAAAAAAATCGTTTTCTAAAAAAAAACTACAATATAGATGGGATCTCATCGATTATGGATATAATGATTTGACTTAGAATTTAAGAGATTTACAAGATTAAATTGATATAAAAAAAAAATTGTTTGAAAAAAAACGCACGCTAATTGAGAGAAAAAAATTATATGGGGAGTCATAATAAAAACTCCAAGGACACATTTGAAAATAGGAAAATTGATTTAGAGACGGAATCCAATTATTTTTTTAGAATAAAATGCATGACTATTTTGATAAATCTTAAAATTCAAGGACCAAAAAACACAAGTTTGAAGGCTTTGGGGTGTCATAAGCCCAAGCTTACCCTTACCGTGGAGCCCCCGGATAGACGTGGCACCATTCCACCATAAGTTTTTATTTTATTTTTTTTTTCTGTATTGACTAGTCCAAGAAATTGTACACCAAGATTTCTCCCAAAGAATCACGCTTGTGTTCAGGTTAAAATTGCTTATCATGTCGTCTAACAATTACCAAGACCAAGATGAATTATTCTAAAAAATCAAAAAAAGGAAAAAAAATCAGACAAGGGGACAAGTTGATTATAAAATGTTTCTCCCTATGTTATAGCATTATCTCAAAGATGGGATGAAACATTAAGTTACTCCACTCTCTCAAAAAGCATGCCATAAGATTTGTATCACATAATCACATCATTTTTCCTATTGAGCAATAGGAGCCAGTAACACTCTAGCAATAATCACTAGTAAGAAAACTGTACAATCCTATTTCCACCTTCTGAAATATTTATCTCTAGAGAGCAGATTCAGTGGCTTCATCCCTACCAAAACAGCATCATTCCTCGTCATGTCGACACAAGCTGTAAGAGTAAGGATCCATGTCAAAATAATGAATTTAGAACCCTCAGTTTTCAGCTTACCGGATGAAGTAGAATCCCTATCATTTCAAGGGAAGCAACAAGAATTGTCCTCCAAATAACAAGCCAATGACTTCGGGAGGTTGATAAAAAATTTAACAGGAAGAAAAAGTTCAAAGAAATTAACAGTCCAGAAAAGTTGGGAGGGGTGAGCATATATCTACTGGATCATAACTCTCAAAAACACATGCGTTCCCTGTAGTTCTTCACAGTCACTCCACTATATTTCATTGTTTACCGACAACTTGGACCACAAAAAACCACCTAAAAACTACCAAAGTGAATGATCTCAGTAAGGTAATAGGGATTGTCAAACTGAAAACAAATCTGGCCAGAAATCTATTTAAAGGCCAGGAGGGGGCCAACTACAAAAAGTTATGCGCCAGTGAACTCTACAGCATCATTTCCACTTGCATGTGTTTTCCCCTTATGCTGTTGATTCAAGTCCTTATCCAATCATCTATCCATAAAGGGTAAAGAATACTCGTGTTCCTTTCAAAAACCATGGTGGTTTTATTAGAAACAAACGTTTAGCTAATCAGAAACACCCCCCTAGCTCCTTCATTCCCGTACAAAAGCCTCAACTCCTCTGGGCATTGAACTCATCTCCCAGGGTAGTACGAGCCAAAAGACTCTTGCTGCTTAGTAGATCAGCTCACAAAGTACACTAGTCCAAAAAAAAGATTAGCCATAAGTTATTGATCTTCTCCATCTTCCATACATACCTGTTAATAATGCCACGGTTCTCAGGTTATCTCTTGAGGAATCTTCACCCACAAAATAGAGTGGCCAACAGATGATTGATCTTCCTGGCTTTCATACAGCAGCCAATAATAACAACACAGTTCAAATATTTCTTGGAAAATCTTCATTTTTTACTTCTCTAAGCTCCCTGAAAAAATTTCCTAAATGAAAAATCTGTCACTCAACATCTCATAACTCGACCTTTTTGCCCTAAAAAGTGGATGATCCACTGGAATTTCTGTGATCTTACATGGTCCACATTGATCTATCCTTCTCCTCCTCTCCACTTGTCAC